>OY282452.1:41377677-41977677 GCA_958295655.1 Palloptera scutellata | reverse complement strand
ACAAAAGATACAAAAACTAAAAAACTTACTTAATTTAAAACTTCTGTTGCTTGTTATTGCACCCCCTTAAAAATAAGCCTCTGCAGATTTCCCAAATGTTTTTATTTTGGTCATAAGTAGCCTTAAAAATCCAAAAAAAAAACATCATCACGTTTTTTATTCTTTTTCTACTGTTATTACATAGGATTGGAATATCTACATATCGAATGATGAATTTTTTAACAAATTAACCAATATTGAAAAGACATTGGCACGTCGTGAAGGATTAAAGCGTGGTTGGCTTACATACACGGAATTAATGCAAATGTTGCCATCATTTACATTGGTGAAATTTCTGCTCAACAATATAACTGTGATGGTTATAAGCTATGCGGCAAGTGTAATGACAATTGCTGGTGCTTTCTTTTTGGCCACACAAGTATTTCCTGGTACTTTGGATCGTAAAACGGCAGCAGCACACACGACATCTGCTGAAATTGATATTACGGCACAATTAATGGAAAATACCATCATTTCGTCACCACCAACACCTGCGTCAGCACACACACCGCAAAACCATACCAGTAGCATGCACACCGAACAAACCGACGATGACGCGAATACCAATGCCAAAAATTTGCGTAGACATCACCATTCCCGTCTTGATGTTGTGACAATCAATGTTGTAAATAAATTGAATGTGTCATGCACAGTATTCAATGTTGAAGAGGAAATTTTTAAATTAGAACGAGAATATCGAGAGGATGCGCTACGCGAAGAATTAATGGCACGTAATAATGAAATTTCCAGTTTATCAGGCTTGCTGTTACCTGATGTAACTGAACAAAAGAAGTTGAATGGTAATATTTATGCACATGATATGCTACGGAATTGGTTGGTTATGAAGGAAGAATATAGTGATATGATGAAGCAGCATTTAAGCAACATGCATGCAATTAACTTTAATGTACAAAAAACACGACAAGTACCAGACGAATCACAAACACAACAACAACAACAATATTATGCTCCTCCTGCTTCTTGCTGTTCCCAACGTCTCATAAAATTGATAGCTGCCACAACGCATGTGTTGCACTCAATGCGTATGCCAATGATGTGGTTTAAATTTGTGTAACATTTATTTCAACAACTACAATCACAACAAAAACAACATAGTCATCATCTAATATTTCGAGTGTCAGCGGCTGCTGTCCTTTCAACAGACAACATTGCGTATTCTCCAAGCAGTTGTCGCACATGTCATCATTGTGTTTGTTATTGGAAAGCGAATTTCTTCTTTTTTGCTTCTTTTCAATCCTTCTCTGAAATACGAAATTTTTGATAATGTTCTTCAATTTTACACATAATTTATTGTTTTTTAAAAATCGAAATGAATTAAAATGATATGACTACTTTTCTTTTCTACTTTAATATTTTTAACTTTATTATGCCTAATTATTTGGTAATAATAATAGCTGCAGTTATATTTTACGTAAAATTTTTGTGTAGTATAAAAAACGAAACGAAAACGTAAATACAATGTACTAAATTTGTAAAAATTTTTTGTTGCTGAAAATTTGTACAAGCTTTCAGTTTTGTTCATTATTACGCTTATTGCTAAAGCAATTAAAACTAACTTAAACGATACCAGGTAAAAAATAATTTATGCAATTGCAGAGATAACAAAATTCATTATATTAAGGGAGTGCTAATAATTTAATGGTCGATCAAATCAATACTATTTCCGAGCTACTGGCATATTAATTATAATAACCAATGTTATAATATATATAATTAATAATTAGGCGAAACTTTAATCGATTATGAAGCCCGACTAATCGTTACTTGCACAGCCCTGCATCCTTAAAGTGTTAAAAGTAGCATAAATATTAAAAAAAATATTAAATTGAAATATTTTTACATAAATTAAAAATATAGAAAATATTCAATATACCCAAAATATATAGTATGTAACGAATATTAAATTCATAAGATCTTAAAAATGTTATTGAAATTGTGCTGCTACTAAAACCATAATAACTAACACCATAATTTTAATAAAATTAAGTTTATTTTGTGATAAAATCATGTGAATAGAAATATTGTATACTTCTGCCAGGAATGTGCTGAAATATCGGCTAAATTTGCGAAAGTGTTTGACTCGGTTCTTTATTCACAAAAGGTTGGGTTTGAGAGGCTAACTACTATCTTAGAATCTAAGTGGGATTCAATTAGTGACCAATTTTTTGAATGTAAATCATTCATTAGCGTTCAGCTCAATAAGCGTTGAAATGAGCATGTAAGTAAATTTACCAAAATTTTATTCAAAAAAGTAATAGGTACTATAATCTTTTTTTTGAGTCATAGTTTCCACTCAAAGCAGTTAATAAGGGGTGAACCAGAAAATATTTTAGGATTTTTATGTAGACATTAAAAACCAACCAACAGTTCTATTTCACTCAAATAAAGTTCAGTTTATTAAGCATTTTATAACTATAATTTAAAATTGATTCAAATATTATTAGCGGTTGGTAAATTGTTTTACATTTTTCTTACCGTTCTTATTTAAGAACTGGCAGTTTGGAGGATTTGCCTCTTTTGGGTCCACTGTGACATTACTTTCCTTATAACGTTCCATAGTTGACCTCGAGTAATGACTTGTGGATTGATCTGAACCCACTGGATTACCAATTATGGTCAGTTTTAGATGACATGATTTGCCACAAAAGATACCCCAACATTGATTTTTTGATTCGTGCTGCCAGCACTTTTCTAATGTACGATGTGCGTGCAGCTATTGATGATTGGCCAGTTCGTCTTAAGGCATGCGCGAAGGGCAAAGGCGGGCATTTCGAATGAGTACATAATTACTTTTTGAATACAATATACGAGAATATCAATAAATATATTGTTGGAATGTACGAAGTACTTCGATTGCCATCCCTATCATATTTCCTATTATCTATTTTGACGTTTATCTTTTATGTACATTATCAATATCATTTACACACATACTTACATACATGTAAACGTTTTACTTTTCTAACATGAATTATCATGCAGTCTTGAATTAACCTCTGCAAATAAAGCACGCGTTTATTGGAATTGCAAGTCTTTTTATTCGCCACATTCTAACAGGTTATGGGCCCAGAATGCCCTGCGCGAATTAATTGAAAAGTTTAAATCGTCGTTTTAATCTAATTAAATATTAATAAAAACCTGTTGCCGCAAGGGACACATAAAGTTGCAGAATGTCTGGGGTCACGATGCGCATACAGCCATTATGTGCTGAAAACTACGACACCTGGAAGCTGCAGATGAAGGCTATTCTTATAAAGAATGACCTTTGGGGCTATGTCAGTGGAACAAAGGTGATCCCTGTGACAACGGCAGTGGAAGAACGTGCAAAATGGCAAGATTCAGACCAGAAAGCGTGTGCCGACATTACACTGTCAGTGACGCCGTCGGAGCTGGGGCTGATTACAGAATGTACAACATCGTTGGAGATGTGGGACAAGTTGGAGTCAACTTTTCAGTCAAAGGGTCCGGCGCGGAAGGCAACACTTTTAAAGAGAGTTGCATTAGCACGCTTAAAAGATGGCGAAAATGTCCGTGAGCATCTAAATGATTTCTTTGACGCCGTCGCAAAGCTAAAGGAAATCAAGGTCACCGTTGGTGATGATTTATTGGCGATTTTGTTGCTGTATAGTTTGCCGGAGTCTTATGAAACATTTCGATGTGCATTGGAGACGAGAGACGAGTTGCCGAGTCCGTCAGTGCTTCGTGTGGAAATATTAGAAGAGGACCAAGCAAGAAAGGCCAAAGAGGATAGAGCCGATCAAAACGCAATGTACGTCAAAAACACTAAGCATGGTGGCCACAACAGGAAAAGTGAAAATGTCGCAAAGGGGAACACCACAGGCGATAAGAAAAAGTTCGTTTGCTTCAAATGTGGTAAGGCCGGGCATTTCGCGAGAAATTGCAAAACAAAGCAGAGCAATGGATGTCAAAGCGGTGAAAGGGCGATGCACAACACAGTTGAATCTGCAATGCTGTCTTCAAATCAAAATGGCTACTGGTGTCTCGATAGCTGTAGTACAGGTCATATGAGTGCAGACAAACACAAATTTGCAAATTTTAAGAAAATGGAGAAAACATTAAATTTGGCAAATAAAAATACGACAAAAATTACTGGCGTTGGAAGTGTGAAGATCTGTGTGAGTGAGAGAGGCCAAGCGTGTTAATGTTGAAGACGTTTTTTATGTAGAGGATTTGAGATCAAATTTACTCTCAATCTCAAAAGTGACCGATAAAGGCTATGATGTCTGTTTTTACAAGAACAAAGTAGAAATTCGTGAAGAAGGCAGAGTTTTGTATACGGCAAATCGCATTGGAAATTTGTATTACTTGCAGGATTGTTTAGACATAGCTGGAGCCGCAAATACTGAAGTCTCAAATAAATTGGATGAATGGCATTTTAAGATGGGACACCTCAATGAACGGGATCTAAAACATATGGCCAGAAACAACTTGGTGCAAGGCATGCAAATTGGCGACGCAGAAAAATTATCGCCTTGCGAAATTTGCTTAAGCGAAAAGCAAACTCGTAAGTCGTTTCCTAAGAGCAGTGGTGAACGCACCAAAGATGTTTTAGAGATTGTCCACAGCGATGTTTGTGGACCCATGAGGACCGCCTCCCATTATGGTGCAAGATATTTGGTAACATTCACGGACGATTACTCACGATACTGCGAAATTTTTGTACTCAAGCAAAAATCAGATGTATTGGAATCATTTAAGAAATTCAAGAATGCAGCTGAAACGTACACTGGCAAAAAGATTAAGGCGCTTCAATCCGATAATGGTCGTGAGTATTGTAATCGTGAATTTGATAAATATTTACAGGAGTGTGGCATTAGAAGACGGTTAAGTGCCCCCCATACACCACAACAGAATGGCGTGTCTGAACGCAAAAATAGAACGCTTTTGGAAATGGCGAGGTGTATGATGAAGCAGGCAGGTGTTCCACCATCGTTTTGGGCTGAGGCAATCAATACTGCCTGTTATATAAGAAACAGATGCCCGACGAAAACATTAGATGGAGATATACCTTGTAAAATATGGTCCGGCAGAACACCTACTGTTAAACATATACGCGTTTTTGGCTCCAGAGCATATGTTTTAATGAAAGGAAATTCCAAAGGTAAATTTGATTCAAAATCGGAAGAATGCGTTTTGGTCGGATACTCAAGCGCAGCAAAAGCATACAGGCTGTGGTCACCAAGGAAGCGGAACATCATAATAAGTCGAGATGTCGAAATTATGCAACGTATGCATTATGACGACGAATATGAAGATATTCATGAATATCCCAAATTGGCTGATGATGATACTGGTGATTTGGAGGTATCATTGGAGAACATCCCAAATACTTTGTTGGACGACATTAGCGTGGGTGAGTCTGATTCTGAATTCAAAGGCTTCGAAGATTGCAATTTAGAAACCCCAACAACAATTGCCGAAGTGCTACAGCAAGGAGACTGTGAGTCGTGGCTAGAAGCTGTTGAAAACGAGTATGTGGCACAGTTACTGAATAGCACCTGGGATATTACAGAAAGACCCAACGATCGAAAGGTAATTGGAAATCGATATGTATTTCGCACCAAGGAAAATGGAAATAAGAAAGTTCGGTTGGTGGCGAAAGGGTGCTCCCAGCGTCCAGGGGAGGATTTCTATGATACCTACTCCTACTCTACGATCAACATCGATACGATTATTAACAGCGTTATCTGCGAAGCTGAATCTAGAAATCCACCAAATGGATGTGGTCACCGCTTACCTAAATGGTGAGATTACTGAGGGCGTTTTTATGGAAGTTCCAGAAAGACTGAACATGGTGCTGGAGAAGATAATAAAAGGCGATTTAGTGGGGTCATCTAGATCAAAATCCCAACGGGTGAAGGATGTTGCAGCAAAATGGCTAGCTGCTTTGAATTCCTGTGAGAATCCTGTTTGCAAAATACGAAAAGCACTATATGGTCTACGTCAGTCTGGTTTGAAATGGTATGAGAAGCTAACTTTTGAATTGCAACAACTTAACTTGGAACCGTCGAAACAAGATCCCTGTTTGTTCATAAAAAGAGAGGGCGAAAATCTCGTACTTGTGACTGTTTATGTAGATGATTTGCTAATAGCCTCGAACAACAAATCCTGGATAGCCAAAATCAAGAAATCGTTAGCCAAGTCTTTTGAGATGAAAGACCTTGGTCATGTTAACGTATGTTTAGGAATAGAATTCCAACAAAATTTAGCCGAGAGAAAAATATTTCTGAATCAACGGGAGTATGCCAAAACATTATTGGAGAGATTCAACATGAGTGACTGCAAACCAGTGCAGGCACCCATGGCAACCAATGGTAAGCTCGAAAAGCCAGAAACTCCAGATGAAAATGTCATGAAGAAATATCCGTACCAAAATCTGATCGGTGGTTTGATGTATTTAGCCGTGAATACCCGCCCGGATATTGCTTTTTCAGTTAATTTTTTGAGCCAGTTCAAAACATGCTACAACGAAGAGCATTGGCAAGCCGCTAAACGCATATTGAGGTATGTCAAAGGAACTATAGACAGCGGTATTTCGTATCATCATGATGAAACTCGACTCTACGGTGTTGTTGATGCTGATTGGGGAGCAAATATGATGGACAGGCGTTCATATTCTGGTTTTGCTTTCATATTATCTGGTGCTGCTATATGTTGGCAAGCTCGAAAGCAAAAGACGGTGTCACTTTCTAGTACTGAATCAGAGTACTTAGCATTATCAGAAGCAACAAAGGAAGCTTTATATTTGAAGGAGCTTTTGAATGAGATTGGGCTAAAATGTGAGTCCGTGCAGATTTACAATGACAGCCAAAGCGTTCAGAAGCTAGCGACTAACTTTGGATTTCATTCACGTACCAAACACATTGACGTGAGACATCATTTCATCAAACAGAAAATTCAAGAAGGTGAGATCGAAATCGAATACATGCCTACAGAAGAAATGCCAGCCGATGTCCTGACTAAGGGTTTGAGTGTGAACAAGCACAACCAATGTATTGAAGCCTTGGGTATGATCAGAGCCGATGATCACTGATGTCATAATTCTCACTATTTCGAGGAAAGGTGTTGGAATGTACGAAGTACTTCGATTGCCATCCCTATCATATTTCCTATTATCTATTTTGACGTTTATCTTTTATGTACATTATCAATATCATTTACACACATACTTACATACATGTAAACGTTTTACTTTTCTAACATGAATTATCATGCAGTCTTGAATTAACCTCTGCAAATAAAGCACGCGTTTATTGTAATTGCAAGTCTTTTTATTCGCCACATTCTAACATATATTTTAAAGAATTGGTCCAAAAAATTTAATTATTTTTAATTTTATAACATCAATTGTGATCGCTGTGACGTAGTGGTAGTGCGTTGGGGTTCGGGGTTCAAATCTCGGCACAGGTAAATTTCAAAAAAAAAAAAGGTGAAAAAAAAATTTTCTACACGGCACCACCTCTTGGCAGGCAATGGCAATCCTATAAAAATAGCTATGAAAAGCTTTTCACTTCGCCGTTCGGATTCGGCATTAAACTGTAGGTCCCTTCCATTCATGTACAAATATAACACGCACAACATGAGTTGATGCGAAAAAGCTCGGCCTAGGCCCTCCATGGGCTGTTGTGCCATTAAAAGTAAAGTAAGTGTGTAACAGTATTGTGTCCCTAAGTACATTAAATCTTCAATGTAATGGCCATTGCTAGCTACACATTTTTCTCATCTCTCTGGCAATTTGGGAATGCCTCGCCAAAAAAACTATTCGTTTTTTGAGTCAAACCAGTCATCGAGCCATTTTTTCACATTTTCGTACGAATCGAAGTGCTGCTCAGCAAATGCGTGCCCTATAGATTGCCACTTAGTCAGATGGAGCCAAGTCTGGTGAATAAGCCGCATGGGGAGGATTTCCCAACTGTACGAATCTACCAATTCCCGAGTCTGTTTTTTTCGATGTGATGGTGCATTGTCATCAAGAAAAAATGTCATTCCGAAGCAATTTGGCTTTGCTGTTAACTCATGAGGCACCCATCTTCCCACCTTCGAAATCAATTCCATGAAGCTTGCAATTCGGCATCTTCAAATTTTTTCGGTGGTCTTTTACGTTCTTCGTTTCTCACATCAAAATGGCCACTTTTAAACTTGTTACACTGTGTTTTGCCAAGCATTCGATGAGATTCCAAAGCAGATTTCTTCAATTGGAAACAGAAAATAAATAATGTCGGCATATCGTACTTTGTAGGCAAAAAATTCGACATTTGGTTTGACAAAGCATATATTAGAACTTCAGTTTTATCAATGTCGGCTATGAGCGCAAATAGCGCCAAAGGCCGAGCTTTTCGCATCCACTCATGTTGTACGTGTTATATTTGTACATGAATGGAAGGTATATCTAAAAGCACACTGAATTTCTCATTTTCAATCGCTTTGCGACGATTGAAAATAAAATTTGTACGAAAACCCTGCTTGACGTCCTCAACTCTAAAACCTATTCTTGACTTGAATTCCCTTTGAATTCGTGTTTTGATTTCCATGAATTTACTTTTATTTTCCTCTCGTACTTGCCATATTTTAATGGGTTAAGTCGGTAACAACAATGGAGAAATTACTATCCAAAAATATTGTGATCAAGGTTTGCACACATTGTTCATTTCCGTGGGACATGCCTTACATAAGAAACATCTGCTTGTTGAATTCGGGTTGCTCAAAATATTTCCCAAAGCACCATCAATCATAGTTCAGTACATGGCATAACTTACTACAGCATCTTCGCCATTTTGTGTAAATATATCATACTCAAACTTTTCTTTTAAAAAAAATAAAAAAGAATAGGAAAAAATCGGAGAAATTTTTGTTTTTTTCTAATAGATTAAGGTTCAAACTAAATTATTATAAAAAAAATTGCACATAATTTTATGATTATTTTCCTCCATCTAAAATTGATATTTTTTTATTTATTTCTTTCTTTAATTCTTTAAAAAGTAAAAATTTAAAAATTAATAAAAAATAACGTTTTCAATTCACCATTCGGATTTGCCATAAAACTGCGGGTCCCTTTCAAGTTCAAATATAGCACGCACACTTCGCCCTCCATGGGCTGTTGTGCCAATAAAAGAAAGAAAGAACCAGGACAACCTCTATAATTAGCAGTGTGGTTACCACCCTAGTTAATCCATTTTTTCATGTTAGGGCCACATTACGTTGGTAGGTTGTCCTGTTTATGAATAAATAAAACAAAAAATGAGGTCCACCCAAACAAGCCGAAATAAAACTAAGTAGAGCGCTTACACAATCTCAGTTTGCACAACCAGTTTGCAACGGAAATGTAGATAATGGTAATAAATTTACATGATTTGTACAACCGCGTCTATCTTTTCGGAGGCTTTGAACTTAAACAAAGCAAAGCAAGTTTTACACTGCCAATTTTAACTACTAAGCCAACTCTTTGCAATCATCAGACTCTTACTTGTAATGAGCAGATTGAATTTGGCGTTAGCCAAAATAAACTTGAACTGCAAAAATTCCTTTATAGTAATGATATTGATGTCATGATTAATCTGAGACCAGCAGCATACAAATTTAATATGCAAGGATACAAAACGTAACATAACTTAACAAAACACCTGAGCGGAAAGGCTTGTGGCGGTACATCAATCGATTTAATCGACCTCGTAACATTTATCGTCTGATCACTAGCTCTCGATCTTTTTACCTGCTTCATATTTCCCCAAAGGTAATACCACAAAGCTTAACGAACTCTAAAACAAATTGGATAAGATTTAGAAAATACATTAGTTCACATGCTGTCTCAAAAATATCATTAAAAATTCAGCCAAACATTGGCACTGCCGTAAGTGATCTAACCCAAATGCTAAAGAAAGCTGCTACATCTCAATCCAAACCCAAGGATTATGTCAGAAAAACCCCAAATACGATAATGAACCCAATTAATGAAACGAGGAGACTAACGAAACAGTGGCAAACTCATAGATCCCCAATCCTTAAAAAACAATTACAAAATGTTCCCGGAAGCTTCACAGAACGTTACAAAACCAAAAAGAAAGAGGTCTTCTGGAGTATCTATAGAATCTTGGAGCCACAAAAGCGTTGACTATTCTTTATGAATATCAGCACGTAAGTTAAACACCCCCATTAACATGGATGCACCAATTCGATTGTACAATGGCAAATAGGCACGTATCGACTCGGAAAAAGACAAGGCTCAAAAATGGGTTTACCCCAAATCAAGAAACGGTAATAACCATTTTGACACCAACCGGAGAAGTACAAACAACCGATTGCATTTGACTTAAACAACACGAAACCAATGAATCAATTAAGGCCTTAGACACAAAAAATAACGAGACACTTATTATATATAAATAAAAAACGGATCCACAAAATTATGTCAAGCACTTGCTTCAAATCTTTAACGATATCTTTCGTACTGGCCACTTTCTAACGTAGTGGAAATTCTCTCAGATAATAATGGTTCCCAAAACAAGGTAAAGACCCTATACTTGTTGGCTTGTATGGACCAATAAGCTTGCTGTCCATATTCTCCAAATTGTTTGAGAAACTCCTAATCAAAAAAAAATCAGCCCACTGATAGAAACAAAGCATATAATACCCACTCACCAGATGGTTTTTAGAGAAAAAGACGGTACTGTGGAACAGGATTGTATCTGAAGTACGAAAAGCATTTGAGGAAAAAAAGTATTGTTCTGCATGAAGGCTTCTGGTACAAAATTAATAATAGAATTTGCTGCTTTAAACACAAAAGCTACACTTCAAAAAGCTACCCAATTGGAACTGGAGTCCCATAATGGAGTTTTCTTGGTCCGCTACTCTACCTGTTATTCACTCTCAGATTTACCTACAAAGCATTTACACACTCCTACATTTGCTGTCGACACAGCAATTTTAAGTACCTATACCGACCCCACAACACCGAACAAAAACATAGAGGATCACCTTGAAACAATGAAAATTGTTTAGGGACCTGGAGAATAAAAGTAAATGAACCAAAAAGCGTACATCTTACTTTTGCCCACCCTTGCTTCTCAATAATTGTCCTAAAGATAGTATTTACTACCTCGGCATGCACATTGATAAAAGACTGATCTGGGAAAAGCATAAAGACCATCAAAAAAGAACCTATCATAACGTAAACATAACATAAAAACTCCAAACGCACGCTGGACAAAAAATTGCTCCTCTATAACGTGGTCATTAAACCTATCTATGGGGAACTGCGTTGCCATCCAGTTTTGAAAAGCTTCAAAGAAATCAATCCAAAATGCTCTGAACCCTTAGGTCATGGTTATGCTGGTGTTCGCTGTTCGACCAACACATAATATTTTTCTCTCGTGCTAGGTGTGGTGGTTACATTCGAGTTCGTTACATAGTTTCTTTTGGTCAAAATTCAGCAATTTTTTAATACTATTTTGTTCGCAATGGCAACACTAAATGGTATACCAAACAACTTTAACCGATTTCATCAATATGGAGAGTGAAATTAAGGTAATTCTTTTGCTACTTGGTTTTTGACGTTTAGATTTTACGCAAAGATCTCGGATTAGTGCCATATAAAATACAGCTGGTGGAAGAACAGAAGCCAGGCGACCTACCACAACGTCGAATTTTCGGTGAATGGGCCTTAAAAAAGCTGGATGAGGATCCGTTTTTTATCGCAAAATTGTCTTCAGCGACGAGGCTCATTTTTGGCTCAATGGATACGTGAATAAGCAGAATTTCAGTATTTGGTGTGAAGACCAGCTAATGTATCCCGAAAAATGTACTTTTTGGTGCGGTTTATGAGCAAGCGGCATCATTAGGCCGTACATCTTCAAAGACGACGAAGGCCGCGCCGTTAAGGTCAATGGAGAAAGGTACCGTTCGATGATAAAATGCTTTTTTTTTGCCGAAAATGCAAGAATTGGACTCGGCCGACATGTGGTTCCAACAGGACAGTGCCACAAGTCACATGCTGCACTGCACGCGAAACCATACATTAATTGAGAGGTGAATTTGGTGAGTAGTTAATCTCACGTTTTGGTGTAGTAGCCACCAAGATCGTGTGATTTGACCCCGTTACACTATTTTTTATGAAAATATGTTAAGTCTCTTGTCTATAGGGACAAGTCAAACACGATTGCTGCTTTGTAAGCCACAATTGAAGTTAGCTCCCTGAAGTGTGAACAATGGAGCAATCCAAAGGTCGTGAGACCGATGAAGGAACTGGAGCTGGATGGCACTTAAATGAAGGTGTCAATTGCTACTAGTCCTTGGGTGGGTTGGCAACTGTCTTTCAGACAGAAGTTTTCGCGAGAAGAAAATGGCGCGGGAAACGTGGAGAACGTGAGAATTACTTCAAATATTGTCCAAGAGTGTAAGAGGAAACTTAGATCAGTCGCAAGACTGAATCAGCTCAATCGTATCTGGGTTCCTGGGCTCTGTGGAGTTCCTGGGAATGAGAAAGCCGACGAGCTGGCCAACTGTGGATCAAAGAACATGCCTTTGGGACCAGAGCCAATAGTCGGGACCAGTTTGGCAGCTGCCATACATTGGATTAAATCTTATGCTAATGATTTACATAAGAGACGCTGGTCCAATCTGCACATCTGTAAAACGGCTAAGTGTTTTGTGACTTGTCCAAACACGAAGGCAGCAGAATTCCTTCTTAAATTAGGAAGGAAGGACCTTCGCCGGATGGTGGGACTCATCACACATCTTGTCTGGAGGAGGTGGACAGCACTGAGCATTTTTCTGCACATGTCCCGACTTTGCCAGAACGAGATGGCGCAATTTGGGTTTCGATGTCACAAGAATGGACAAAGTTCACACCTTCCCCTTGTGCGATCTTCTGAGATTTGTGAGAGAATCCGGAAAATTTGCGGAAGAGAACGTTTTTCGACTTTTTCCTTCTTATTTTTAACCCCTTACTTGCTGTCCCCCTCTTATTTTCCTAGGCCTTAAGTACAATGGGCTACATAGTCTGAGAGCTTGAGGAACTGTCCTGCACTCGTAGGTCAGGTTCTGATTTTAATCTCAATAAACTCTCTTGGTCGTACATTGCAAATGAGTATAATCTCACTCCAATAAATGTTAATACCACTAATGAAATGTATGTGCTTGATAGCTTTGTCTGCTATGATCTCGCTCTTTTTTAGCGATAAAGTCAAACATAAATTGGAAGAATGTATGTTTCCTATTTCTCCTTCGGACATGCATCATGTTCCACTTGTTCTTTATGTTGAGTTTTATGAGTATTTAAATCTGCCTAAGAGTTCTGATATGCTAAACTTAAATTTTAATTTATGCAATTATGTAAATGTTAATGCTATTGATTGGAATCAAAATTTTTTTTTATATCGATACTTCTCGCTGTTTTGATTTGTTTTGCACTGAAATAAACAAAATTTGCATTAAGAATGTTCCTCTGGTACAGCCAAAAGTATACAAGGAATAAATTTTTCAATAAGTATAAAGTCACAAATGATACAATCGATAAAAACAAATACCTGCATTATATGAAAGAGTTTACTGTTTTGGAAAAATTTCTGTACAAAAACTACATTTTGAATTTTGAGAAAGGCATAAAAAGTATTCCGAAATCGTTTTGGCGGTTTGTTAAATCAATCATCCAGCATGACTTACAATGGAATTACTTCGAATACTGTTGTTGGAATTTCTAATCTTGTTGGTAATTTTTTTATGTCAAATTTTGAAACTGATTCGGATTCCATTGACAGTTCTTCTTTTGATAATGTTTGTTCTCCTGTTAATTTTGGCTCTTTGAGTTAAAAATGTATGCTAAGGCTAATAGTAACGGTTTCTCACCATTGTTTTTTAAAAATTGTGGTTCTACAGTTTGTATTCCATTGTGCCATACATTTAATCTGTCTCTGTCCGCTGGTGTCTTTATTGATAAATGGAAAATTGAGCATATAACCCCCGTTTTTAAAAGTGGTAGTAAAACTGACATTTTGAACTACCGTCCCATATCAAAACTTTCAACTGGCCTAGGCCGAGCTTTTTTTCGCATCCACTCATGTTGTGCGTGTTATATTTGTACATGAGACATAATAATTTGGAGACATAATCAGTCATTAAAATGACATAAGTTAACAGGCTATGTAAATACCATAACTATTTAAAACATACTTTCAATTTTGATTATTTAGTGCATGAAAATCCGGACCGTATACATTACTATATTAAAAAAAAAAACGATAAAACTTACGCACCAGTTCTCTCGTCTTCATTGAAAGTAAAATGTTTAGTGTTTTTTTATATTTTTAAATTTTCTACTATGAATTTTAAAGTTTTTAAAGTATATTTGTTCATCTTGTTAGATATACTCTAATGTAAGTATTCAAACAGGCTGAAATGAACGTTAGTGTTTAAGCAACCCTTTTTTCCATTCTTTTTCTTTATCCTTGCTTCTTTTTGTTCTATTCTTTTCTTTCTTTTTCTCTTGAACAAATTCCTTGTGTTTTAGTTTCAATCAATTAAATAATTCATTCCGGAAAATATTACGGTCTTTCTAACCGGATTTATAAATAACTCACCCCGGAATTATTCATCGTCCTTCGAGTCATAAAGTGATCCGACGCTTTAACGCACCACAAAAAAGTGCAACAAGTGGAACAACAATAACAACGAAAAATCAATCACAAAAAACGCAGCAAGTAGACCCAAAGGAAAAAATTACCTCCCTTTTTCCATATAAGTAAGTACATCGGTGTCCTGTGTGATTGCATTTCCTCTCTCATTCTCCCTCCTTCTTCCTCCCATCTATCAATCTTCCTTCCATTCAACACAATGCTCTGCATTCATACCGTATACATAATATTTTAAGTTTTCCCATATTTAAAATATTATGCAAGAACTTATATATTATCAAATATTGGGTCTAACGTCCAAATACCTTTTGTATATAAAGTAAATACCATAAGTTCCGTGTAAAAAAAACAAATACACAGTTATTGCTTTACAAAAAGTTCTTCGGTATTTTTTTTCGTGCAATACTCGTTTACCTCTAAACGATCAACATGTACAAAATTATTACACTGTGTGCAATATATTTAGTTACACTTTGACTTATTAAATTGTGGATTTTTTTATTATATAATATATTATATATACTTTTTCTTTAAAAATATTATATATATACTATATATAAATAGGTTGATTTTGTACAAAATACAAAAATAAATATAATTAATATATTATATATGTATATATACCTATTATAATTATATTATAAATATAATTATATTAAGAATCCAATAGCCCATACCATTCCATCCATTCCTTTTCCTTCGGTTGCCAAACTGTTTTGACTCGGCAGGGTGGCTATCGTCTGTTATGAAACGAGCAAAAATCTAACACCATCAACTCAGATTGACAGGCATGGTTTCAAACTAATACATGAAGTATTCCATCCATACAAGAAACAGCTTCTTGAGAATCTTTCTACCATAGACAACAGCGAAATCCCTCAGTGGAGCCAGTTCTCGCAGAGTAATCAAGTTCAATTTCCCCAACTTTGTTCCGTGTAGAAGCTTACTGTGCTTACCTTTTGGTCTCACTCAAGAGAAAGATAATTCCGATTGTCATCTCTTGGTGGTAAAAGGTTAAGGTGAGAAACAATAAGCTTTCTGCGGTTACAACTCTGCCTAGGAAAAGCTTATTGTGCTTGCCTTTTGTTCTCAAACTCATGAGAAGGACAACTCCGATCCTCGTCTCCTGGTGGCAAAGGGTTAGCGGTCCTCCTGGAAACAATAAGCCTTTCGCGATTATAAGCCTCCTTCGAAAAAGCTTATCGTTCTTGCCTTTGTGTTCGCACCTAAGAGAAGGATAATTCCGTTCCGTACATCTCTTGGAGGTAAAAGATTAAGTGCCCTCCTGCTAGCAATAAGCCTTTCGAAGTTAACGCTCTTCTCAGCAGTTTGACACTTCAAGCTATATCCTTCATGCCGAAATTAAATTTATCAAAACATTACTTTGTGGCCTTGGTCCTCTATTATCTAAGGGAAAAGACTTGAATACTCGATGCAAAGTCTATAGAAAAGAACAGTATTCTTCTTGTGTTAAATCCTCTTCTAGACAAGGAGAATATTCTCAGATTGAATGGTCGTCTTGCTCACGCCGCTCTTAGCTACAACGAACGCCATCCTATCGTCATTCCAGAGATTTCTCGCTATTTCATTTTAAATTTCGAGTTTCTCCACAAAATGCTCTTCCATTCTGAAGACATGCTTCGCGTGTAGAGCCAAGAATATTTCATTCCTTACCTCAAATTAAAAAAAATATTTCACATTAAATCTGGAGTTTCTCCACAAAATGCTCTTCCATTCTGAAGCCATGCTTCGCATGGAGGAATATTTCATTCCTTACCTCAAATTAAAAATCAAAAAGTGCATATTCTGCATAGAAGCAGACAATGCAGACCCAAATTATATCTGCTCTCCCCCCTGACCACTGCAATTTACCATTGAGTGTTTCCCTACTAACCTTTACATATTTCCAGTACTCCACAGTTCCAGTCCGCAGACGAAGATTGTGTAACACAGCTGAACCAGATTCAATCCGAAGTGGTGATGGCTGCTCCCAGTCAGAAGAATGGTTCCGGTACAGCCTGCTAATGCCGCCAATCGTACCATCCGTGATGCTTACCCCACCCTAATGTACATTTCTTCCCTTCCTTTCCGATTTCTTTTCTATTCTTTTTCTCTATCCTTGCTTCTTTTTGTTCTATTCTTTTCTTTCTTTTTCTCTTCTTAGTTCTTCTCTCGAACATTTTCACACCGTTCGGTTGGGTTCTTTCATATTCATTGTACGTTTAAAAATCCAATTTTCCTTTCAATAAATTAATTTTGTTAAATTTAAATTCAAATTTCTTGTGTTTTGATATTTCAATTATATAATTCCCTTCTGAATTAATCATGGTCCTTCGAGCCGGATTATAATTCCAGTCCTTCGATTTAATTAATATTGACTCACCCCAGAGTTAATCAGTTAGGTTTGCCATACAACGAATTATTTGAAATTATATATTGTAATGGTAATTGATGTATGGTCGCTGTGGCGTAGTGGTAGTGCGTTGGACTGCTACGCAGAGTGTCCGGGGTTCAAATCTCGGCACAGGCAAAATCAAAAAGTAGATAAAATAATTTTTCTACACGGCACCACCTCTTGGCAGGCAATGGCAAACCTATAAGAGTAAAAATAGCTATAAAAAGCTTTTCACTTCGCCGTTCGGATTCGGCATTAAACTGTAGGTCCCTTCCATTCATGTACAAATATAACACGCACAACATGAGTGGATGCGAAAAGCTCGGCCTAGGCCCTCCATGGGCTGTTGTGCCATTAAAAGCAAAGTAAGTAATGGTAATTATCGATTACATTTTCAAATATGAGTAGCATATATGGATTATTGAAAACACACAAGATCACTGAGGAGGGACCGTGGCTGCTTCCGAAACGATCGTCTGATCTACATATTCTGTATACATTGTTGTTATTCTCTCTATGGCGAACCTAACGTTAATTGAAATAATTTGTTTAAAAACAGAGTATATACAGTATATAGATATACTTTAACTTGCCCAAAGTTCGGAAAAAAATTAGAGAACATAAAACAAATACATAGAGAAGTAATTATATATATATTATATATACAATATTTATTTTTTTTATTAATTTTCACTACCAGTTATTTAATTAAGCCTTGCTTATATTTTGCTTTCTGTTTTTGCTAATCCATTTATTGAATTCTTTTATGTTTTTTTTATTATCTTTTACAATATATATAATAATTATTCGTTATTTGATTTTTGTTTCTTTTTTGTTGAACAGGTTTCTATTTCTCGTTTAAGTTTTCTTATTTATTTTATATGTATACTTATGTATGTACTCGTACTGTGTACTGATTTTTGTTTAAAGTTTTCCTTTAAATTGTTTAAGAGCTACTAAAGTTAATTTTTTTTATTTTTAGATGTAAATTTATTGCTTTTATTTACTAAATTTAAAAGTTTTTCTTTTGGTGCTCTCTAGTTATTATTGTATTTATAATGCTAATATTTTTGTTACTTTTACATACAATTTTTCTATAGTAGATTGTAATACTTTTAGTTAATTTGATTGAATGCATGCAGATAATTATGAGAACGGAAGGATTGTTTTAAAATATATCTAATATTCTAATATTTTATCAACTCAATTTGTTATTTAATTTTTAAATAAACCCACCATATAATATTTTTTGAACTTTTTGTCACCTGAAGAAATCAATTAATTTGAAATTTTCTAACACTTGTATACTAAGTTGTTTTTATCATTCTCAAGAGCATATACAATCTGTCATTTAAGTAAATATACCATACTTATGTATACCAGTATTTTTCTAGAACATACTTAATATTAATCCTCTGTGGCCGCTCGTTATGGAAAAAAATTGCAATTTATCCCGATAAGGGCAAAAATACCCATAAGGGAGAATATGTTCTACGGAAGATTTCATTATAAGCTGCTGAATGCATAACTATTCTCAGATGCAAAAATAATAACGATAAGTTCTATTACACCCAACATGTTCAGAAATGGCCCAGAGTTTAGGACATCGTTAAAAATCTGACGTTGAAACTCAAATGGACTTCACCACACTTCTCTGGGGCACTACCGCTATCCAACAAGCATACTCTGATCTCGATTACTTTTTGTGTGTCTCATATTGTTATTAATCAAATACGAAGTTAATGAATTTAGAGTTGAACAAACTTTACAGGTATGTTTTTGACCTTCAGTGACCGCAGGTGGTAACTAAGTACTTATATGATACTTTCTGCATCATTTTATGTCAAAACAGTATTTTATCAAAATTAATAAATAATATATTGGTCCCGAATATACTTAAATATTAGGTTTAGGGCCTCTTATAATTTAATTTAATTTTTTTGCTTAAATTTTGTACACATTTTTTATACATACTGGCTTAAAATTTGTTTCATAACTCTTTTACTAGATGTAGCCCTAAATAAAAAAAAACGTTTTGAATTGAGCTACTGGATATTTTGAGTATGGCAACTCTAAATTCATTCGTATTATGGCGGAAATTTTGTTTTATAATTGAGTCGAAATGGGTCGATATACGCTTAAACAGCGTTGGGAAATACTGAAAATTTCCCTGCAAAATGGTGAATTTTCTACCGACAGTGTACGAAAATTTCGGTCACAATTTCAGTAGAAGAGAATCGCCTTCCTCGCAATTTGTGGATCAATTTGTGAATAGTGTGCGTGAAACTGGATCTTTATAAGATAAAGCAACATGTTCTCGTACTCCTACAGTGCGCACAACCAAAAAAATTGCTGCTGGTGCTCAGAGGAAGGAAGATGCGTTACAGTGAATGGTGTGCGCTACCGAATAATGATAACAACATTTGGTTCCAACAGGATGGTGCGCCGTGTCACACAAGTCGTGCAACAATCGATATTTTGCATGGAAAGTGTGAGAATCGCGTTATCAGTCGCTTTGGTGATGTACATTACCAACTACGCAATTGCGATTTGATTTCGTTGGTTTATTATTTGTGGGGAGCCGTTAACGATAAGTGTTACGCTACATCCAGCAATGACTGAGGCTCTTAAGGACGAAATTGGTGCAGCCATCGCTCAAGTACAGCTCCATACACTCGAAAATATACTGAATTGTATATAATTGGGTTGATTGTATGTGTTACTTCAAGGTTAGCCGAGGAAGTCATTTGAATGAGATAGTGTTCCACAATTAACCGACAGGATTGTACTTTCAAATAATGAAAATCATTTTGAAAAGAAATTATTCGTTTCTTATTTACATCAAATTCAAACTCCAAATTATAAATGGTCCATATTTCCACAACAGAATTTACATGCATGTATGTAATGGGTTTTTCAATAGGGACATAGGAATTTTATATTTTAATATAAACACACGCTAAAATTTAGTTTTTGAGCAATGTCAAAACATCATTCAAGGTTTACATTTACACATCTATTTATTACACATCTATGCCATCTAGCGACTTCGGAATGTATTAGAATAGAAACCCCGATTGTGAGCAATCACTGTATATACAACCCGTTTCTTTGCCACAATCAAGTATTTTTAACAAACAGATAAAAGTCGTGGATAGAATCGACCAAGGGGTATCTAACGACGGAAACAAATATGATATATTATGTACTTATATAGTCAATAACAGTCGAATTATTCAAAGCAGTGGCCATCGGTATGACATTTTGACATCTTTCAGGCAATTTATGGATTCCTTACCAAAAATCATCCATTTTTTAAAGCAATGAACGATTCAATCTAAATTTTGATACTTTCAAATTTTGCTTTAGTATTCCAGTAAGGGCATTTTGCATCGATCGAAATAAATGATAATCAGATGGAATAAGTTGTAGTGAATATAGGGCGGGTGAGCCAAAACTTCTCATCTACTATTTTCTAATAGGTCTAGCTACATGAGGCCGCCTGTTGTCATGGTACGCCATCAATTGTGAATCCCTCATTTTGAAGTTATAATACACCCAATATAATAAAAGATAAGATTATTATTTCATTTGAGAATGTTAATGTGTTCAGCACCTTGTAATAAAATCTTTCGTACAACATATTCTGGGAATGTATTTGCCCATTAGCTCGCTCCGTCATGGGTATTTTTCTACTTTTTCGTGCTAAATTAAATTTTTACCCCATTACGAGGGTTCACACAGGGTTAATATATTCTAAAAAAATATGGCAAACAAAATTTTTTTATTTTATTATACCAACATGTTCAGAGCGGGGCAAACTGCCAAACCACGCAAAAAAAATCCGATTTTAAGGCCCAAAGCAGACCTTACACTACTTTGTGGCACATCCAAGTATAGTCTTATCCCCAAAACTTTTTACAGAACTAAATTTGTCGCACAGTGTAAAAGTACTATGTGCCGAAAGACAGTCTACTCTACTAGGGGTTAAGACAGTATAAATATTCAATAGTTTTTCAGACATGATAACTTCATTGCTTTGCATTCGCTCATACAATGTCCGTTGCATTTTTATAAATTTATTGATCTAAATAACAAAAATGATATCCCGTCTACTGATTTTTGCATTATTGTTGAATGCATAAGTCTGAATGAAAAAGTCTCCTTCGACCGGAATGAGTACCGTGTACACTAGGCAAAAATCATTCACGAAAACTATTTAGCAAACACGTGCTTATTAGCCGAACAGCCTACTCAATGAAAATAGCAATAAGTATTTAATCATTTGAAAGGACTAGAGGAGAATCAGACCACAGTCATTATTGTTGAATTTTTGAATGGTGTCATCCTATAGTCATTTTTACAAGAAGCAAAATAAACCAGGATGTGCAAAATGTTGCAGTATGCTTCGGTTCATCGGTTCACGGTCTCTCTGAACCACGAGTTTGGTTCAAAATCCGGTTCTTCAACACCTTCGAACCATTCAGAAACCCGCAAAAGATTTTTTTAACATTTTATTTCGGGTAGCTTTGTGCTCAGTAATGAGACACTTGCTGTCGATTGAATTTGTGCCTGAAAGGCGTGAACTAGCCAAAAATGGAACCCATCCGCAATGCGCGGCGTATCGTAAATTTTTCCGCCTTTTCAAGTGTGATTTCTTTCGCTCTTTGCTATTATGAAAAACGAGCGAGGCGAAAATTTTGTTCCAATATTTCCACGAAATCTGACATGAAATTTAAAATTTCTGATTGTGACTCTCCAGATTTAATCGCTGTCACGAATATTCATTCCAGAGTTCTCCGAAATTTCCAGATTATGTTATGTTTTATGTCGCTTGTCTTTATGCATACATAGTAAATACATGCACGCATGCAAATGCTGTTTTTCTGGCAGAAAAAATAGCTACATATAAGTTCTTGACGTTTCAAATTTTCTTTCGCACTGAACTTCATATTAGAAAAAATCGTTTCCACCCTCATGATATAATTTATTGAGTCAATGGAATAAATCTTCACAGAACATTAATGCTTGATCTTCAAAATCGTTAACGTAATAGTTTTGCCAGTACATATTTAAATTGTATGTCATAACATGTTCCATCGCATAAATTAATAAAGTCATACATACTTTTTGTTGGAATTGACCCATTTCTTTCAATTTGATTTAGAAGCGCTTCATCTTCATCCTTACTGCCACTTTAGAAGATTCACTTAATGAAATTGTGTTTCAAAACGTAATAGAGATAGCAGAAAAAACTAGTGCTTCAAAAGGTACTAATAGAAACATTTCCTGGTATTGAACCAAACCATTTTTTGGCAAAAAATTTTGATTTTAATTTAACTTTGATTGTTTTGGGTCAAAAAGAAAAAAACGAAAACGGGTTGGTTCATAGTTCGGTTCAAGTAGCTCAACCCGCTGATGGTTAGGTTTAAAACCGATTTGCATCCCTGAAATAAATATTAATTTCTACCGCTGTATTTCAGATATATACAGATTTCTTTAAGTAAAGCGTGTTTCAAAATATTTCAAATATCACGTATCACGACAATTATTTATTTATAATTAAACTTAATTTGTATTTTATTTTGGGAATAATACTAAAAGTATATTACTTTTAAAATTTTTTAAATATTCTGGATTAGTTTTTTAAAGTTGTTTAGTTTTAACTCATATTGCAATAGATAAGTAGAAAACGATTTACGAAATAGTTTGATTAAATATGTATATTTTTTATTTAACTTATAGCATAATAGTAGAAAATAGTTTAAAGTGAGCCTGAATTTCACTTGAGTGTATGTAAGTTCAAAATATTTATGTAGCAAGTTTCACGTTTTCAAGCTAAATATAATAAAGCTTAGACTAACAGGTACTTACGCTCTAAAATTCAACTTTTAATCGATTCGTATGTCAGGAGCGCTTATTAGGCTGAGCGTTTGAATTCAATTCCAAATCATTGTATATATAATAATAGCAGTAATAACAAGTGTTGTTTTTTGGTTTTTCTTATTAAATTCAGTATTATACATACATATACACAGTAACTATAAATAGATAGGAGTGTAAAAAAGAGATAGGTACGTTTGTGATGATAACGTAGATTTTTTTTGGAGATATATACCCTTACACGGTAGTATTGTCATTATTTCCATCATTATATTGATGACAGACTTACACGATCCTTAAAAATGACTTTATTGCAAGTATTGACAGAAAAAATCTTAAATTTATAAATTCCGTCAATACACGATCTTTAAAAATGTCAATATTTATAAATAATGTCTTTATTATTGACCGGGTTACGTCCACTATACGATTACATACAAGTATGCATGATTAGAATAAAGAATGGCGAAACATATTTGTTTGACTTTAGTCATCTTTAAAATAATTGATTATTAATATAAAAATCATTAAATATTATTTATACCTTGGAAGCTGTAGTTATTCATCACTACTGGCCCGCATTACATTTCATTTTTTTCTTATCATATGATTACTTTTTGTAAAATATATTTTATATTTTTAAGTTCAATTCAGATTTGAGTAAATAAGAACGAAAATTAATTTTTTAATGAATTAGAAAGATAAATGAGTAGTCTATATATGTATGTATGTATACCTCCCTTACTCTACCAATCATTTAAAGGTAGACCTAAGAATGATATGCGTTTTAAAAGTAAAGCAGAATTCAAGCATTTGAAAGAGTGTGGAAACGGCTGATCAGAGTCTGCCTTTTGCCTCTATTTGAAAGACAACATTAGTAATAAGTTTTTAATAACTTAAATTGCCTTTCCTTATACTCAGTGGACATTTTGCGCATTTAGATTAGATTTTAATTATACCGAAAGACTGTTTTATAACACAGCTACAAAAAAATAGAATTGTTTACGAAAGTGAAGAAAATGGAATTGAGAAATGTGGTTTGATTTTGCAACAGCAAAACACGAATTCAAAATAATTACAATTCGTACAAATATATATAAAAATATATACATACAAACATATAAGTAATTAAAGATGTATTTGAACGTGAATGTGATAAAGAAAATTACTATAATATGCAATGCTTGGGAAATCGCGTTTAGGAAGAGAAAATATGTACGACTCGCATTTCCACAGCTAAAATTTCAATCTACCCCTTGAATTTTTCGAACGTCAATAATTTTTAAATTAAATATGAATATATTCATATGATTTTTAAATAAATTTTAACACTTTTTGCACCAAAGTTTGTTTAGAAAAATATTAAAAGAAAATTCGGTATAAAATATACCATAAAATTAATATTTTCTAAGGAAATCGTTCTCTATTCTAAAAATAAAGGGTAGACTCTTATTTGTTCTTTTATAACATAATCTTTTTTCTGTCGATGTTTGTCACTTCTGTCCATTTTAATATTTCTTTTGAAAAGATATGCTAATAAGAATTGATTTTAAAATATACTTCGTTTTACATTTTGGGTCGAAAATTTATTGGTACACTTTATGCTAATACAGAAATACCAAAATATTAGCTATTTTTGTAAATATAACACAAATTAAAAAATATATTTCATATTTATGAAGAGATTTTGGGAAAAATGCCCACTGAGTACCCTCATATACAATTCAATTTTTTTATGTTATAGAAGCTATAATATCCGCAGAAATATATTTTTTTTTGATATTATAAAGTATGAAACAAAAAGAAAATAATTGTATTATTGGTGGAAATCAAATATTTATTTTATGAAAAATGACAGGAATTAGAAGTTTTAAAGAAATAATAGAAAATTACATAAAAGCATACACACTTTAAAATATATATATATATATATATAATTACAAATTACCATGGCATTAAACTCATTAGGCAATTAAACTCATACAATCGTAATATCCAATAATGTAACAAAATCAAAAAAAAGTCGGCAAAAGAAATTCGTTTTGACAGCAAGCATGCAATTAAGTTTGACTTCGACAAAAAGTTCGAATTCCCAAATAATAAAAATAAAAATGTAAACTAAAAAAGAAGAAAAACTAAATAGTTAAATGTTACATAGACATTATAAAACTTTTCGCAAAAATAAATGTATTTTTCAGAGTTTTTTAGTTTTTTCCAAAGCTGGCTTTGTTTCTTCAGAAACTTCGCAAATTCAAAATTTGTCTGCTTTGTAACTGCTTCAGCTACAAATTATTTAGTATCAATTGGTTCTGCAATTACTGGCTTTGTCGCTATAGAAGCAAGCACTACAGCCTCTTCAACGAGTACTTCATTTTCAGGAACCGTAGGAGTTCTTTTCTGTTTCATAAAGTATAGTGGTGACATGCCTAATAAACAACCAAGCGTAATACCAACAATGCGGCCCTAATAAAATTGATAAAGAAACAAGTTATTGGCTATACATTGCAAAATAATATACGATTGTGAGTTACCCAATTTGCTGACTTGCGGCTTGATTTCATTTCCATTTGTACTGGCGTTATATCAGGCAATCTTAAACCAATAAAATCACATGCTCTTTCCACATAAAATGCTGATCCAATACCCAGTACATCACTGACAGTATTGCCAAGACCGGCAGCAGCCATTGTTGAGACACACATAAAAGTACCAAGCACATTTTCAATTTGATCGCCCTGTGTTGGGAATAGAATAGTATAAATTTTATAATTTGATTAGATGGTTTTTATTAAAATAATGTAGCAGTGGTAGTTGGTTGTGTGCTGGATTGCTACGACGGCTGCCCGGACATTATTATGACAACATTCATGTTGTGCACATAATATGCCTTAAGCACTTATATTGTTTGGAGTTACTACACAAAATCATATGTAAGTAATGTCAAGAACGATATCCCTGTTGTAATAAAAAAAAACATTAGAGGGCATTTTATTTACACAAGAATATTATTGAATATTGTTAAATAATTATTAATGCTACATACAATTTAATCATTGAAAATTATATTTCGGAAAATTGTAAACCTTCTCAATATTACATTTAAAAATTTGAATAGGTAGTAAAATCTCATATCTAATATAAATGCTTTTAAAGTGCTTTAATACTTTCTATCAAATATTGTAGACTGTAATAGGAGATTTGTCAAAACATTTTCGAGATGGTTCGATTGAGCTATCATACATATTTACAATAGCTAATATGAAATTTAAAGACAATTGCATGACAGCGAGGCGAAAGTCGAGTCAAATTTGAAAAAAACTTACAAAGAAGAACGAAAAACAGTAGTTTTAATTTTAATTAAATTTATCCAAATTACTTAGTATTACTTTTCTTATTAATCTGTATTTAAATCATTTTCTACAATTAGCAAATTAAATTTTTTTTATTTTGAGAGAGGGAATGCAATCACACAGGACAATAACGACAATAAACAAATTGAGTAGTATAATAATAATATAACAGTAATAGATACATTCCATAAAGCGAATCTATATAAATCACAATATTGGGGTTATTTACAAATGTATCACTTTGTAGTGAAAGTACATTACATTAAATTCATAGACAAAACTTAGCTTCGATCTGGAAGATCCAAAATGTGGTATCTTTTAAGTCGTTTAGCAGATCTATTGTCTAATTGTGAAATTGCAAGGGCATTTGTGTGGTTGTGCAGTCTTTTGATATACCTTTCACTAAGCTTTGTTATTTCGGCTTTGACGAGAGGTATGTTGAGATCTTTATGAATTTGCTCATTAGTAATAAACCATGGTGCATTAACTATTTTTCGCAATGTCTTGGATTAGTATCGGTGCAGGATTTCTAAATTGGAATTGCTGGCTACACCCCACAATTGTATCCCATATGTCCATAATGGTTTTAATATTGCTTTGTAAAGACGAACTTTGTTCTCAAGGCTTAGTTCCGATTTTTGCCCAAGAAGTTAGTACATTTTTGAGGTCTTAATGTTTAATTGTTTTTGCTTACCAAGATATTTTACGCAGTTACTTTGTGGAATGCATTCAGAATAATGGGCGGGCTTTCAGGATTAACTTTATTTTTCCATCTTTTCAACCATTCTTCTATCAGTGGTAACTCGCTTTGGACATATCTTGATGGTTCTGAAGGGTCAGCACTGGAGGCTATATTCGCTGTGTCGTTGGCACATGTGGCTGCTAGAACATCATCTAAAACTGGCAAGTCATAGGTATTGATGCTATATAGCACAGGTCCAAGCACGCTTCCTTGTGGCACACCAGCTTTAATTGAATGAATTTTTGACATTTCATCTTGGTCTTTAACGCAGAAATATCTATTATATATAATATATCTCTATTAAGTGCGGAGCTGGGACAACTTTTTTAATTTTATATAAAAGGTCGTCATGCCACACTTTGTTGAATGCTTTTTGTACATCCTAAAACACACCTGTGCAATATTTTTTGCACTCAAGAGCATCTGTTATCGTTTTGACAACGCGGTGACACTGTTCGGGAGTTCCATGTCAGCGCCTGAAACCAAACTGATGTTCTGGTATTATATTAAATTGGAGAAAGTTACCAGTAAGCTTATGGGGCGGTATGATGCAAGAAGACTTTCTAATAAATAAAACCAGTTTTTGTGGAAGATTCTTTAGCACCATAGCATCTATTCGATCGTAGCCAGGGCTCTTTTTGTTGCAAAAGCTCTTAATTTCGGTTTAAACTCCAAAAAGGGATATACATATATATATCTGGCAGGGTGCGGTCAAAAAATTAATAATTTCTTCATCAGTTCCATCACTCACCAAGTTTGTATGGAAAGCGTGGCTGAGATATTCAGCAAAAGCCTCAACTACTTCATGCGTGCACCTGCACCAGTCTCCATTATCGTTTTTAATAATGATTTTTCGTTTGGCGTAGCACGCCAGAGATCGTGGTCATTATTAGTTGAAGCGAGGTTGAGACTTTTTAGATAATCGGCACCTGACTTGTTTTTTAGATCTTTTAGGAGTTGTTTGATCTCTTTGACTGCTAATTGTACCGAAGTTTATCCCTAGGTCTTTTAGTTTGCTGCATGTATTAAAGATATGAAGCTTCGTGTATTATTTGCGTCAGGTATTCGACAGCATCATCAATCTCTGTCCCAGACTTTAGTGAAACATCAACATTTATATTGTTATCTAGCCACATTTGAACCCCTTTTATATTGGTTTTTGATGTCTGCACTCTGTAAACTTTTGAGGATAGCTGAATACTTGCACTATAGTTAACTACCATTGCAGAATGGTCGGAACTTAAATCCTTAATAGATAAGTGGTTAGAGGGTAAACCAGTATAAATGACGAAATCCAGTAAGTCTGGTATTTTTCGTGGATCAGTGGGCCAGTATGTGGGCTTTCCTGTAGATAGTACGGAGTATTTTTTCGTTGTGATGCATTTATATAAATCTGATCCTTTTGGATTAGTAGTCCTTAACCCCACCACGGGTATTTGGCATTGACTCCCCTCCGACTAAAAATTTTTGTCATAACTTGTTGAGAAAATTTTGGAAATCTTGACTTTTAAGATTGTATCGCGGAGGAAAATAGACTGCACATACTGGGATATCAAATAATTCACATCTAACTTTTATGCATGCAGCTTGTAGGAATACTTCTCTTATTTCATTCATTACAGTGTATCTAATATAACTTTTAATCAATATTGCAGAACCTCCATAAGCCTTATTGTGTGGATGATTTGCAGTAATTAAGTCATATCCACTAATTTTAAAATAACTTCTGCTTGTGAAGTGGGTTTCAGAAGCTAGTAATATGTCGATATTATTAATGTTAAGAAATATTTTTACTCTTCTGTATGATTCGAAATGCCATTAGCATTCCATATTACAATTTGAAGACCTAATTGCATAGTTTGGTTATAAGTTTAGTCATCATCGACAACAAAGTATTGGTTAATTCATATTGTTTTTCAAGTAGTAATTCAATTTTCTTAAATGGATCATAATTCTGTGATGTTGCATCTTATCGCAGTATTTGAGCATAGGAAAACTGTTGGTTGTTTGAATTACCATTTTGCCAACCATGGGAACGTTCTGATTAATGGTAATAGTTGGAATTGTTACACGTACTTCAGTTTTCCTTATTGTTCGATGTCTTTTGGTAACAAGTTCTTGGTAAATCTTACATCCTTTGTAGCTCGCGGCATGATTTTGCAGGCAGTTGGCACATTGAGCGGGAGAGACTTGCTTTTTTGAGCAGTCGGTTGTTGAATGGTTCCATCCGCATTTAACACACCTGAAGTTCTTTTGACAATAGGCTTTCGTGTGTCCGACGTTTTTCGTGGAGGCTCAACTTTAACAATAGCATTACTAATAGCTCTTACATTATATATTTCTGCGATTGTGTTACTAGGTTCGATATCAATAAAAAATATCATTTGGTTACACGACTACGGATGTTACTAATATTTCTAACTGTATGCTCTAACTCTTTTAAAGACTACTCTAAATGCTCGCTTATCTTTTAACTGGAAAGTGTGGAACTTGATTTTCTTAGTTTTTAAATATTTAATTGAAGTTCTGTACTTATCTACTGATTTGATCATTACTCTTATTTGTCCATCAAACTGAACTTTGATGCTAAGTTCACTTACAGTAACAATACTAGTTAAGTCTTTAATCATACTATATACATCTTTAACATCAGATATAATTGGGTGGAGGCTTCGGAGACGTGGCACCTTTCCTTGCTATATCATCATTGCCCGGTGTATTTTCCAAGATAGATTGACTGCCGTTATCACCGTTAAGTTGCTCTGCATCATTGTCGCTAAGTAGTTCGATCCGGTTTAATTGTTTTTTTCTTAATAGCATTTGAAAGTCGTAGATATGCCGTTTATTCGATTTGTTTTGAATAGGAGTGACTTGCTGCCAATCGACAGCCGAATCATCATCGTCTTCATTCGTTTTATTTTCTTGTTCACATGAACTTGACAGTATATAGCGTATATAGTACTTATATAGTGTTTTTTGTTTTGTTTTTTTAATCTATTGGTGTTATAGTTACTCAAGGAGTACCCTTACTCTACGATTCTTATTGTTTGTAAAATATAAACAATGACACTGCACGGCGAGAGTTAATTCACACGACCATTCGCTTTGGAATATATAATATAATATATATAATTAGCATATGAAATGCAAAACTAGATAGTTCTGATTTGTATATGTGTGATACTTTTTTCTATACAATCTACAATCTGGAGCAAAGCTTCTTCTCTTCTTCTTTATTCGTGAGAAATTTGTTAAAGTCTTTCATAAATTTAGCACCTCTTTCCTGAGTGCCATATATAACTACGGTGGACATTTAAGAGCGTAGACTTATTTTTTAGCTCTATGTTCTGGGATTATTTTCCCAAAATCGATCTTAAATGTCCTTTTTCTGATCATTAAACACATTTTATCCTTGTAAATGTATTAAAAATTTATCGTTTTTACTCTTTTTGAATTTGTTATCATCATCCAGAAAATCTTATTTAAAGAAGTAGTAACTCCTGTGCGTAAACTAAAATTCCTCCAATTCTGTGTGATATGAACTGTTTTAATAATACAATAAACCCCGGCTAAGTACTTCAGCTGAATATGTTAGGCTTTTGAGGTACTTAAAAAATCTCTACTTACAAAAAAATTTACTTATATTTGAACTCAAAAATAAAATGGCAAATATTTAAGATATGGACAAATTTAAAATTTCCCATTTTTACCTCGTGGTCAAAGTTGCAATCTTCCGCTATTTGCCAGGAATTTTTAACAGTTTTTTTATTTGTTTGTTTTGTTTCTAATTTGGAAAATTATTTTCCTAATGTTTTGCAATTTCCAGATGAAGCATATTTTATGCATTTATTTTTCAAACAGGATTACAGACTGTTAAGTTTGCCATAGAGAGAATAACCACCCGAGGTTCCCGATCAGTGATCTTAGTTGTATTTCTTTGTGTTTTCAATAATCCATACTACTTACCATATAGTTAATCATATTTGAGTGGTATACTTGTAAATAAGTCTGGCAAAGGAAAAGTTTTTTTTTGACAGTATTTCATGGTATATTAGCATAAATTAAACAGTTCAATTAACCAAATTATCTGGGTATGCTGCCTTCTTTTAATTTTAATGGCACAAAAGCCCATGGGGTCCTAGCTCTGTAACTTTTCTCATCCATTCATATCCATTCATTTTGTACATGAACGGAAGTGACCTATAGTTTTATGCCGAGTCCGAACGGCGAATTGAAAAGCTTTTTCTTAGGCAGTTTTTACTCTTGTAGGTTTGCCATTGCCTCCCAACAGGTGGTGCCGTGTAGAAAAATTGTTTTTCCTACTTTTTGAACCAGGACACTCTGAGTACCAGGCTAACGCACTACCAATTACGGCACGCGACCACGTATGCTGCCACATGTTTAAAGTTTATATGACTTTTCTACTTATGAACAGATAAATTTTTAAGGTGGTACTTGAAGCGGGAAAATTACTTACAATAAATTGTTTTTATTTTACTATAAAATTTAGCGGCACACACAAAATTGCTCCTATCGTAATCTAACTACTTTTCTGGTTTAACAAATTCTAAGCTACGAGTAATTTTGCAATTGATTCTGTTAAATTCAGGCTTATAGTAATTTTTTCATTAAATGTTATGGAAATATTTGAGCAGAAAAATGCTAATGCGATTGTTCCTTCTGATAAATACTGTACCGATTAATTGAACCACGCTTAATTGCTTTTCACATTTAATTGTCCCAGAATAATTGGTCCATATTCCAGAATCCATTCTAATAGATATTTTTCTACGAACAGTAACTTTAGTATATCAGATTCCGAATTATTTTATCGTGATATCGAAATTCCTAACTTAACTATTCTTGATTCTATCGTAAGTGTGATTAGTTGGCTCTTCCGACGAACGAAAATATCTGTCGTAACTGTGAGCTAGAACCAGCATTAACAATAATGCCAGCCTTGAGGTTAAACGGAGATTAACTCTTGTCAACAGGTGACACTACGGACTCAGTAGGCAATTCAGTAGTAAAGCCCTCTCTCGGCCGATGAAAATAACTCTCTATAAGTCCCTAATGTATGGCGATGAGACGTGGACGTTGACCACCAACGATGAGAGACTGCTAGGAGCGTTCAAAAGGAAGATACCGGCATAGTAAAACGATGGCTATGCGCCAACTAACTGTAGTGCCAACTAAGTAAGTAAAATAACTGTGCGAAAGAATATTTATAAGTATTTTTCAAATTATGTAAAATTACAGTAATACATAAAGTAAAAATTAAAGTGTTTCTATTAATAAAATAATATATATATATTTTAAAATGGAAATGTAGTAAGTTAATAGCCACCAGAGAATTTATAATCACCTTTATAATTGTAGTACAAGAACTTTTCCTCAATGGGTTGTACAATTTTAACACAACAACACCTGGGAATCCTGACAACACATAAAAATCTTGCTTTTCCTGATTTTTATCCACGGCACTCATTTCACCCATGTCACCATGGGTCGTTTGATTGAGAGGGAACATTCGTCCAACTTTGGTCAACCGTCAGTTAGGAATATATAGAGCCGAAGTCATAATTTTCGTAAAAAAATTGAACATATTTGAAATTTCTTCTGTATTTTTCTTGTGTGATTGTGTACACTCTCATCTTCATCTTTAAAGATTTACCACTCAGAGCACTGATAAGGAACCGTGGCTGGTTCCGAAACGATTGTCTGATCAGCCTGTGTAAAAATGTACATATTTGTTGTTATTCTCTCTATGGCAAACCTAAAGTTCATTAAGCTTCTTTAATACCACTAGATATAATCTCACATTGTCAAATGCGGAAAAATTCCAAATTAATATTCGAATTTATATCTTTACATGAATAAATGTAATTGTAATGAAGAAATGTACCGACTTTTACACCAACAGCCTCACATTTATTATTATTTTAACAGAATATCGTAAAAATTCATAACAACAGAATTCTTCACTGTCAGTTCTATAACATTTTGAAAAAACGGTCCATTAAGCTATTGAATATTGAAAACTGTTTAATGGTAAGGTATCAGTATCTACTTTCTGGTTCTACACCAGCATTTTTTCCCCTCAGTGTATACTTACAGTCTTACTCTCACAAAGTTTGTATTGCTTGAAATATAGAATTTTCTTTTTTTATTTATATAATAAACTGTCCCGTTTTTGCTATGGGTTCTACCTTCTTTTACATATTGAGCTTAAATGATTGCACAAGAATTTGAATGTTACTTACTGCGATAATCATTACAAAATTATCTAAAAATCCAAAAGCCACAAATGGCACTGCATTCACAAAGAAAACTGTAATTACAAGAAATAACCAAGAAATAATACTTACATACTGAGTAAATGAAAATGTATTGGCATATCTGTAAAAAACTTACTTGTTGTTAATTCTTTTTGTGTGGGATTCTTGGCTTTTTCCGCTAAATTCGTTTTAAGGGAATTAAAAGAGAAAAATAGAGAAAATAAATGTGTCAATGCTGCTGATAGTTAGATGGAAGAAAGGGAAGCTATCGGAATTTTGTATTAGTGAAACTCGTTTTATTAAAAAGCGTCGGTTGAAGGCAACAAAATTGTAGGCCTGTTTGATTGAATTTATGCAATGGAGCTAAGTTTAAAAAAAGAAGTATACGAGTATGAATGTTAAGGAAATAGAAAAAGGAGAAAAAGGTGAGGAAAAAAATATTAGGAAAAAGGACATTACAATGTTGCCAAATAAATCATTTTAGTCATTAAAGTTTACCAGCTTTTTGTTTAAGCCAATTATCAGGAAAGGCGCAAAATGAACCAGTTGGATCAACTTGACCCAAAGTGAGTACTTTAGTCGGACGCCCGAATCGAGTGCGCCATTGTGATGCTGCTAATTTGCCTGTGTCGGTGTGTAATATGTGAGGGTGTCAAACAGGATGCCAATATAAGTGTTTGTGTATCAGCGTTTGCAATGGCGTGTGTACGCGTGTATTTGAAGAATAAAAACGATGGCGATGTAGTTGATATCGAGGTGTATATAAAAAAGAATAAAGAAAAATTCAAAATGATAATTATAATACTAATTAAAATAAAATTAAAAATGTATGTACGAGATATGATCAAAAAATAACCGTTATTATATTTTTTCAAAAAGTATTCATTTATTCATCAACAACTATCTTGTCCCCTTCAAAGTAATCCCCCTCAGATATAATACACTTATGCCAGCGTTTTTTCCAATCCTCGAAACACTTCTGAAACGCGCTTTTTGTATCGCCAACAGCTCCTGTTTCGATTTTTCTTTTATCTCCTCAATCGTAGCAAACGCTTTCCTTTCATGTGTCTTCAGTTTTGGGAAGAGGAAAAAGTCAGCGGGGGCCAAGTCCGGTGAATACGGTGGTTGAGGCATGATAACGGTTTTGTTTTTGGACAAAAACTTACGCACAAGCGACGTTGTTTTTGCTCAAAATTTAGCAATTTTGGAACAATCTTCGCTGCCGCACGTTTCATGCCTAAAACATCCGTAAAAATAGCTTGGCATGAGCCGAACGATGTGCCAACATCATCAGCAATCTCTCTGATAGTGATTCGCCGATTATCCAAAATCATTTTCTTCACTGCGTCAATGTTTTCATCGGTTGTTGACGTGCTCGGGCGACCAGGACGAGCATCGTTATTGACATCTTCTCGGCCTTCCTTAAACCGGTTATACCACAATTGAACTTGTGTTCTACTCATAGTAGACTTGCCAAAGGCCACAGTCAACATTTCAAATGTCCTTGCGCATTTAATTTCATTTTTTACACAAAACTGAATACAGTTTCTTTGATTAATTTTTTCGAATAGTAAAAAATCGAAGAACAGACATGTGTACCATAACAGAAAAAAAAATGCGAAAATCGAACATACGTAACTCACGAAATTTTAAAATAACGGTTATTTTTTGATCACACCTCGTATATTAACACTTATGTAATAACAATAACATGTTATTAATATACAGCATGATGAAGTAAACGTTTTTAAAATACTTTTAAATTATTAATAAAATTTTGGGGAACTAAATTAAATGGATAGAAATACGAACAATATGATGTACGTGGTGTTGCTTGGCAAATAGGGCTAGACTTTCTTTAGCCCTTGAACTTTGCCATCAACAAGTGGGCGCAGCCGAACTTTATAAGCCCTATCGGCACGGAAAAAAGTGCCCGGATCCCGGGATTCGGGAGGCCACTCCTTAGTATGTACGAGCTTGTTGTTTTCTGCAGTATTTGGCTTCGTTTTTTTGCGCGTTTATTTTTGCCAATTCATTTTATTTTCACGTGAGATTCAGGCCATGATATGCTAGTATGCCAGCGCGTGTGTACACCGTGCGCTTTTTATACCTAGCGTGCCATGAAGTTAAGTGCTTCATTTAATATGTAATTAGTAAATTTACTAGACAACAAAACAACAAAACCTGTAAGGCATACAAAGTGTGTCACAAAACATAAATTTTAAATTTTTAAAATTTAATTATGAATTTCTTAATTTCAAAAGTATGTTGCATTGCTTTTCTTGCGAAAAAATTTGTTCGTAAACTACGAAAACTTATGAAATCAGAGAGCTTGATGTTCAAATCTTAAATTTCTGGATTTGTTGCATATATAACGCATATTTAGCTTATTGACAAAGTGCTAAAGTGTGCTACAACGCTAAAGATTTGAAAATTGAAATTCAGTATTTTCTTCAAACTTTTGCTGAGCCCAATCGAAAAAATTTCGGCGCTACAAATGATCACGGGCTTCACTTCTTGTGTTGATTTGATGTTGTAAGGATGTAGGCTAAGATCTTTACGCAAAATTCGCCACAATGTGGACTGATAAATTCTCAATTCAATTTGGCTCATTTTGGACTGAATCACTTACGGTTGCGATATTTTCGATACTCCGACCAATACGTTGTCTCGCTAGCACAGGAGCATTCAATAGAGTATATGTTGACTCGAATTTTCGCACAGCCTATCTGGTGTGTCGATTATTACGATCGAAAATTGGAGTAAGCGCTCTGAAAGTTGCGACTGACTCAGAAGTTTAGTAGTAATTTTTAATAAACATAATGATCATAATAAACATAATTGATATTGCAAGATAAAAAAATTAAGGCTGCGATTGTAATTACGAAATTGATATGCCCCTTTACGTACGTACTTACACGTCAATTGAAGTGATAGGTTTAGTAACCGTTATTCTTTCAAATCTCATTGAATAATTCCCAAATTCTGAATAACCGCTACTTAATATATTATTTGTCAAAAGCCAAAAACATTTTGTTATTAGTGGAAAAGTAACCAAGATGTGCGACTTGGAATTGAAACGATATTCAGTAATTGGAGTTTTCGGATGGTAAATCGACGGAGATACGTCGGGCGCTACAAAAACTAAATTTGACGGAGCTTTTTATTTACTTTACTTTTAATGGCACAGCAGCCCATGGAGGGCCTAGGCCGAGCTTTTTATTTATCGCACCATTATACCGGTGGTGGTCGACGTGGTCAATTCGTCGTTTCGTGCGACGCAATTAATGGTTTGCGCTGCGGTTGCTAGACGTGGTTACTAAAAATGGAAAGCAAAAATAAATCAACATTTTTACCGAAAAAAAATCCTGGAGGCTGGCTTACTACCCTGTTCGCATAATCAACGCCCTTGACTTTCCGACAAGGCTCATAAGCGTTACACATGGCCGCCGTCGTTCTTATTCTGAATGCGGTATGTGCTAAAAACATACATCCTTAGCTGCTTTTCAGAGGTCCTTGGAAAGAAAATGGAAGCTCGTGCCAGGCATTTAAAAACCGTGTGGTGAAAGGAAAAAACACATTTAAGGGAATAAAGTAAACTATAAAATATCGGCTTGCTTCTAAAAAATCGAATTAATATATATTGAAAAATTATCCAGTTTTTCATTTCAAAAACCCGTATAGTAAACCAACAAACAAATTAAAACTAAATGTCATCCGGAGTTAAAGTGTTTTCTTTTACTCCTATTTTGAATCCCCCAAAAAACCTCTATCCCGCCATAACTAATACATTGCCATTTTTTCCTAATACATATACGCATGCGAATGGTGTTGGTATAGAAATATAGTCACAACATAAATATTAAAATGTTACTCTTTTCAACATAGACTGATGTGACATGTGTTGCTTCAGACATTCTTACAACATCTCAGTTTTTACAGCAACTCCAGGGTATTATTGAGGAAGACCCTTCAAAATCCATAAGGGTCATATCCGGAGACATTCAAGTTGTTGAACGCGAGAGCAATAAATATCCCCACAACATTCTTGCTTCCCTAAGAGCAGCTGCTACCAGAGTAATGATGGCATTTGTCTTCTTCTTTTTTGACTAACGTAGACTAACATATTTTTGTTGAGGTATGTACTTATTTTAGCGGTGATGTTAGCTCTGTATCGTTGGAGGACATCCACCAGTTGGATAGAGGCACCTTCCTTGCAGAGGGTTCGGACATTCCAGATGCATATCCGTAAATCGTTGTCCTTTGTTCGTTTGCGGGAGTCGTCAACATTAGATCGGTTCTTTATCCGAGGCATATTTTGAGGGTTCATTGGTGAGTATTTTAACGTGGTGGGTTCCAAGCCCGACGCACAACCATTCATTCAAGGTCATGGGGAAGCCCGCCGCACACATTAGTTAACTCACTGACGGTTGTCAGCTCGCTATCCTGGGGACGCCACGAGGAGGCTGTGTGTCGATTTGAAACTTTGAACCGCAAGGATCAAACATGGATGCACCTGCGACTGTCACGAACTTTACCTTGTGTCCTACGCCCCAGGCGATTATGGAGGGAGCACTTTTGGCAGCTGCTTAATGGCGATGACGGCAATAATCCCGCCACTGCGGAATCTATTCCGGAAACCCCAATGACTGAAGGCGTTGAAGTACCGCCACCCGACTATGAGGAGGTCTTAACAGCCATCGTTCGGCTGAAAACCAACAAGGCTGCAGGATCAGATGGCCTGCCTGCTGAGTTGTTTAAGACTGGAGGCGAAGAGCTCAAAAACGCATGCTTGAGCTTCTATGCAGAATATGGTCGGATGAAAGCATGCCAAGTGCCAAGTGTACTCTGCCTAATCCATAAGAAAGGATTACGTTCTGCGCCAACTACCGTGGGATAAGCCTTCTTAATATTGCATATAAGGTTATATCGAGCGTACTGTGCGAAAGACTGAAGCCCATCGTCAATAAACTGATTGGACCTTATCAGTGTGGCTTCAGGCCTGGTAAATCAACCATCGACTAGACATTCACACTACGGCAAGTCCTGGAAAAAAACCGAGGAAAACAGATCGCCACCCATCATCTATTCGTCGATTATAAAGCCGCCTTCGACAGCAGAATTGGGGTTTACTTGTACGCCGCAATGTCTGATTTTGGTATTCCTGCAAAGCTCATTCGTCTTTGCAAAATGACACAAACCGATATCACCAGCGCAGTGAAAATTGGGACAGACCACTCCGCGCCATTTGATTGACTATCGTGCGACTTCTTTAACCTTATGCTGGAGAAAATAATTCGAGGTGCGAACATCGACATCTCTGGCACTATCTTCTATAAGAGTGTCATGCTGCTAGCATACGCTGATGATATTGACATCATTGGCAAAAACGCTCGAACGGTCAGTGCAGCATTCTCCAACCTGGAAAGGGAATCCCGTCGAGTGGGTCTAGTGGTGAACGAGGACAAAACGAAATACCTTGTGTCAACAAAAATAGAGTCACTGCGTCCTGCACAAAATGTCACTGTTGACAATTATACTTTTCAAGTCGTCAAGGATTTCGTTTACCTAGCGTAAACACCAACAATAATGTCAGCCTTGAGATCAAGCGGAGATTAACTCTTGCCAACAGGTGTTACTACGGGCTCAGTAGGCAATTGAGAAGTAGAGCCCTCTATCGACCGACGAAAATAACGCTCTATAAGTTCCTTATCCTTCCTGTCCTTATGTATGGCGCAGAAACGTGGACATTGACCATTAATGATGAGAGGCTGTTAGGAGCGTTCGAGAGGAAGATACTCCGTAAGATCTACGGTCCAATATTCGTGGACGAAGTGTATCGAATAAGATGGAACGATGAGCAGTATAAGCTGTACGCCGACACTGACATAGTCAAGCTTATAAAAATCCAGCGGCTTCGCTAGCTGGGTCATGTTGAGCGAATGGAAGAACGCACTCCGGCTAGAAGGGTGTTTTATTCGAACCACGGTGGAGGAACACGTAGAAGGTGCAAGACAACCTGACTGCACTTGGTCTTATCAACTGGCGCCAGCGCGCACATAGTAGAGGCGACTGGCGAAGTTTTGTAGAGGCGGCCAAGACCGATTATCGGTTGTAGTGCCAGTTAAGTAAGTAAGTACTTTTTTTTACAGCGTATGATGGAACATCGTAAACAAGTTAATAATTTGCCCCAATTGTCGGACGATGAGACAAATGCTCCTAATGGAGTCATTTCTATCTGACGATGACGATACTGATCTAGACGATCTGATCTAGCTTCGACGATGAACTGGTAATCGATGATTGTTTGGACATGAATTTAACAGACTTCATCAAAGAAGAAATTCAGGAGAAGTTCAAGGCTTCCCCAGTTTACTATTAACATATGTGGGTGTAACAAAAATTTATATCGCAAAAGAATGGCAGCCGTTCTCAAAAAGTTTTCCGACAAGAGAGAACAAATAAATTTACCATACCCAAGCAAGAATAAAGCAAGCAATGTTGTAGCTCAAAATCTTACCTTTCAAATCCAGATATGTAAAAGATGATCGTGGCAGCGCCCTCTATCAATCAAGTATGAACAAAATGAGGATGCATATGTATGTATACCATGTACACATAAATAATGGCAGCACATATGCATCCACTATGCGCCCTCTATCAATCGATAGACGGCGCTGCCCATCAGTTTCTATTAAAATTTGACATTTCAAATAAAAATTTTACATTTCCAACAAACATCGTTAGAAATTTCTACAGCTGAAAGCGAGTATACACTAAAACCAACAAACGCGAGGCACAAACAAATAGCGATTGTGTTACGATCAAATAAAATCTACTGCGGCTGAGAGACAGCGAGAATGTAGACTTTGTCGAAAAATTTACGTCCAATAAAATTCAGATTCTGAAAAAAAACCCAAAAATCAGCACAGAGAGATCGCGAGAGTGTAGACTTCTGAAGCAACTTGAGGCACAACAGAATTCGAATTCCATTGTAAAACAACTCGCAAAGACAGCATGAATGGCAAATGAGCTCCTTAGAGCCAATAATTGCATCAACACTCATATCATTGAGTCCCGAGGTGACCGAATTCCCAGCTTCTCTATCAAAAGGAAGACAGATGATTTACTTGAAAATTTGCCTGAAAATCTTTCCTCCGTGGAAACAAAACAACTCCCATCAGCACAACAAAATATAGACGAGATTTGCCATGTTTCTAGTCAACCTCATAACATTCGCAAGTTCTCAGACCGACAAATGAATATTTTAATGATGATGATGATGATTATTATAATGATGATTATCGTAAGATTATATGAATATTTTGATGGAGATGATGATTTTGCAGAGGGCGTTACCTGCATTGGAAATGAAAAGATCAAAGTGAAGTTAATCCACATGTAGCACAAAATGACTAAAATATTCGTTATAAGAAGCAAAATAGCTCACGTATTAATTTTACTTTCTAGATTCCATTTATTAGCTATTAGTTTTCATAGATATGCAGTCACTCACCAACTACTCCACGATGGGTAACTATGGTTTACTTAAATAAATAGGTTGCATAAATTTATTATTATACTGAATTAAAAAAAAATATTTCTAATAATAACTAGCACTTTACAATATTGAATTGCCTTTCAGTGTCATTCATCCAAAACGAAAAAGCAAGCAATAAAATTTAGGCACTTCACATTCAAGTGCCTCAATTATATCACAACGAGGCGGTATGTTCCGTAAAAGCGTAAACTCTCTGCGCGGAGCATGGCAAATACCATATTTAAAGTACTTAAAATATATGTATACAATAAAAGAACAATTCTCGCTTCGTGACCAAATAGTATAAGTCAACACTTGCGCCAATTTTTATTGCGTAACCCATAAACCAAATTCGGTATCTTCTTTCTCTGTTACTAACCACATTTAAGCACTAAAAGTGGAACAGCCACAATATTTAACTCACATTTATTGCTGCAATAATTTCTGCATTAAAAAATTATTTTTGTTTTAGCTTTTCTCGTAAAAATATGTAACTGATTGTGATAAAAAAGCCAACAAAAGAAACCATAAAAGGAAAAAATTTAAAATTTGTTCCTGTTATTTAGAAACTACTTTTTATTTTAATAATAAAATTAAATATTTTTAATAATTTCCTTTAATATAAAAATTGTTATGAATGTGTACAGGGTGTTTTTCTGTTATTAGCTAAAAGGTCCATCTTACGAGTATGTGCAATACAAATTATTTGTTTAATCATCCAAATTAAATTATCTCCTTCAAAGTAATTTGTTCCCAATATAAAGCGCTTTGTCCACAACATTAATTGTAGTTATTATTGTTTCGGTGAGCTTTTTGCACAGTATTCACAGGAGTATTCAGCTTTATCTTGAGTTCAACATGATACACAGTGTCAGAGTCAAGAAAGACACAAAATTAATTTTTAGTGAAATCGGTTCACATCTTTACTTACCTACTTTAATAGCATAACAGCCCATGGAGGGCCTAGGCCGAGCTTTTCGCATCCACTCACGTTTTGCGTGTTATATGAATGGTTCATATCGGTTCACCCTTATTACGGTTAGCAACTTTACTCGCAGTTTAGTTGCCATCAGTAAATTTGTATTAGTGGTCGCTGTAGCGTAATGGTAGTACGTTGGACTGTTACGCAGAGTGTCCTGGGTTCGAATCCCGGCAAAGGCAGAATCAAAAATTAAAAAAAAAAAAAACAATTTTTCCACACGACCCCACCTCTTGGCAGGCAATGGCAAACCTACAAGAGTAAAAATTGCCTAAGAAAAGCTTCTCACTTCGCCGTTCGGATTCGGCATAAGACTGTAGGCCCCATTCATGTACAAATATAACACGCACAACATGAGTTAATGCGAAAAGATCTGCCTTTTGCGCTACATACTGTCATAGTCGACATTGATAAAACGGAAGTAAAGGCATAACGCTTCCACAATGGCTGTCTATCTCTTTATCGGCGTCCTGTGATAGCATTCTCTCTATCATTCTCCCTCCTTCTTCCTCCCACCTATAAATTTTCCTTCCAATCGACTCAATGCTCTGCATTAATGAAGGGTGTGTGTTGAATGTATAAAAAAAAACGACGGCTGATTTACTAATTGCCTTACAGTTAGTTGGCATCAAAAACGGGCAATGCTTTTTAGCAATTGCAATGGTAGTCGCTATAAATAGAGTGCGGCAAAATGTAAGCAAATGATGGATGATTTTAGTGAATAGTAACTTTCAAACGCTTTCCACCGGTTTATTAACGTTCGAAAAAGAACTAAATAAAAAGCAGTTTTTATCTCAAAAAAAAAAAACACTCATTCGGTTTAACCTACCGGCTTTTTGCATCCCTACAGGCAATTCAACTATTTTGAGTTGCCAACCGTAATTTATCCAAATTAATATTATTTTTTTATTAGTATATATTTAAACCGAACCGATTTCTAAATTAAGTTAACATTTCAAACATTCCAACCAGATATAAAAAAAAAATTGGTTAGAAAATATCTAAGTTATAACATCCTCCAAGCTTTCTAAATATCTTAAAATACACTTCGCAAGTATGTCTCAAATGGGTGGTCTATCTAACATTTGGAATTTGAATTATTAGGTATTTTGAGTGTGGCAACTTTAATGCCATTCGTATTATAACGGAAAATTTGTTTTATATTTGATATACGCTTGAACAGCGTTGGGAAATACTAAAAATTTACTTGTAAAATGGTGAATCTTCTACTGAAAGTGTACGAAAATTACGTTCACAATTCGGTAGATTTGTGACACGTGTGCATCAAACTTAATAAAACAACTTGTTATCGTAGTCCCACAGTGCGCATAACCTAAATTGCTGCAGTTGCTCAGAGGAAGAAAAGATACGTTACTGTGGTAACTGATTATTTGTAGCCTATTTTAGAAGATATGGACGTAAATAAAATTTCGTTCCAACAATCGATCTTTTGCGAGGGAAGTTTGAAAAACGCATTATTAGCCATTTTGGTGATGTGCGCTGGCACGCAGTTGAACATAATATTATTTGTAGGGAGCCGTTATAAGTTTTACGATAACCATCCAGCAACGATTGATGCTCTTTGGGACGAAATTGGTTAAAGTATAACTCCACACAGTCGAAAATGTACTGAAAAATTGGGTTTATAAGTAGTATAGGCTACTGCACAGACGCCGAGGAAGTTATTTGAATGAAATAGTGTTCCGCAATTAACCGAATAATAAAAACCACCAAAACCGAATTCGAAATTATAAATGGTCCGCCTTGTATGTGAAGACATGGTAAATTGATAAATTTTCTGTTGAGGATTGTTGAAAGTGAGTGCACGCCCTAGTTAAGGACCCGTATTAGCATTGGGAAATGGGTTCGGTAACATGATAATAGTTTATTAAGTTTAACAACAAATTGTTTTCTTCAAACAGACAAGAGTACGCATACTAGACTGAATATACACTTCCAATAATATGAATCGAGAAAACAGCTACGATTTATAAATAAACATAGCAATCTACAAAACTTCTCAGAAATACTAGATTATTGGTAGATGAATATCATAGAAATAAATATGCTTTAAATGAACTTATAACCAGGTGTATTCGCTTATGTCATAATTATAATAATTTTTAAATTTTAATGAATCAGAAATCACTAAGATCACTGATGAAGAACCGTAGCTGGTGCCAGAACGCTAGTCTGATATGCCTGTTCTATATACATTGTTGTTATTTTCTCTCTGGCAAACCGAACGTAGAAACATATTAAACCTTTTTATATTATTTAATTAATTAGGAATACTTGTAGATTTAATTATCAATAAATACAAATGAAATAAAAAACAAATACACTGAAAAAACACAAAAAGAAATTGTTTTTAGTCAATTCCAGAATCAGTTTGATTTTATTGCTTAACTCCTCAAATTTTCTTACTATTAATTATTGTAAATTCTATGTTCATAATGAAATGTCTGTGTACCAGACGTGCTATATACATTTCTTATGGTCAGGAAGACTTCTGAGGTTCTGAAATTGGCTAAATCGGTCACCTAAGTCCCTTATAAGTGAAAATTTCTAAACGTGTTTTGAAATTGAATTCTAAAGCAAATTAAGTACACTGCCTTCTATGAAGTATCCTCTAGAACAACTGTTGTTCCAGCCAACAGTTGTTTCTTCCATTCCATTCGCTCACGACCCAGCCAGCGAAGCCGCTGGATTTTTATACGCTTGACTATGTCAGTGTGGGCGTACACCTCATACAGCTCATGATTCCATCTCATTCGATACTCGTGGCACGCGCATATTGTACCATAGATCTTACGTAGTATCTTCCTCTCGAACAACGCTCCTAACAGCCTCTCATCATTGGTAATAAATGCCCACTTCTCAGCATCTTACATTAGAAAGGGAAGGATGAGGGATTTATAGAGCATTATTGTCGTTGGTCGAAAGAGGTCTCTGCTTCTTAATTGCGCACTGAGCCCGTAGTAACACCTGTTCCCAAGAGTTAATCTCCGCTTGATCTCAAGACTGACAATATTGTTGGTGTTAATGCTGGATCCTAGGTAAACGAAATTCTTGACTTCAAAAATTCAAATTGCATTTGCATTGACTTCCAAACTTTTCCTCATATTTACATAAATATACGGTTTACAAGTGCAATGGCTCCAAAAAGTTGTACTCTCTTCAATCTATTTTGTTTGCATATTACTTTTATGCTAAGTTAAACTCCAATACAGTAACAAAAATTTGGCTTTCACTAACACCATTTCAGAATTTTATATCATCTATTTTTATAAATAATAATAAAGAAAGACAAGATGGTTGATTCGTTTAATTTTGTATACCTTACTCTTTCTCGCATTGTCAAAAGAAAGAAACTAGTGTGGTAGCAAATTGCTATCCAGTTACAAAAAGTTGCAACTGGGTACAGAATATTGTTGTATAAAAGAAATGTATGCCTAGATATATGTATATGGTATCTATGTACATAATATAGCGGATGTTGTAAAAAATTACATTTTAAAATTAATTAATGAAATAATAAATAAAATTTAACCAAATAGAATAGGGTACTAAACTTTTCCACATCAAAGATGTTGAAAATTGAACTGCGTTGCTTTTTGTGGAAATAAAATTAAAATATACAAAAATTAACTTCAATAAATAAACATAAAATTTAATCACTAACGTGATAGTGGAAACAAAAATAATAAAAAGAATTTTCGAATCTTGAGTGCCGGGTAAAAATATAAATAAATAAGTTTTTATCATGTGCCGCAAGATATAGAAAAGAAGTTGAAAGTAGTGAAAAAATGGAATGCGATCCAACTGATGAGAAGCTCGGTGATATGGAGTGCTTCTTGAAATCAGTAATTGTAGAAAGTTATAGTGGGATCCTAATAAAGTGCAAGAGTTGAAGTCGTCGGCTATTAGACACAAAGTAGTAGTGCAGTCAGTGGTTTGCTTCAAGCACTTAAAAAATAGGAGTGTCTGTTTAATAACAGTAGGAAAAAAGTTAAAATACAAGCTATTCCAAATGGGGACTTTTTATATTTTGGAATTCTGACTTTTTTAAATCAGAATCGTTCTAGATGACACTGATTAAGTACTAATTGACGTCGGAATTGATGGACTTAAGTTATTTAATAGTTTAATAGTTCAAACAGAGTCTAATGGCCAATACTTGGGGCAATCGTTGATTTTCCAAAAGAGAGCACTACTTATTTATTCGCTTTAATTGTTAATTGTTTTTAAAGAAAATGGTATTACGGTTGGTTCAAATCCTATGAAATAAAATTCAATATTCGGCTATTTTCTTGTGACTCACCAGCTCGTGCCTTTGTTACAGGTGTGCAATCGAACAATGGGGAAAAAGCTGTCCAGTGGGAAATTATGATAAAAAAAGAAGTGTGCTTTTCTAAGCAAATAAATGTCTTACGAACTGACTCATATTTTAAAAATAGAGTCGATAGGTCAGATCATAGTTTCCGCTTTAAACAGGAGAAAAGTTTATTGGAAACTGTAAACTTTGGAATGGTTTCGCAATTTCCCCTAGACCCCAATGCATCTTGTTGACTTGGAAAGGTCATGTAATTATGTAGAATGAATGAAAAATTGTAATTCTTTTCTGATTTTGTTCCATCGGAGTTTGGGAGTTGTGCGAAAAGGTCCTTGCGGCAACTTTCGTTGACCGAGATTTTTCCTACTACTTACTTACTACATTTTGTTTAATGCATTTAAAGTAGATTTCAAGTATAAATACTTTATTATAAGTAATAATAGAAAAAAATCAAAATTTGTGGTATTTGAACAAGGGCCACAAGTGGTTGTGTGCTTTGTTTTTCTAATAGAATGAAAGTGAGATAAATATATATTTATTTGATATATGTACATTACATAGTAACATAAATCATATGTGTGAGAAAGGGATGTAAAATCACACTGATAAAAACTATGCCTTATATTTACTCATCGCTCTAAACCAAGGGGAAGTGCTAAGTTGTTTATACCTTAGCGTTATGCCTTATATAATGCATCAGTGTTCTTGCAGGGTGTCTTGCAGGGTGTCTTGCTGGCTTTGTGATGGTCTCGCTCATATCAAGAGTGCTAGTGTTTTCGTTAGAATCGTGGACATTATACATGAAGGTAGAGATCTAAATGCGTTGAAGTGCCTTGACGATGTAAATAAGTAGTGTTCCCAATTGAGGATCGATACAATTTAATATGAAATGTTTGATAAAATCGTTGGTATTAACTTTTGGCCAAAAGTGCAATTGTGAAAGAGTTTGTTTATAAGCCTAGGCCAGATTCAGAGAGGGTTGTGCGCATTCCTCGGGTGGATCCAAAAAAGTAGCTAGAATAACTGATTTTTAGAAAATAATATATCAAAGTGCGAAAAGTTTGGCCTAGGGCCTCCATGGCTATTATGCCATTAAAAGAAAGAAGAAATTTGTATTTAAATTTAACAACATTAATTTATTTTAATGAAAAATTTTACAATAAATATATTGAAGAGCCCAACCGACCGGTGTGAATTTGTTCTAGAGAAGAGATAAGAGAAAGCAATAGCAATAAAAGAAATAAAACGAAGAGAAACAAATATAGAGAAAATAAATAGAAATGAAAAGGAAAGAAAATGTACATAAGAGTGGCTTAAACACCATCTGTATATGATGCCGACATTCTTTGTAATAACTTTGAAATTTATAAACATGGCGGCGGTATTATATCCATCTGAGGTTTACCCATTAGATTATTCTGACATTGAATTCTTATGTGTCCGCATAAGGATCGATGATCAATATTTATTTAAGTATTACATGTTCGTATATCCCGCTAATTCAACTGATGATATTTTCTTAAGCATGCTTTTTTTCTATCTATAATTTGCTCGATAATGAGAAAAACTGATTCGTTGATTGTCCTTGGTGATTTTAATATGCCGGCATCTTTATCCTTGCACTTCCTAGAACACAGTATTAAGTTTTTTGATATACTTTCTAAACTAAGTTTGTATCAGATTAATATCATTGTTAATAAGAACGGAAACTGTTTGGATCTTGTCTATGTAGATGACGACTCAAAAATTTGTATTACTCGTTCCGAACCCTACGCTTCACCTGAGGATGGTCATCATCCTACCTTAGCATTATCCTTTGAATTACCTTATAGTATCAATATTGATATAAAAACTGTTAACTTAAAACACTGTTTTGAAAGAACTACTTATAATAAACTCGTTGATATTCTCAAAGCATTTTAACAATCTGTACCTTAAGTTAGAACTTCTTTACTGGGTTTCAAAGGAATCAAAGTTTTTTAATTTTTAATTTTAATTTTTTAAATATTGAAAAATCTGAAGTCGCAAGCTTTTAACTTATAAAAGAACTGGCAGAAATGTGGAACTTCCTAAATTGTATAAAAATGAATATTCACCATGATACTAAATCGTTTTATGACTTTGGAAATTCGAAACGGAAGACCAGCGATTTCTCCCCGTCAATGCTTGGTGATATTGTGTCTAGTGATGACATTGAAATTACGAACTGGTTAGCTTAGTTTTTCAAATCTACAAGATCCACGCTTCAATAATAAAGAGTTTCACCTCTTTGCCATTAATTCGTTTAATACTATTTGTTTTCCAATCATAGATCCACTAGATGTTCTTCACCATCTTAAGTCTCTTGAGCATTCGCACGCGGAAATGATGTAGCTGCTGAAGTGCTATTCGGCCCGAAATGATGAGTTACTGCACTAATATATTGTGACGATATTTCCGAACAGCAGTCGCACGCATGCAAGTACGTACGACGCACTCAGAACAAAAAACTCATACATATATCTCGCTAATGCAAAAGTTGACAAAATATTTTCTGTAGCAAAACCGAATCTTTGCTGTAGTGTGTGTGTGAATTTTGCATGTGTGCCTAAGCTTTTGATCTTGCGAACTTGATGGAAAAAAAACTATGGCCATTTTTGATTTTGGCGAGAATCAGTGTAAAAACCATCATCTGAACTTTGCACCAAAATGGCTGTTTACCAGTGTTGTATACCTTTTTGGGGTATTTTGGTACAGGGAATCCGAATTTCATGCTCTTTTTTGGAAAAACTTTATTGCTGAAGACGCTACGGTGAAAAAATTTTTATAAATTTAATGGGCGGTAATGATTATTAGTATTGTGAAGTTTGCTGCCGCCTTTTTCGTGGCGAATTTAAAAACTAACTAAGAGTTACACTTTTTTATTTGTATAAATACAAATTGCTATTACTACTATAAATAAATTCTTCAAAGGAATGCATGTCTATAATTTTTTTAAGAAAATAAATTTTTTTATTTACCGCATACTTCTTAAAAATGTATATTCGCTGTGTGTGTGACTGCCAAAAAATTAAAATCTTAACTTTTCATTTACAGTATTAAGAGTTCGGCTATAAAGAAAATTACAAGGAAGCAGAAATTCCTGACCGTCGTAAAGTATTTTTTAGAGTGCTATCTGTGCCATAGCATTGAACTGTTAAAACCTTCACGCTTGTGTACGTACATATATGCATGTGTAAATGCGTGTCCGTAGCATATATTATGAGCTTATAGCATACTTTTCGGCGACTCCCAACTCACATTATCGTTTTTATGTGTATGCTCTCAGTTTTGAGCTTCTAGCATACTTTTCGGCGCAGTTTACATGATCCTTTTTATGCGTATGCTTTAAATTTTTAGGTCTTTACTTTCATATTTTCTTAAGCATTGCTTTTAAGAATTTACTGTTGATTTTATTTTATTATTCGCATATTTTTTGCGTTTGTTCTGCACTGGGATGTGGTTACATGCTGCTCATACATACTTTATATGTAGGCAGGTAAAGAGGATGTGGGTGAAGGAGGATGGAGGAGTTTAGGAGGTTAGTGGTTGTGTATTTAATGCCACAGCATCTGTATTAAAGCTAACATTATGAATGTATCAAAAAAGGAAGAAAAACGAGAAAAAGTATTTGCTTAAAAAAGTTAAATATTCTATGCTTCAGTGAAGTAGTTAAAATTTATGTATATAGTGATAGGTTCTGAGTAAAAATGGAATGTGGAAGGGAATGTAGAAACTGAAGTCGAGGCAGCTTTACAATTGTTTTCAATTTCACTTTCAGGTTTCATTACGATGACAATTTAATATAGAAATATTAAAATACACTACCGAGTGTGAAAAATATAGAGAGAAGAGGAATGTGGAGAAATACAGTAGTATGGAGGAAAACTCGATTATTATTAATATTATCTATACATCACTGTAATAAAGTTAGTTGCCATCGAACGTCCTCGTCTTTCGCTTCACTATGGAATATAACACGGGTTGAAAATTAATGATTACTTTACTCCTCTATTCCAATTCCTGATATATTAATTCCATTACTAGAAATTGTAACTGGCAATTAATCCTAATTCTTAGAATTGAGTCTCGCAGGCTCATATTTTGCAAATAAATTTCCAATATTTAGACATACTTATTATTTATTCTATATGTATATTTTTAATCATTTTGTTTTGCAATCTTTGCAGTTCGTTAATTTTTTGTTAAGAGCACCTATTCCATATAGCATTGAGATAGTTTACTTGTGACATGAAATACGAGTTATATAATAACCATAGTTGCTTTTTTGGTATATTATTTTTGTTTTTATATATGGCAAAATATAGTGGAATCAATTTCATTTTTAGTTTAGTTATGTATTCACTCCAATTCAATCTTGAGTCGAACCATAGGACTTTAATTTTTCAACTCTTAGTACATTGCAACCGTTAAAATAAATTCCTGATAGCTCATTCATGTCTGGAATTTACCTATAGTTATTAAAGATTATAAAATTTTTTTTTGTTAAATTTATTTTCAATAAATGTTTTCCAAACCATTGCGTTATAGTTTTTAAATCCGATTGGGTAACTAATATCAAATCTTTGATAGTATTCGTTGCATACAAAAACGTTCTATCGTCAGCATAGAACTGAGGATTCCCTTTTAGCTTTAACCTGAAAATATTGTTAATATATATAAGAAATAATTCATAAAATAACGCAATGAAAATTAATTACTGGAGCTCAAAAGCTAAGAAATACGCGAAAGCCAAATGTGTTTCGGAGTAAAGTAAAAATAGCAATGAACAAATTTTCATTCTTCCATTCGCATATCATGAATCGATACGAAACGGTCGGCCGACATTTTTTCCGCTCTCTCTTCGCATTTGTCTTGAAAACTTCACATATACTTAAAAATTAATATTTAAAAATTATTCCAGTTCCACTTTATTGTCACTTATTTCCTTCTTGCAGTGGCACTAACAGCGTTGTGGTTATATTGTACACATTACATTCGAGGAAAAGTACTCAATGAAGCAATACCGCTACAAATATTTGAATAAATGTAGCAGAGCAATTTCGCTTGGCTATATTTGTGTGAATCATATATTCAAAACGGATGAAACTCAAATACTGCTACTACTGCTATCCAGCTATTACACATAAAAGAATAATAGTGAATAGTAAGTAAAAGTAAAATATTGATTTTTTCATTTTAACCTATAAACACAAATTCAAACACATAAGCATTAATAGATACATACATACATACAAGGAAGATACGTATAGTATATGTACATTAGAGGTGTCCTTATTTCTGTACAGTATTTGAAATCGAATTTCGGAATCTCAGCCGTAATAGTTAAAAACATTTACATCACTGATGAGACAGTAATTTTGGTCTATTTTGACTCAAACGTTTCTTTTGGCACTAAGTACAACCGGTGATCGGTCTTGTCCGCCTTGATAAAACTTTGCCAATCGCCCTTGCTATGTCAGGTGCAGTCAGGTCCCCCTGTACAATTTTTCTACAAGGCAAAACCTCTTGGCTGGTAGTCGTAGTGCGTTGGGTTGTTACGCCGAGTGTCCGGAGTTCGCATCTCGGCACTGGCAAAATCAAAAAGTAGTAAAAACTGTTTTTCTACACAGCACCCACCTCTTGGCAGGAAATGACAAACCTACATGAGTAAAAATTTACTAGCAAAAGCTTTTCACTTCGATCGTTCAGATTTGGCATAAAACTGTCGGTTCCTGCATTTTCCGATCGGCCCCAAAATTTGTACGGTAAATATGAAAAAAGATCAAAAGGAAAAAAATTCGGTCGACGCTCAACAAAATGTGAATTTTATAAACTGTACCCTCAAATAAGGACACCTCTAATGTACATACATACTCTTTGTGTAGCAGTCTACTGAAAAAGAAACGATGAAACAAACGTAGTATATAAGAATGTATGTATGTATACCTACAAACAATGTTCCCAACAATTGCAATGTTAAGTCCTTTTCCGTTTATTTATTAAATATACACGTACATTCTCACATACACTACTCCGCTAAAGTATTATATATATTTAAGTACATATATGTACATATATTGTACATACATCGCCCGTTTGCTACAACTGCTATAACTCAAACCCCATAAATTTCATAACATAACTTGTTAGGACAAATAATCTTTTCACATAGAGTTCATAAGATACAGATATGATTTTTTTACTCAAGATAAAGCATAACTCGATTTTATTCTTTTTTGATTTATGTCAGTCTGCCAGCAAACGAGCGATAGTTTATTGTAGGCTTGAGCGCATTCCTGTGCGTGTGTTTGATTGTATGTATTTATTCGGGATAAAATTTACTTCTATTTGTCAATATGTGTACATACATACTTACTGTATACTTTTGATAAAACAACTTCTCTCCACTTACGAGATTTCATATTTTCCTCTAAATTTAACAAGCTTTTGCTGCTCCTTATAACGAAATTTCTAGTATGGGCAAAATATGTGGAGACAATTTGTTTTGTCAAAAGCCATTACCTGCCAATTCAATTCAATTTGGAAACGATTTGTTACAAAAAAAAAAAATTTGTTAATGCCTTTCTACATTAAGGTAAAGATATGTGGATATGTATGGAGTTCAGCTTTGTATTGTGATACTAAGTGCTAGATGTGAGAATGAACATATAAAAATGAGTGCCGATATAATTCATTATTTATGTATGGCTCAAAAGAAAAAGGCGAGCCAGAAAAATATAATAAATATGTGCGTTTGAGGATCCCACTGGAAAACTTGAATGGTTCTGTGGATTAAGGACTCAAATAATTAATGATACACTTCTTGGATTTGTTTTTTAATTTGGAAAGTGATTTTTTCCGAATTTGCAAGTTCATTTTGTGAGATTATATCTAGAGTATTAAACAGGTTTAATGAACGTTAGGTTTGCCATTGAGAGAATACCAACAAAAGCAGGCTGATCAGACCATCGTTTCGGAAACAGCCATGGTTCCTCGTCAGTGATCTTAAACTTGTATTCTTCTTTCTTTCTTTTAATGGCACAATAGCCCATGGCGGGCCTGGGCCGAGCTTTTCGCATCCACTCATGTCGTGCGAGTTATATTTGTATATGAATAGAAGGGGCCTACAGTTTCATGCCGAATCCGAACGGCGAAGTGAAAAGCTTTTCATAGGCAATTTTTACTCATGTAGGTTTGCCATTGCCTGCCAAGAGATGGTGCCGTGTAGAAAAATTTTCCTTTCCACTTTTTGATTTTGCCTGTGCCGAGATTCGAACCCGGACACTCTGCGTAACAGTCCAACGCATTACCACTACGCTACAGCGACCACTTAATCTTTTATTATTATTTTATATTTATCAATTACCACCAGATAAGCAACGTTTTCCTCTCAAGCATTAAAAGATTCCTATTTTTGTTTTTATTTTATTTATTTTATTCATATTAAATTGTTTACAAAGAATTACAGTAGCAAAAAGAATTAAATTCCAATTCATTTCAGGCAAAGAAAAAACAAAAACAAAATAAATTCCATATACAGGGTTTTGAAACATAAGCAACTTCTGCTCATTTTTGGGAGATTCTATAAGGCTTAAAGTATAGTCGTTGGTATTTTTATCCACTCCGATTTTAAGTCAACCAAGTCCATCCTTATTGTTACAACCTTGGGCCTCAATATACGAAATATAAGTGTTTTAGGTTGTTGTGCTGAATAAAGACGTGGAAGTAGCATTTCGCATTCGACGTATTCAAGCATTTGCTAAATTGTACACGAAGCGATTCCTTTTTGTTTTTATTTTGATAAAAGAAAAAAAAAACTTAACTTGTCGCAAAGCACGTCCACGTCCACAGGGGACTTAATATTTTTCCTTTGACCCTGCAAACATGACATAACACCTTCTGAAATCAGCAAATTAAATTTATAGTTATCTCTAAATAATGCTATGTGTTTAAGCCATTCTAATTCTACTTTTTCTTCCCTTTATTCTATTCTTTCTTTCTAATTCTATTCTTACTCTTTCTACCTTTCTTGTTTTCTTTATTCATTTGAATATTTTCAAACCGTTTGGTTGCGCTCTTTACACTTTCATTGTGCATTTAATTTTCCAATCTTTCATTTCAATGAACTAATTTTGTACATCTTAAATTTCCAATGTTTAATTTCTCAATCTTTCCATTTAAATAATTCACCCCGGAATTATACATTGGTCCTTCGAGCCTGATCTTTCAATTGAATTATTCATTCCGGAATTAAATATTGTTCCTTCGAGACCTAAAGCGATCCAACGCTTTAACACAAAACAAAAAGGCAATAAGTGGAACAACCGTTAAGTGCCAACAAAAGCACTATGAGGTTGGTGCGGTGCTACCAAGTGGAGCAACAACAATCAAGGAACAACATCCACCGCAAATCACAAAGGAAAAGAACACCTCTTCATATTTATATTATAAAATATTGGGTCTATATGTATGGGTGTATGGACATAATTTAAATAAGTTCCGTGTACAACAACAAATACACACTTATTGCTGTGCTAATAAATTGTTTAATTGGTTACGATTAGTTTAAATTTTATTGTTGCAATTAACATTTTAGCAAAGGATACGTTTAATTTTAAATCATTCGTTATAATTTTATGTGCATACAAAATAGTGAGGAAAAACGAAAGTTGGGAATCGCATTTCTGTAATAAATATAACTATAAAATAATAAAGTACAAAGTATGAGTAAAGAAACCAGCAAACCTACAAGATCATCTGACCCGCAAGCGCCAATAACTCGAAAACGCTACCTGATTTCAATAAAAACCGGAGAGCCTACGGAAATCAAAAAACGCGATGTGCATGGACTCTGTTGCGCAGTTAAAGAATTTGATACGCTGAATCGTATTGGTGAAGGCACCTACGGGTTCGTATATCGTGGGCGAGATACACGAACCAATGAAATTGTTGTGCTAAAGAAAATGCGCATGAATCAGGAAAGATATCGGCTGCCAGTGAGGGGACTCAGAGACATAATGATTCTTAAGTCTTGTAGTTATGAGAATATAGTAAATGTGAAGAATGTTGTGGTGGGCAAAAATTTGGAAAGTATATTTCTGGTAATGGCGTATTGCGAGCAAAACACAATCGCTGCTTAATAATATGACACAGCCTTTCTCAGAGTCTGAAGTAAAATGCATAATTCTACACGTAATATGGATAGAGCTCAATTGGAACTAATTATTGATTTACTGGGCACTCTATCCAAGAGGATCTGGCCTGACTTTCCCAAAATGCTGGCCATCAAAGATTTCACCTTGAAACAGCAGCCTTACAATAATTTAATAATCAATATTTGAAAGCTGCTGGTTTGAGGCTATTGAATTTTCTGTTTATGTAAGATCCACAAAAAAGCGTGCCACTGCTGAGGAATGTTTGCAAAGCACATATTTCAAAGAACCTCCGTTGCCATGTGCTCCAAAATTGATGCCCACATCCCCGCAACATCGTAATATATAGAACAATGCAAAACCTACAACCAGTCATCAAAGCGTATCCGATTTGCCAGCAATCTCGGATTTACTGGGGAGACTAACATTAAAATTAGCGTTTCACTGTAACTGTACATTTTTTTATTCGTAAAAAGATCTGTAATGGTTGATAAATTCGAGCGTTACGAGAGCCTTTTCAATAGTTTTGCAACTCTTCAAAAATCCACATCTTCTGAGAAAAACAACGTCAATATGCTTCTGCGTGGCAAGAAAGCAGTTGGAGACCAACCATCTACTCAAACTATTATATTTTGATTGATGACAATCCTGTGTCACCAGCTACCTGGGCTTCTTTCTAACCTATGGTGGTTAAGTCAAATCCTGTGGCTAAGGAAAACAAATTTGTATCAAAAACGACGAAAGTTATTCCTGATTTTCCGCCTTGCTTGTTAAATAAGCAGCAGGTTAGTAGTAGTGTTTCTAGAGGTCTTGTTGTGATTTCTCCAAAGAATTCGGTATTTGCAGCCAGATTTGCTGTAAATTTTTCTATCATACGGAAATGACTTAGTATTTATCTGTATTCGCATTCAACTTGGAAATCTAAATCTTTTTATTACCTGCTCATACATTCCACCAAATTCTGACTGAAATATTAACGTATGTATAGCCATGCTGCGCTTGTCTATTATTCAAAAGTTCATGAAAATTATACTATGTTGGTCTGTGGTGACTTCTACTTACCACATGTTTATTGGAATTTGTATGACGATACTTAAAATCTAGATAACATGTGCTACCCGCAAATACTGTAATTAGTTTCTGGATTTACTTTCGGAGTCATGTTTATTTCAAACGATTTCAAGAGAAGCCGCTAAAGAAAAACTTCAAGAGCAGGCAAGTATCTTATGCGACACATGAAGAATCACCGTCTTTTCGAGACATATTCACTGCCGTTTATATTAACCATCCAAAACTCCCTTCCGCTCAAAAATTATACCATATCAGGTAAACCTGGAGCTGTAGTCAAATAGTATCCTTTATGTGACGAAAATTTCGCATTTAACCAAACGAATTCTAGTTGATAACCAAATAGAAACTCTATTTAATTTGCCAACTGTTCATTCTGAGAATAGTGAAGAAATACAAAGACTTCAAATGACAATAAATAGTTGTCTGCGTGTCTTGGCCTCTCCAGACATATCCACAGAAAACTAAGATCCTATCCTATTATACATATACCATATATGCTCTACGAAACTACCACACGAAACATTATCGCTGTGGCAACAATCCCTAAAGTCCCGAAAAGACCTACCTCTTGGTCACAGCTAAATGATTTCCTAACGAGTAGATACGAAGTAGTAGAATGACTCAACAGCACTCGTCCGTCCAAACAGAAACTAAATATTTTTAATTAAAACACTCCCCAAAAGAAGACTGTTAGCCAAATTCACACCTTTGTGGCGGAACCCAAGACGACATATACATACATGTCGTATATGTAGTGTTTAGCTGGATCATCAGTGGTTCAATTAGAGAGCAAGTATCGATACATTCTACAGAAGTAGAACCAATATCCAAACAATTATAAAAATAAAATATATTGTTCAAGTTTGATATTTGTCAGCATGTCGCTCACTACATTCAACTCTCTCATTTCACAGTTAAGATTAGTTTCCTCTCGGATGTGGCAACTTTATTATTCTGCATTGATCTATTTATTTATTAAAATTTATACAATAAAAAGTTATTATACAAATAAGAAAAGCTCTAACAGCATCATAGCCCATCGGCCATCGGCTGACTGATAATACAGAGTACATTTTTTTAAATATGAAATAATGTAGAGAGTCTGCAACTCCAATTATATGTAAAAAGAGTCTGCTACAAATTTATAAATGTTACCATGAAACAAATATGCGAAAATTAATAACGTTTATTTCTTATCTTAACCATACATGTACATTTTAATTCTTATCTTTCGTCTCAAAATACGATAAACAACAAAATAACGAAAGAAGAAGGTAGTAGCGAAGCACAAACGTAACAATAACGAGCACTATGACTGATACTGCAGTAATATAATATTAATAAAAAATAGTTGAAGTGATAGATATCGAGTTCGGTAGATAAATAAAAACGTAGCTATTTATCAAGAAATAGAATCAACAACATGTGGTATGTAGGAGATAAGATTTATGCTGCTACAAAAATTAGAAAGTAAGAAGAAAAATAGAAAACAATAATGAAAAAATAATACAAAGAAAAAAATTTATTCTTCTTAAAAATTGTACATTATTATTTGTACATAATTCGCACAGTACAGTACAGAAGAGTATATTTAATCCGTTCTATGTTCGCTCTTTTTTTACATACTTTATAATTGGTTTAAACTGAATACATCGAAAATTGAAGGAATAATGTTTTTGGAAAGGATGTTTGGGAACAGTGAAATGTGTCTTATATTTCATGTAACGTTACCAGTGCAAAATTACTCAGTTCTTTTTTATGTTAAGCGTAGTCTAAAACATAAAATAATTAAGTGTGTGTAAATTTGATGGCCTACGGAGTCATTAAACTTGTGTAACGTTACGAGTTTTTCCCAATGAATAATGTGTGAATCTACATTAATGGCTTAACAAGGCTCAACACAATCGGAATTATATATAAAGGATATAAAGGATATACATTAATACATATTTTAACTTTTTCAACACTAAAAGGATTGTAATCCGACACAATATAAAAGAAGAAATCATCGGACTGCATCAAAATGTGGCAATGTTATTACAAATACACAATTTTATTTGCAACTAAGTAAGATTCATATTACTTTATGAATGGTAATCCTGATAGTTCTAGCTTAGTATATTGATTTCGGGTATGTACAAGGGTCCAACAGTATATTTGGATTCGGTTTTCGGGTGTTCGGTCTATAAAAGTATTGTCAGATTCGACAAAAAATGGCCGAAGCTTAATCTAGAACCAAATCAATTTTGTATAATGTTTCAATGTTTTAAGTGCATTTATATATTTTCTTTACTTATATTTATTTTTAAATGTTCAGATGTGTAATGTTCCAGTGCAATCATTTCCGCCTATAAACTCAGGAAAAATAAACTTTTCGCGAGCACATGGTCTCTTTATTTACTCTGAACATTCAGCTATGATATGATAAAAAAGGAAAATAATGTATAGCAACCTGCAAACTCGCTTCCAAAACCGTGCAACATTTCAGTGAAAATACGCAATGAAATAAAAAAACAACAAAGCACCAACTTGCGCAATTCCAATTGCTCTCCTTATGCTTTTATTGTTCACCTACCAAGTTGAGAGTCCTAACTTTAACTATTTGTCTCCAACTCCTTATATTTACTTCTTTTACCGTATGTACTTATCGTGCGAGAGCCGACGTACATACACACACACGTACATACTACTGTGGGCAAAAGTTAGTAAGACTTTTTAATTTAAATTTCGCGCGGAAACCCATTCATCAAAATATTATTTTTTTAAGGTTGGTATGACTGTCGGTGACATCTGTGCCAAATGTCACATCAAAATAATCATTAGTGTTTAGTATACGCTTGTCTTTCTGAAGTACAAAAAGTGCATTCGGCGATTTTCACAATGAGTGAAATTATTCAACAAAGATGTTCCATTAAATTTTGTGTGCGGAATCAAATTTCTGGTGCCGAAACGTTCAGAATGTTGCAAAAGGCCTTCGGTGATAATTGTATGTCGCGAGCAAGAGCAAGTGTTTTTGATTAGTACAAATTGTTCAAAGATGGTCGAGAACGAGTTGACGACGAACCACGTCCAGGACGGCCATCAACATCAACTGATGATCAACACGTCAATAAAATCAAGGAATTGGTGCTCGAGAATCGACGATTAACAGTCAGAGACCTTACTGGCATCGTTGGAATATCGGAAGGATCAGTGAAAACCATTTTAAAACATCATTTGGGCCTAAGAAGAGTGAATGCACGATTGGTTCCAAAATCACTGCATTGGTTTTACGAGACCATTTTGCCAAAAATTCGACTGATATCGTTCCGCAACCACCCTATTCGCCTGACTTAGCACCGTGTGACTTTTGGCTATTTTCTAAACTCAAAAAACCGCTTAGTGGACACCGTTTTGTGTCAATTGAAGACATTAAACATGAATCGCTAAGCGCATTGAAGGCTATTCCGGAAATTGACTTTAACAACTGTTTCGAGAAATGGAAAAAACGTTGGCACAAGTGTATTGGGGCCGGGGGGGATTACTTTGAAGGGGACGAAATAGATTTGGAAGAATGAATAAAAAAATTTGAAATTATAAACAAAGTCTTACTAACTTTTGCCCACAGTAGTATTAACGATAATACGAATAAAACTTCGTAAAATACATAGCAAGTTAAGCATCAACCACCAAGCTCACAGTCGATGTACCTATAGTAAATTTTTTATGATATTGGTGAAATTATTTGTACATATGTTCTTACATACACATGTACATATGTATGTATGTTCATATCTGTCGACATCTCATGGTGCTGGTGAACATGTCTAGTTTACTGCTGCGCTACATATTGTCATAAATGCTAAAATGAAGTAGCATTTCATTGATTGATTAATGTGTGCTGCGACCTTAAAGATCTATCCGGGTACAGATAGCAGCTTGGTTATAAGCTATCAGACAAGCCAACCTTGCTGAGGAATACCAGTAGTAGGTAATTAGATGTGGCTTTAGTGTTATGATGTCCCCAATTCCTATATGGTAGTGTGCTAGATGTCCCTTCCTCCTGCGAGTGAGCGCCTTGCGGTGTATTAAGATGTGTTCTGGTGTTTCCTCGTTACCTTGACAAAACCTACATACATATGTTAACCTGACTTATTCATATGCTCCCCCATTTTTACAGTGATCTGAGAGGAAACCTATGATTATTCAAGTTGGTTCTTGATAAGCTTAAGACAACAGGCAGCTCTTTTATGGTCGAAATTCCCAATTAGTAGCTTTGATTGTTTAAGTTTTGGGATGGGTTCCCAGTAGTTTGTTTTCCTATACCTATCATGGTGAATGTGAATATCTAGAATATGATGACCTAATTTGCCTTGCCTAATGCATAGTTATTACATAGTTTCGAGGATGCCTTAAAAGAATCTAGTACTCTGATAGCGGCTTGACTATCTGAGTAAATTACTATGTTTTGACTTTTACACCCGCGTTCAAGGTTGAACTGTGCGCATAGCCGTATTGCATAAATCTTCGCTTGGAAGATGCTTGAGTGTGCTTCCGATTGGCTCCGAGTGTCTGGTTCTTGGACTAGGGTAGGTGGGTAGAGATATATTTCAGATCTCTATTGCTAAGGACTTTCCTTCTGTCAACTCCTTCCCTTACCATTACTGTCCTTTTTACGGCCGTCTCTATTACTACATAGATGTAGAGGCGTAAGGTCTAGTATTGAATGATTTAGTCGCTTTGCTAGTTAATCGTCTACATGTTTTTCCAGATAAGCTTAGAATCTAATGTTGTATTCCCAGGTATTTGATTTCCCGTGTTACATTGGTTGTGGCATCATTCAGCTTTGTTGGCTTCATGAGCGGAAGTTTTTGAATTTTTGAGATATATGTACATATAACTGTTCCATCAAATATGTAGTTTAGTAGGTCCATCATTTGAATTTTAGAAGCTAATTAATATGAACCCAATCAAGAAAAATAATTCGGACTTAGTTGAAATGCTTATTAAATTTAACAAGTAAGTACTTATATCTTTGGAAGGATTTACTTTACTTTACTTTTAATGGCACAACAGCCCATGGAGGGCCTAGGCCGAGCTTTTTCGCATCCACTCATGTTGTGCGTGTTATATTTGTACATGAATGGAAGGGACCTACAGTTTAATGCCGAATCCGAACGGCGAAGTGAAAAGCTTTTCATAGCAATTTTTACTCTTGTAGGTTTGCCATTGCCTGCCAAGAGGTGGTGCCGTGTAGAAAAATTATTTTTTCTACTTTTTGATTTTGCCTGGAAGGATTACAAATTTATAAATTTTCTAGGAAACCAATTACTTTCAATAACATAACTGAACTAACAGTAGTAAATTTTATACTCGTAATCGGAATATATTCCATTTTTGACAAAGAACAAAATTGTAGTGTTGAAACGGCAGCACTGCAACTGTTTTCAAAACTGAAACAATTCGATTGATCTTTCAAAAAATAAAAAACAAAAATTCCAGAAACATCTATCTTTCTTGAATTTCGACAGGCTTAAAAATTATTGCAAAAACAATTGTCTGCTATCTAATTGAAAATTGAACGGTTTCCAATTATTCCAAAAATATCTATCTAGTTGGTTGAAGATAAAAAACCTGGACAATTGACTTGCGCCTAGGACAACACAAACTGGTTGAAGAAACCAGTTTGCGATGAGGAAATACACCAAATGCGGGACTAGTTGCTGTGTTCACTAAAGCAGTTGACCCACTAACTTTAAACTAGTTGGTTTCCCTACAGGTACTTACTCCTGCTCATCTGCCAGTAAAACTTAATAAACACTTATTTCTATTACATGCTTTGTATATCTATGTTACGCATACCACAATTTTATAAACATACAAAAAAGGAAACAAATTTAAGATTTATGTGTGTACTTGAAGGCAGTGACTTTAAGGTATTTTTCATCATTTCTCTGGCAACACTATATATTAGTTTAAGTCGACATACGCGAAAACTGAGTTGTACTGCTCGTAATACTCACATTTATATATACATACATATGTATATAAAAATAGGATTTTTGCTTTATCCACATTTTTTGAAGCGCTTTTGTTTGACGGCCATAAAACACAGTCAAATTGCCACAGATATTAATATTATCTTTGAGTGAATCTAAAAAAAAAAACATAAATTTTTACACCAAATAAATGTTAATACACATACAACGGACTCTTATAAACTCGTAAATGCCTCATAAGTACAGGGTGAAATAAAGCTAACTTCTTTCTGATCGAAATGAGTTAACATAGTTAAAAAAAAACACGCAGAAATTGTAAAGAAGAAACCGTTTCGGAGCTGGTAACATAAGGAAAAAACTGCACTGCCCAGAATACGCGCTTTTCAACAACACTGAAATAAGATTAATTTTACGATTTCTAATATTACGAGATAGGTTACTGATGATTTCTACCGCTATCTGACTCAGCATCTTCAGTTGCCGAGGTGACGGCTGGATCGTAAATGGTCATTTTAAATTAATCCATAAAATTTATCTGAATCTCTTTGCCACAGCGTTCAGTAAATTCGAGACCTCCGCGAACAACATGGGGAATGCCAGATTACACAACGCCTTGCTGAACTACAAGCAACCAAAACACGTTAAAGTCGATCAATAAATTGGATTGGCTCAGCTTGGAAATGGATTGCTGGCTCGCCCGATGTAACTGATTGGGATACAATACTTCAAAGCCAGAACAGTGTCATTGATAAAAGTAACCGACAATTTAAAATCAATGAGCAACTTTTAAATGCAACCCGAGAATCCATGAACCGGGTGAATCAGATGATCCACTACGTTAACGCTATCAGGAAAGAGACGAGCTCCGAAAACTCGCCTTCTAACATAGCATACTGCTGCTTTATGTACTTTCAATTCCAAAGGTCAAACCAGATAAACTCTGATGAAACCATATAGGCGAAGAATCACACCATCTCAAGCAGAGCCTTGAGAAGCTGGCAAGCATTGCCATCGGTTCTGAGAAACGTGACGAGTCAGGTGGTTAAACCAAACCTTGAATACGTGCATGAGCGAAGCATAACCAATATCGACCGACTCAACAAACTCGGCCCGCACTTCCACTTCTCCCTGGCCATAGATGCTTTTTTTCTCTTGATCCTAGCAGCGTTTTGTTACTCGATTTGGAAAAAGGGTACAGCAAGCATCGTCCTCCCTAAAGTGCCTCAGCCAATCATTCCAAAACTAGCTGCCTCCTACATAAGTGACACACCCAGGAGTCTTACTGCGGGACCCAGATATTTAAAGGGGCTGCCATGATTTGCTGACAACGCCTCTGCGATGTGCAATATGTCCCGCACGCGCATCCGCTCGGAATGCAACGTCGGCGAAGCTATCTCTGCTAGCGTGAGAAATGCTAGTTTATGTAAGGTAGAATTAAGTAGAGCTAAGCTTAGAGTTAAGTAAGATAATTTATATTTGGCACTTCTATTTTTGGAGCGGTCAAAGACAGGTAATAAATTGTATTATTATGTTTTGAATCTAAAAGGATAAGCTAAACGAGCCAGTGGCCGGCTCGCATCTTTAACTTTTTCGAGTGTCCGAGAGGACAAATCTTTTTTCAATATTTTCAATATTTTTCATTATAAATACCAAAATATTGAGAGTCCTTGAATAATTATTTGAGTAATAAAAACCTATGAGAATTTCTAAATTGGTAACATTTTTCAAGAGAGCAAAGCCGTGTAGTTCATACACAATACCACTATCGCACCCTACACATAACACAGAAGTGACTATTGCCAAAGTTCAAAGATTCTAAGGCGCTTTGAGCATAACCTACATTAACATATGCATAAGCGCATCACATTACATTGCATTGCGCTATGACATTTGTGCAATGTGGAAATACTCAAAGACACCAAACGTTACTCAATATTTAGAAATATGTAAATAACCAATAAGGGATCGATAATAGGTCGATCCCATTCACACACACACAAATAATATAGAGTAAGAAAACACAATAGTGTTTTATACAAATTATTTAAAATAGTATATAAACACTGTAAGTTGATAAATAAAGTTAGATATTATTAGGCTGGCAAACTAGCCTACAACAAATGATTCGTTTCTTTTGATCTTTATTACCGTGTTCTTGTGACCAACGCTCTGAACGTAAGAACGGTGATCATAGCTATGTAGGGTTCTCCAATTTAATTATGTAACATCACCCATTAACGCCGACTTATATTTATAGCGCTGAAGCAGCACTTCAGACATGAAAAATCGCCTTTCGACGTCTCTCGGCTTTAAGTAGTATGGCATGAAAGTGATTTAGTATAAGTTACGCCATGAATTGTGAATCCCTCATTTTCAAGATATACACTCAATAGTAATTTTTAAATTTAAAATGTTTGAAAAAAGCAAACACCATACTCTGAACCTCGCGCGCAAAAAAAAAGTTTTTTTTGAACATATATTTGTATATTGTATATATGTTTGTATAGTATTATTGACAATCTCAGGAAAAGGGCTAGTGCTAACACATGCTTATTAATACATACATTCATTAATATACTACTATTAATCGTTAACTTTTTGTATGGAAAAAATAAAAATATATATATAAAAACACTTAAACAATGTATAGAGAACAGATTTTCTCTGCACTGTAGGGTTGGCTGTGATATATTTGATTAACAAGTTCACCATCACTTTCTCGAAAGGGCAGCATCTGTCACCAAATCCATTAAGTTTCTCTTCAGCGAGTCGTCAACTAAATCATAGATGATGCCTTTAAGCGACCTATTGTTATTTTTTATTTTTTTTTGGCTGGGTGACAGAACTAAAAAAATTATCAGCATCCTCGTTATGCTTGTGCTGAACGAAATATAAGTCTTCATCGAGATCTTAGCTTCCTTGGTCGTACGCACCATAATGTTTTCCAAAAATATCAGCATCACACTTGGCGAGGTGCGGAAATGTTCTTTTAAGCCCCTATTACCTGCATATGTTTCATCTCATTATTAAAGTCTTAATTATCTCAAATTTTTCAACATTTGTGATTTTTATAATTTTTTACACCATCCAGCTCACGGGTAGTGTTTGGATACGGTTTATAGCGCTAGACACCCAATGAACCAATATATCAATTTCGGATGCAAAAACATGAATTTTTTTCCTCCCAATTTAATATAGTGGCCAAATAAATAAAATACTTTCCTAACTTTTGAAAAAAATATAGTCCTATTGCTATATGGATCAATGCCTGTGCGTACGCTAGCGGCATCAAGGAAACGATATCCAGAACTCGAGCCTTCCCTCGTCTGTTCCGAATTTTTTTGTAAAGATTCGTCATTTCACTAGTGATTCAAACTATTACATCTTATAATTTAATTAAAACAACATTAAAATTAACTCAACAGAGCATTAATAATATGTTCAAAAAGTATGATAGGGCATAGAATTTACAAAAACTTACATAAGTACAAAATATGAAAAATAAAATTTATCCATTTAAGAAATTCACTGTGGAACTTCCACTGACATTACATTTTCACTCTTTTACCATCATTTCATTAATCACTTACCTTCAAATCCAGCCTTCTGTGTTATAGCATCGTACTTGGATAGGGCAAGTTTAATGGCTTCTCTTTCGGAATCCTTTAAATTGAAAACTAATTCATGAGCACGTTCCTCGCACAGCGGCTGGGGCGCCACGTCATGCGGATGTATTGGGTGTAAAAGGGGTGCAGCGGAAGTGCAGATACTAGAACTAGGTATGAGTAAGCAGTTCCTATTACTTCTACAGCTGCTGTCGCTGCTACTCTGACTATGTTTCTGCTGCTGCAGCTGACGAGAATGGTAATGATGCTGTTGTTGTTTCTGCAACAGTAGTAATTCTTTTGTTGCACCAGCAGCGACGCTTGTGGCACATGTTGCTGTGGCACGCGTCTGTATTATTTGCCATAATAAATTATGGGACAATGAGCATTCTTGTTGTAATAGAGGCTGGTATTGTTGCTGCTTAAATAGCTGTTGACACAAGTTCAAAGAAGTTCGCATACCACATTTTGTTAATATTGATTTAAGTGCCTGCATTTTGTGTGAAGTTTTCGTTTAATTTCTATTTATAAATTTAATTTAATTGCTCTACACTTAAATCTGGTCAAAATTGTTAAATAGTTGCAACACCACTGTACCTACTGCTTCGCTGCTGCTCCGTTTTCTTGTAGTCGTAGTGAAAGAACATAAACGGCACTGACGTCACGTCGTCGTTTTGTATTTTCTTTAATATTTGTTTGAAATTTCTTGCCAATTTTTTAGCTTCTGAATATTTTTGTTGTTGGTTTTTTTAAGCAACAACAATAACACTACACTTACTTTCCTAACCGTTTTCACCGTATTTTGCACGTATCTGATCCACAACACTCCGGATTAAAGAACATACTGATGGGCATTGCAGTATGTTTGCTGATGTTTTTAGTTGCTGTAGAAAGCTTTTCTTTGCAAAAATCTTTTCGATAAACTTTCTGTTTTGTTGCGCTTTTAACCGCTTCGCCGCTTTCGTTTCCACTCTGGATATTGGTCAAAATTTGTATGACGAAACAGCTCTGGTACACACCACTCTCAAAAATATTCCACTCACACGCAGAGAAATCTGTTAATCAACAATAAACAGCTGATTGCTATTTCTGTATTTCTCTTGTGTGTGCGCAGTGTTGTATTTCAATGTTAGTAAAAAGGGCAAAAGAAAATGAAAGGTAAGATTTCTTTTAGACAATGCCTATATTAAGGCAGGGTAATCTCTTTTGTTATAGCGGCTCACTTTTATACGATACAGAAATTCATGCAAGCTCTTGGGTTATTTTTGACATAAAATACACATGTAACAACAACATTATCACATAATAAGTACGAATGTCAGAAATAAGGTGAGACAGACAGAACACGTGCGTGTTTATAGCTACTCATCTCTCTCACAAAAAAGTCAGGCTGCCTGAATATAGGCGTCATATAAAAGCAGTCTAAGTATAGAAAATCAGTAGGTACTGATAATTATCGGTATAAATTATGATTAATTATAATTAGAGCTCGCGAAACAAAGCCCAACATCTTTAAAAACAAGTACATAAAACAGGTAAAACAAGCTCAGATATAAGCACGAAAGTTTTCAGAAACTCTTAAAGTAGAGTAGATAAGAGATCGTAAAATAATCACAAAAATTAAAAAAGAAAAAAAACGGAAAAACGTATACAAGACGAAATTATATAAGGTGATAGTAGCAGTACAACAAAACTCACCAGGGCAACAACAACACATCTTAGTTGTTGCGGACATAATGACGATATGTGTAATTATAATCAGCTTTCCACCGCAACGTTCTTAATTTTTTCTGGATTTGAGTTGATTGTTTTTTAATTTCTGAGATACTCGAAACAGAAAAAAAGTTAACTTCTGAATAATTAATAAATATGAATTCACCTAATTAATTTATATAATATTTTAGTTTTGTAGCCTTCCTCTGTTACTTTTTTTAATAGACAACTATTGAGGGCCTAGGCCGAGTTTACGCATCCACTCATGTTGTGTACATGAATGGAAGAAAAAAAATGGAAAGAAAATGCTTTATTAAGCTAATATGGAAAGAAATTATTAAAGTACCTTGCATGTTTTCAGATTTCTGATAAATCTATTGAAAAATGTTACTGCACTACCACCAGAATTTGCTAAAAAAAAAGAAGAAGGGCAGATTAAGGTAAGGGGCCAAATAACACTTTCATATTTTTCGTTGCTTTAATGTACCTTGTAGTTATTAACTGAGTAATTTTCTATAGCTTTATGGCATTTTGAAAAATTCTCGATGCAACCTGTTGATGCTACTGTTCTTGTGCCAGAACAGCGTAAAGTGCTTGCTTTGTGTTATATGGTACCATGCGACTATCAGTATCGACCAACTCAAAGCCAAATATACCTGTAAGATGTGCCTCTCAAATCCAGAATCTAATGGTCGATAAATGGCGACAATTTCAGTGAGGTTCTTAACCAAAGGTTTGTTGACATGAGAAATTTTATAACATGTATGCTAAATTTGTTGGCATGAACGATAAATTTGATCAGTTTATGTCGTTCCAGAAAAAACTTTCGATGATATTTTGATCTATGGAGCGACCAACGAAGAACATGATCTACCAGAAAGTATGACGGTGCTAAGAGAAAACACAGTTGTATTAAATGAAGACAAATGTTTATTCGGTGTTTCGGAACTGCAATTTTTAGGACATAATTTATCGCAAAAGGGAATTACCCCAGACTGGGAAAAAACAACACTAATCGAAAACTTTAGGAATCCTAAAACGCCAGAAGAAGTTCGAAGTTTTCTGGGATTTGTAAATTATGTCGGAAAATTAATTCCAAACCTAGCAACTATCACAGATCCGTTACGTCAGCTAACTAAAAAATGTAAAAATTATGTGGGGCGAGGGGTACCAGAAAGCATTTGAAGGAATAAAAGGCTATATGGAGAACAAAATGATTCTTGGATACTGTGAGGTCAAGGACCGAACACAACTTACTGCAGATGCAAGCCCCGTAGGTTTAGGAGCTGTTTTAATCCCATTCAATAAAGTTGGGGATCCAAGAATCATATCGAATGCTAGCCTTTCAAGCCTTTCACATGTTGAAAAACGGTATGCACAGACCGAAAAGGAGGCGTTTAGTTTGGACTGTAGAACGTTTCCACTATCACTTGTTTGGACGTAAGTTCGAACTAATAACCGCGCCTCATGAGGTAATTTTCGGCCCTAAATCAAAACCGTGGACACGAATTGAGAGGTGGGTACTACGACTTCAATCGTATTGGTACAGAGTTATCATAGGCCGGGGAAAACCAATATTGCTGATCCTATATCACGCTTGGCGATAAAAACACAAGGAGATACTACGTTTGACGAAGGCGCTGATCATTACGTAAACTTTGTTGCTGAAATAGCTGCACCAGTAGCCTTGAAATCGAGGTTATGCTTTGCTTCGAGGAAATCGGATTATAATACCGGTTTGCCAAAGAAAGTAAGTATTACAGTTGGCTCATGAGGGACATCCGGGCATAACAGTGAAGATTAAGATACGACTTCAAGCGAAGGTTTGGTGGCCAAAAATAGACCGCGAAGCTGAAACACTTGTTGGGCAATGCCGTGGTTGCACACTTGTATCGGCAGCAGCTGCACCAGAGCCGATGACATGGAAAGAGTTGCCATCTAAACCTTGGCAGCATTTAGCCATTGAATAGCTGTTTGGCAGAAACATCAGAGATAGATTGCCTCATTTAAAAACACCGTTAGATAAGGACTGCGTAGAATAAAATTGTCCGTTACATTTCTTCTCATACTGTGCTATTGAAAAATTCAAAATCAAAAATTTTTATCTTAGTAGCTTTGAATTAAATGTCAGAAAATATGATCTGCCAGTTAAAGACAATAAAAATTTATTTAACGCGAAAATGGCAAACGAAGTGGAAGTGCGAGAAAATATTATTAAAATTTTTCAAAAGCAACCTCACTGGTCATTCAAAAAAATTGCCAAAGAAGTAGGGGGTTTTAAGGAAGAACTGAGTATTGATCCGAAGGCAAAAAGAAGGGGTCACATGACTGTGAGAAGGCGAAGAACGTTGTGACCATTTTAAAGAGAGATCCAAACATTTCGGGAAGGAAATTGTCGGGGAGAGCTGATTGCTCATAATCTTTCGTGGGCGGGACTAAGAAGGAAGCTGGGCTGAGGACGTACAAAGTTAAAAAAGTTCCGGATAGAAACGCCGTGAAGAATGAAACCGCAAAATAACGAGCGAAAATGCTGAGCCGAGATTTTGTCAAGAAATTTGAATGTTGCATAATGGACGATGAAACTTATGTTTTAGCGGACTTTTCCCATCTACATGGCCAAGAATTTTATACAACTGATTCTCGAGGAAATGTCGCTGAAAAATTCAAAGCCAAAAAAATTACAAAATTCTCAAAGAATTTCCTTGTTTGGCAGGCAATTTGTAGTGGTAATGCGTTGGACTGCTACGCAGAGTGTCCGGGGTTCGAATCTCGGCACAGGCAAAATAAAAAGTAGAAAAAAATAATTTTTCTACACGGCACCACCTCTTGGCAGGCAATAGCAAACCTACAAGAGTAAAAATTGCTATGAAAAGCTTTTCACTTCGCCGTTCGGATTCGGCATTAAACTGTAGGTCTCTTCCATTCATGTACAAATATAACACGCACAATATGAGTGGATGGGAAAAGTTCGGCCTAGGCCCTCCATGGGCTGTTGTGCCATTAAAAGTAAAGTAAAGTAAGGCAGGCAATTTGTAGTTGTGGCAAAAGGAGCAGCACATTCGTGACATCGGGTACAATCAACGGCGAAATATATTTGAAGGAATGCTTGCAAAAGAGATTGCTTCCGTTTTTACGCCACGTTTTTTTGGCCTGACCTCGCTTCATGTCACTACAGCAAAACGGCCTTAGAGTGGTTCCAACATAATTAAGTGATTTTGGTGCCTAGAGAAGCCAATCCACCAAACTGTCGAGAACTAAGACCGATTGAGAGGTACTGGGCTTTAGTAAAAAGGGAGTTGAAGGTAACAAAAAAAGTGGCCAAAGACCTTCAAGATTTAAAAAGATAGTGGTCTGCAGCAGCTGTGAGGGTGTCGAACACTAGCATAAAAACATTAATGGAAGGGGTTCCTGAAAAATTAAAACTTTTTATTTAAATCTAATAATTTGTGTTTTCTTGTTTTTATTTTTTTAATCTAAAAATAATTGGCAAAATAAAATACTTTAGTTTAAAAAAATCGGACTACTGGTTCAAAAGATTTCATCATTTTTGATTATTTTAAGAAGAAAGTGATGTAGCATCTGGCAACACTGTTTTACAGAACTAAAAGAGAAATGAATAAACGTTGCGCATTGGAAAGCAAGCAAGCAAAAGGAAAATACGTGTTTTAAGTAAACCTTTACGCTTCGGTGGTTTGGTGGCGCCGAACTATGGTTAAATACTTAGTCTTGGCGCTGAACAGGCTACAAAGAAGCGTATGCATTAGCACAACGGGCGCCATGAGTACCACCTCTGGTGACGCCCTTAACGCCATGCTTGACTTGCTCCCACTGGACATACAGATCCAACAAGAAGCGATGAAGGCGACATGTCGGCTATACTCTCATGGGTATTGGTTCGATAACAGAACTTCGGGTCATGGAGAAATCTTAAAAAAGTTGTCAGAGCAATATATATTGCTACTGGCCCCGAAAGATTGTCTCATACCGGTGGTTGCTCTCGGAAGAAAATATGAAGTTAGCTTCCCGAAGCGTGAACAATGGAGCAATCCAAAGGTCGTGAGGCCGATGAAGGAACTGGAGCTGGATGGCACTTAAACGAAGGTGTCAATTGCTGCTAGTCCTTGGGTGGGTTGGCAACTGTCTTCCAGACAGAAGTTTTCGCCATCTTTAAAGTAGCGAAATGGATAATTGAAAGAAAATGGCGCGGGAAACGTGGAGAACGTGAGAATTACTTCAAAGATTGTCCAAGAGTGTAAGAGGAAACTTGGATCAGTCGCAAGACTGAATCAGCTCAATCTTATCTGGGTTCCTGGGCTCTGTGGAGTTCCTGGGAATGAGAAAGCCGACGAGTTGGCCAACTGTGGATCAAAGAACATGCCTTTGGGACCAGAGCCAATAGTCGGGACCAGTTTGGCAGCTGCCATACATTGGATTAAATCTTATGCTAATGATTTACATAAGAGACGCTGGTCCAATCTGCACATCTGTAAAACGGCTAAGTGTTTTGTGACTTGTCCAAACACGAAGGCAGCAGAATTCCTTCTTAAATTAGGAAGGAAGGACCTTCGTCGGATGGTGGGACTCATCACAGGACATAATCCATGGGGCCAACATATGACCACCATCGGCATCACCAAGGACCCGACCTGCACATCTTGTCTGGAGGAGGTGGACAGCACTGAGCATTTTCTCTGCACATGTCCCGACTTTGACAGAACGAGATGGCGCAATTTGGGTTTCGATGTCACAAGAATGGACAAAGTTCACACCTTCCCCTTGTGCGATCTTCTGAGATTTGTGAGAGAATCCGGAAAATTTGCGGAAGAGAACGTAGTCCCCCTATAACCCCTTTTTCGACTTTTTCCTTCTTATATCTAACCCCTTACTTGCTGTCCCCTTCTTATTTTCCTAGGCCTTAAGTACAATGGGCTACATAGTCTGACTGCTTGAGGAACTGTCCTGCACTCGTAGATCAGGTTCTGGTTTTAATCTCAATAAACTCTCTTGGTCGTACATTGCAAATGAGTGTAATCTCACTCCAATAAATGTTAATACCACTAATGAAATGTATGTGCTTGATAGCTTTGTCTGCTATGGGCTCGTTCTTTTTTTAGCGATAAAGTCAAACATAAATTGGAAGAATGTATGTTTCCTATTTCTCCTTCGGACATGCATCATGTTCCACTTGTTCTTTATGTTGAGTTTTATGAGTATTTAAATCTTCCTAAGAGTTCTGATATGCTAAACTTAAATTTTAATTTATGCAATTATGTAAATGTTAATGCTATTGATTGGAATCAAAATTTTTTTTATATCTATACTTCTCGCTGTTTTGATTTGTTTTGAACTGAAATAAACAAAATTTGCATTAAGAATGTTCCTCTGGTACAGCCAAAAGTATACAAGGAATAAATTTTTCAATAAGTATAAAGTCACAAATGATACAATCGATAAAAACAAATACCTGCATTATATGAAGGAGTTTACTGTTTTGGAAAAATTTCTGTACAAAAACTACATTTTGAATTTTGAGAAAGGCATAAAAAGTATTCCGAAATCGTTTTGGCGGTTTGTTAAATCAAAAAAACTCGATCAGATATTCCATCCAGCATGACTTACAATGGAATTACTTCGAATACTGTTGTTGGAATTTCTAATCTTGTTGCTAATTTTTTTATGTCAAATTTTGAAACTGATCCGGATTCCATTGATAGTTCTTCTTTTGATAATGTTTGTTCTTTTGTTGATTTTGGCTCTTTGAGATTGGAGAAAGTGATGTAATGAGCCATACATTTAATCTGTCTCTGTCCGCTGGTGTCTTTATTGATAAATGCAACTATGACTATGAACTACCGTCTCATATCAAAACTTTCAACTGTATCAAAATTATTTGAAATTGTTGTGAAGGAAAGCCTGGTTTTTTCTCTAGCAAGTACTATTTCTCCCCAGGTGCATGGTTTTGTTGTTGGTCGGGCGACTGTTACCAATTTGGCAGTTTTTACAACTTATTGCTTTTCAGCCTTTGAGGATTGAGTTCAGGTTGACACTGTTTATACTGATTTTTCAAAGGCTTTTGATCAAGTATCTCATAAAATCCTTGTTTTAAAAATGGAGAAACTAGGTTTTCATTCCGCTTTTTTGAAATGGGTAGAATCGTACTTGCGCGATAGACTATGCGCTCTCTCATATCTCTTATATGCGCACGATCTAAAAATTTTCTTAAAAATTCAATGTGTATCCGATGCTTGTGATATACACAATGATATTAATAGGTTAAATACATGGTGCCTTACAAATTGTTTAGCTGTAAATGTTAAAAAGTGTTTCCACATCACTTTTTCCAAATTAAACAGTAATATTGTGTCTACATTTCTTATTGCAAATTCTCGTTTAAAGGTAGTAGCAGAAATGCTGGATCTGGTCGTTTTGCTAGACTCTAAACTAACATTTGTAAATCATTTGAATTACGTAATACCGAAAGCTTATGCAATGTTAGCATTTGTACGACGATATTGTGACGAATTTAGGGACCCCTATACGTATAAGCTTCTATTTACAGCATTTGTGAGATCAAGGTTGGAATACGCGGCAATTATTTGGAGTCCTTTTCATACAAATCGCCTTGAAAGGGAGTAGATACAAATGTTTAAAAGTTGCTCTTTTTTCCTTAAAATTCCAGGAGCCGATTCCTTCATATAAGTCGCGATGTTTACTCATCGATCTGAAGTCGCTAGAGAGTAGACGTCTTATTAATTCTTTAATGTTTGTCTATGATATCGTTAGTGGCAATATTGATTGCTCAATGCTGCTGCTTAGCCAAATTGATTTTTTTGTTCCAATCAGGAATACTCATCAAAATAAGATTTTTTTTATTAAATGCTATAAAACAAATTATGCTTTAAATCAACCAATTACGAGGTCCTTTATTGAATTTAATGAATTAGCTTCAATTACTGAAATTGACTTTTCTCTATCAAAATCCATGTTCAAAAAACTAAATAAATATTACTTAAATAAATAATAATTACTTTTAGTTTTATTTTTAATTATTGTACGATCAAAATTTTTGTATATTTTGTAAAATCTAGCCTGATTCAAATCAATGGCTTAAATAAATAAATAAGATATTCATTTTTTTTTTTAATTTTATATTGTTCGCAACGGCAACACTAAATGGTATACCAAAAAACTTTAAACGATTTTATCAATATGGAGAGTGCAATTAATAATGTAATTGAAAAATTATGACAATAATATGATTTTTCTTCAATAGTTTTATGAATAATATATTTAATATTCACTTTTGAAAACTAAAAACATTCGCAACTTCGCTTTTCTGCATATGAAAATAGTGATGCACAGGTTTGCATGTTTTCCTTCTATTTTCATAAATCTTTGTTCTTTTTTTGTAGAATAACTCTTTGACGCCCTGAATACTCGGCGTGCTCGGTATACGTGTGAGAGTGAGTAAAAGCTATTTTTTCGTGTTCGTGTAAAATTTGAATATAACGACAGTCTTACATTTGGTGTTCCTTACAGAGTTGCTTTTTGTCGAAATTCAGTTTTTTTTGTAGTACTATATTGTTCGCAACGGCAACACTAAATGGTTTACCAACAAATTTTTAACGATTTTATCAATATGGAGAGTGCAATTAATAATATAATTGAAAAATTATGAAAATAATATGATTTTTCTTCAATAGTTTTATGAATAATATATTTAATATTCACTTTTAAAAACTAAAAACATTCGCAACTTCGCTGTTCTGCATATGAAAGTAGTGATGTACAGGTTTGCATGTTTTCCTTCTATTTTACATACATTTTAGTTCTCTTTTTTGTAGAATAACTCATTGAAACCCTGAATACTCGGCGTACTCAGTGTACATTTCACCCAGCATATCGTGTTCGCTGTGAGAGTGAGTAAAAGCTCTCTCTTCGTGTTCGGGCAACAACAATTGCATGGTGTTCGCCGAACAAAATCTGAATATAACCACAGCCTAAGGGATAATTTACCTGCTGTACCAAACTCTCAGCTTGTTGTCCTTAGTTTCCTTAGCTACTTTTTTTAGTTTATGAATCACAGAATTTGTTTCTATCTCAAGGTCGCGTGTAGCTTTTAATCTTATTTTAAGATCTAGTTCATTATCTGTCGTCTAAATTTCTGCCAATCAGTAAGTTTATTACATACATAGAAATTGATTTTTATTTAATAACATTTGTGCTTAAAGTGAACAGCATACGTTCAAAGTCGATGTAATTTGAGCATATTCCTTTGATATAAAGGAGTCGAGTAAATCTGGAACTTTATTTGGGTCCATAGGCCAATAAGTCGATTTGCTGACGAATAATAATCGCAATTTATAGCCTTAATTGCGTTAGCGGTCATTACGTTTGAAATGTATTTTAAACCGAGTACCACATGCAGTTGTAGTTTTCTTTTTGAAGGATGATTCGCATTTGTCTCCGTATAAAGTGCAATTGACTCAAAGAATAATGCCGACAGACCGTCCACATGGCTTGGCCAAACAGCCGCTCAAGTGGTTGCCAATGAACATGATTTTTGGAAGGAAATTTTGATGACCGACGAGGCCCATTTCTCATTCTCTGGTGCCGTTAACAGCGAAATTGTCATATTTTGGGAACGGAGAATCTAGACGAGATCCATGAAACATCATTGCATGATCAAAAATTGATTGCTTGGGCCGGCGTTTGCGCCAAAATCATCATTGAGCCCTTTTCAGAAGTCGATGGGAATCGATATCGGATGTTGACTCATTATGTCTGCCCACAAAAGTGCGAAAAAGGTCTTGACGGTTACTGGTTTAAAAAAGACGGTGCGCCATGCCACACTGCAAATCAAACAATGCAGCTTCTGCAACGAAAATTTCCTATGTTGTCAAAAAATAGCGACATTGACTGGCCACCTAGATCTCCAGATTTGACCCCTCCGATATGCTCGAAAAACTAATGGAAAACGCAGCAAAAAGGGTTTGCTTTGGTCAATAACGGCGGCCACTTGATTGATGTTGTAGTCAAAAACTAGTTCAAACCATGTTAATAACAATACCTCATATATGGAAATCAGTTTTTTTTTTTTAAGTTAATCCTTATTCACATACCGACATAATGATGAATGTTTGGTGTTCATTGTACGATACGCTTCAAGTCCATTGGCTCGTTGGTTGAGCCCGTTTGCATTTCAGGCTACTATGCGGAAGAATGAGCAGATCATTTTGTTTCTTCTGACGGATTTTAATAGGAGTCTTGTATAATTACTCTAATCCTTTTGTTATTTGGCTAAGATTTAATTTAATTTTGACCTTAAATTTTGTGTGAATATTTATTAGGTCATAAATCGATGACTCCTTTGTCGCAGGCGTTGAATTGTTTTCTTGCACTTGCTTCAAACTCTGTGCTTGTGTTTTTCGGTCACAAAAGACGCTCCGTCAAATACGAGCTTTGCTGGAATTATATGAATATCTGTGTTGCCTTGTAATCTTTCGGCCAGTGATATTTTTTTGTACATATATTGATTCACTTATATTCTTTTGGCATGCCTCACAGTCTTTGTAATTGGCTGGATGATTATTTTTACGCGTTAAGCACACGTTGGTCCTACATACAGTTCTGGGTTTAGTACACGCCAAACTGCTGACAGTTTTTACATTGAGGTGTACCTTTAACCTGTTATGGTGGCACGATTGAGATTCGGCAGTGTAATACTTAGCTGGCTAATCTGTAATCTGCTTATTATTTTCACTTTGAAGCAAATCAGTAAAGAATAAGGGAAAATTATTGAAATTATGGTTATTTAGAAAACTTAGCCACAAATAATATGTAACTATTAAATAATTTTATAGTTTAAACTACCTTCCTTTTGTAGTCTAATCAGTTATATAAGTATATGTCAAATTCTGGTTCAACGGATTGGTTTGAATAAATAAATAAATACCTATATGTTTATTATTGGTTTTACCTACCATCATTTCTCTTTTAAAGATATGTTCTCTTCTTTTTTAAAAAATTTTCTTTTCCTCTCTTTTAAAAACTTTAAAATCTCTTTTGTCAAACTTTTGCAAACAGTATTTTGCAAATATTAATTGTCAAATGTGTGCAACGACGATTTCTCATTTACTATCAACTTTGAAATTTTTTTTCAAAAGAGGTCCCCAAATTATTAATTCTTTACTTTAAAATATATATCAAAACTGAAGTTGATATATTGATTTTGGAGTCGTTTCTAGGAGTTAGTTTCTAGAATTTCTGATACTGACTGCTAAAAATATTTAGAAAATATTTTTTCTGTAAAAACTTGACGTCAAAGAAAGATTTTTATATATGTATCTAGAGTTTTATAATGCTTGGAATAATTTATGCGTTTAAAAGCGATGTTGGTGTTTCATCCGACAACGAAATTTCCAAGAAGTAATTGCAAATGGATCCTTTAATGTCCGGCCCTACAAAATCAAACAAACTTTAACTTTTTGACTTGTAGAAGACTGTCGCCATTCCTCTGGATTGTCCAGATTTTTAGTCCCGACTTTCAGAAAATTTTATTAAAAGTGTTGCTCAGCGAACACTTTGTGCTGGGTGTGCGAGAATGCAATATGAAATAGGTCTTGCACCGAGAAAAAAAATATCGTATACTGCGATCTGTTGTATTTAAAATTTTTTTTTTTTTTAATTAGATTTTCTTTTTGCATTGATAATTTACAATCCCTATAAGCGGGAAATGATAATTTCCCGGTACTTTTTCGACAGAATGTATTTTATTTTCATATTCATTAGTGCTCTCGGGTAATTTCCAAATTCATATGTTGTGAAAACCATAAGTGAAAATATTGTGAAGTAGATGAATAGTGGTCGCTGTGGCGTAGTGGTAGTACGTTGGACTGCTGCGCAGAGTGTCCGGGGTTCGAATCTCGGCACAGGCAAAATCAAAAAGTAGAAAAAATAATTTTTCTACACGGCACCACCTCTTGGCAGGCAATGGCAAACCTACAAGACTAAAAATTGCTATGAAAAGCTTTTCACTTCGCCGTTCTGATTCGGCATTAAACTGTAGGTCCCTTCCATTCATGTACAAATATAACCCGCACAACATGAGTGGATGCGAAAAGCTCGGCCTAGGCCCTCCATGGGCTGTTGTGCCATTAAAAGTAAGTAGTAAGATGAATAATTACAAGACAAATATTTACACTAAATAGTATTATAAAAAGTAGTTGGTCAGTGCAATTGTTTTCAACCACTTTAACAACTAGATGTTGCACAAATATCTGAAAAACTAATAATTTTAATGGGCTAGATTAGTTTATCCCTTCAGAGCAGCCGTGTAAGGCTTGCCACTTTTAAAATCCGTTCTGGAAGAGAAAATTTTCTTAGTGTATAACTTTATATGGATTCATTAATTTATTTTTCAGAAATGTGACAGTAAATAAAATTATTACAGTCATGAGATGCTTCAAAAACAGTAAAGATTTTATTTATCAAGCCATGAATATTAAACAAAAATCGCATGGGCTAAGTAAGAAATTTATACGCAATCGTTACAGACTGTGAGAGAGAAACATATAGAAATATAGGGAAGCAAGGAATATATAGCACCGACAGATCATACGATCGATTTGGAACTCGTATTTCAAAAATACCTATAAATAACAATATTGTAAGGTGTATGAGAATTACTAGACAATATTTTCACTAAATGTTATTTTTAAAAGAAGCTACCACAAGTACAAATAATATGTGTGAGCAAAACAGGTACTAAAAGAAAAAGCAAAATATTATTTGTGAAACGACACTTCGGATTCACTCTGATCGACGTTGCTATTTCATCTCAATGTTTTATATGAAAGGCTGAGAAGAAATGTGGAATAAATAAAATTTGACCGTAAAAAGAGAATACATTTATTTATTTATTTATTTTTGTAGGAACAGGAAACCAAATATTGTTTTGCAAAATGATAACATACGCTTATGCCCTTTTTACCCAAAAATTTTGCTTGTGTTTTTTTGCTTAAAGATTTATACTATTGACTTCAGAATTACTTCGTACACCTAATCGACGTCGTTCGTTTCATTTCAGTATTTATTTGATTGGAAATGTTGTTGCAGAACAACAAAAATTATAGGCAATATCGAAACGTTATGCATCTACATGTATGTTAAATTGAGAAATGGCTAAATTAATTAAAAGTTAAAATCGTACAAAATCAATTTCATAATAGATATTTTGTCACAGTTACCTGTGTTAAGTACAATACATATGTAAGTAGTATATACTTACCATACATATAGTACTTAGAAAATTTTTAAACATAATAAGTAGTAGAAAAAGCAATAGAAGCTGTAGAAGAAAAATAGTTAAAAATAGTAGTAGAATATGGTAGCAGCGAATGCAATAGAATAAGATGTAGAAAGATTAGTTGAAAGTAGTAGTAGAAAATAGTAGCACAGAAAACAATAGAAACAATACTAGTAAAAGTAATTGAAAACAGTAGTAAAAGTAATCAATATCTTGATTATTGCCATCGAACTTCAAATTTTGATAAAAGATGTGATACTATCTTGACACATATTTTAGCAAATTAATTAAATCCTTATGTTTCGCATTTGTAATTCGGCGACCTTCTTGATATAAATTTTTCATTGTCGTTTCGAAAAGTGTTCCGTCACAGCCTTTTTTCTAATATCATTGGCGCTTGAATTTGTTTCATTGTCAAGGAAATTAATTAAAATAAAATTTTTTTTTTTGCTCTTTCGATTATATTTATTGTAGTTATTTATGACCACTGACGAAGTACTTCCGCTCAAAAAATGTTTCAATACTAAAGTCAATTTAATATTCTTGTTTTGTCGGCCGCATGAGTCAGAGTATATTACGACCTTTTTCAATGTTTGTGGAATGTTTCGTGTATGCTTTAAAAAGCAAGATGTACTTTCTTTGGCACCTAGAGAAGCGATAATTTCGCTCCATGTGTACATATGACCGACGTTTGTCACTTCATTATATATGCAAAGGTTATACACCCGCAACTGTCTTTTATTAAATGCAATAGAAGTAGCCAACGATGGCGTTACAACCAATTTTTCTTCATTACCAGCAGCATTTTTCACATCCGTATGGAACTCAGCTTTACCCTTTCAACCGTATTTAAATGCGGCTCACTTTCAATTTTCATTTCAGAACTTTGTTCTGTTGAAACAATAAGACTTTTCAAACGGGCATCAATTTCATCACATGTCTTGCATGTGTCTGTCTGACGTCGTTTAATGCTCAAATTTTACTATGTGTCGTAATTTCCGTTCGGATACTGGTTCACGTTGTTTAAATTCACATAAAACTTTGCATTGGAGATAAATATTCGAAACACTAAGCAGATATTTGGAGACAGGTATTTTGTTTTTTATGAATCAATCCGCCCGTAGTGAGATTAATACGGCGAATCTCACGGTAGTGAGATTCATACCAGTCCAATGCACTACCACTACGCCACAGCGACCATTTTATTCTTTAATGGTGCATTTCCACGCAAGTCGACAGCAGTTGCGTTAAATGTTTGAGACTGTAATGCACCATAAACTTGTTTCGGAGTGATTTTCAAACATCGAAGAAAATATTCGGGACAATTACTCTTCCATTACTTGTTGTTATTCTCTTTAACACTCTAGTGCATATTGTTTATTCATATAGAAAAAATTCAATATTACAAAGTTTTCAAAATATACTTGAAGCGGGCATCTTCAATACAAATTCAAAATTATTTAATTCGGAAAAAATTCAAAAAAAATTTAAAATTTTCCCGATTTAAATTTTAATTAAGATTAACTGGAAATGCCTTCAATCAAACAAAATTAGGAATTTTATCCGCAAGTGTCCCCTAAAATTTCTGAAATTTTTTATGTTTAACAATAAAGTGCCAAAATTTGCCAAACCTTTTTTAATGATTAATTTTATAGTGAAACCTTCAATCAGAATTGGCGACCTTTTCGATGTATGGTGTTCCGCGAGCATAGGAAATAAGCAAACTGGGTTAAAGGCATAGGTAGAAACTAAATATCGTCGATAACTGATAAGGTAGGAGTTGGATAAAGTTCAGATGCTTAATACGAAATTTTAAACAAAGTAGAAGAGGTACAATAAAGTGGCAAAATTTGACCAACCTTTTTTAATGATTAATTTTATAGTGAAACCTTCAATCAGAAGGTCGCTGTGGCGTAGTGGTAGTGCGTTGGACTGCTGCGCAGAGTGTTCGGGGTTTGAATCTCGGCACAGGCAAAATCAAAAAGTAGAAAAAATAATTTTTCTACACGGCACCACCTCTTCGCAGGCAATGGCAAACCTACAAGAGTAAAAATTGTTATGAAAAGCTTTTCACTTCGCCGTTCGGATTCGGCATTAAACTGTAGGTCCCTTCCATTCATGTACAAATATAACCCGCACAACATGAGTGGATGCGAAAAGCTCGGCCTAGGCCCTCCATGGGCTGTTGTGCCATTAAAAGTAAAGTAAAGTAAAGTAAAGAAGAGGTGCAATAAAAAAAATTGGTAGACAATTTGCATCGTTTGTGGCTTCAATCATATTTCTCATTTAATGATGAAAGTGAAGTTAGAACTGGAGAAAATGCGTGGGTAAAAAAGAAAAGGAAAACAAAGCAGATAGTGCAATAAAACTTTCATTAATTACGAACAAAGCACAAGTAAAGACAGGAAAAAAATATTGTATTATAATGAAGCGTCTGAGCGAACAAAAAGACGAAGAACAAATATCAGCTGAATAAATACAACGCACTACAGATATTATATGTAAATTAGCAGTCGAATGACAGCAATAAGAGTTTATCATATAACAAAACACTTGCTTTATGATATGACTACTGTCGGTAGTTAATAGCAGTCACAAGCATCTTTTCCTAAGCTACTCTATGTGTTAAAAAATATAAAGATGAATTATCACCTCGTCCGCTAGATGTTTCAGAAACATCCGCTGAAGTGCCTTAGCAGAATCAGATGACATGTTTATTGTTGCTTTAGTTCCTTTGATAATATTTAGAACTAACGATCGGAAAGAGTTTTGGAATAATAAGTTATAAGCCGGCCGATGAAATTTATATTTATGAGCTGAGAAAGATTTTGCTTATCAAATAAATAACTTTCAAGTTTCTGTATCATTCAAGATGCACTTATGGTAACTACGATACATGGTACGGTTGCTAATGTTCTAGCTGAAGCACAGTTTTCCTGTGGCATTTCCTGAACAGCTATTTTTTAAATAAATGTAAGTTTTTCAGTTTTCGTTTTATCTATGTGTACTGATATTTATATAAAATAAAGTCGTGGAATATGTTTGAAATTCCATAACTCGAAAACGGAGTGCGCGATTTGCTGGTGTTCGTAATTGTTAGGACTTCCCTTATGGAAAATCTCATAAGGTGCGTGACACCGCGCCCACACACTACATCTATATATGCTGCAGCTCGGCTCCCTTTGAATATTTTTTAACGAAATTTGGAACAGGACTTTATGTGTTCAACTCTAAGTTCCATGTCACATATGAAGGTGGTTGGATCGCGTATACGATTCAATACTTAAAAATAGTATAACTCGTCTCCTTTATTCGCCATCATTTATCTTTCAGTTAGCTTTGACATTGCGCAAACTGTCATGTCATTCGTTGCATTCTGCCATTTTCTGTTATTAAATTTGAGTGCAAATCGTTATTGTCAGGACAATCAAATTTTGGAAAATCTCATAACAGGCGTGGCACCGGCCATACACTACTAAATTTGGTAAATTTCTCCAAATTTATTTCATTGGCAACTCCAGCGACGTGCTCGATCAGTATTGTTTCATTTTCAATGCGATGAAGCGTCAGATTATTGGCCAACTTCAAAAATTTCTCCATGAGCACAATGCATTGGTCCAATTATTCAAAACCGCCTTTGTATCAATGCCCTCCAATGATTACAACATTATCATATAAGCAGCTAAACAGCCAACTCGCCTACATGGACGTCAATTCAATGCGCCCACAATTGAGCAGGTAGCTGTGGTCATTGTTGGCGAGAATATGGAATCGCGAGATATTGTGGCGAGATATTGTGATTAAGCGCAGAAATGATGGACAATTGCAACGAGTCTGCGAAACTCATCGATCATGTGGCGCGTCGCATTAAACACTTATGATGTGGCAAGAAGAAGACGGTAAGAGATATTTTTACAAAAAATAAGTATGGCGCCGCTGGCTAAGAGCTATTTTGAATCACTTTAATTATGGCCTGATTTGTCTCATATATAGAATATATTATTATTATGCAAAATATTTTTATGTGAAAATGAAGCAGTTAATTATCCAACAGAATCTTTGAATTCTTTGAATTCACTTGATATGCCCTGTCTACCGCCACATTTATTAAAATTGATAGTTGGTTCTCCAATAATTTTGCAACGTAACCTCGAACGATGTTGCTTCTCCCTTGATCAGTTATACGTAGCATGTTCCCACGACAGGAAGCCAGCAGTTTTATTAATTTACTGCGAGAATAATGAAACAAAAACAAATTGTTCACTCTTTGGATTTACAATAAACAAAAATATTGTTCATTCTTTTACGTTACAATAACAATTTATTCTGATTTTCACCTGTTGGTAATTAATATTAAAAAATGCACAAAGGGTTCCGGCTAGTAATATTGTAAAATATTTTAATTTATAATTGTGGATTTTGTGTTTGCTCTTTTCAGATGGAAGAGTTAACTGAATTAGTGCGAATTAATAAAACGGTGTGTGATACTCGAAATAAATATTACACGAGGACAAGATATAAAAATCAATTTGCCAAACTTAACCTTGGAGTACGATATAATTTATTTCCTTTAATGGATGTGGTTGGACCTATAAAATAGATGCAGTATTTATGGACACAGTCCTCCCTTTTTCTAGAAGACACTTTTTATTATTATTGCTCCCTATTAGTGGTGGGAACTATCATTCATTCATTTATTCAAATTAGTTAGTAAGTAGTCAACTGTAAACAGAAATTGAATGATTTTCACGATCGAACGATTTTGTCAGTCGGTTGATACTTGTTTAGACACGTTCATACAAATTCAGCAAACCAGAATAATAATAAAAGAGAAACAATTTTATTTCAAGTTTATAAAGAATATGTGAATTAAAACCTCATACATAACTTAAACTGCAGGTGGTAATTCTTTGAATTACCTTATAGACTAAATAATAATGTATGTATGAAAACAAAATAGGAAAATTTGTGGTTCTGTTTTTTTTTTAACAAAGATCTTACGTTTTCTCAGAAGAATAGCCGATTGATTTACCCCTTGATAAAGGCAATGGCTGTTAATTTTTTAAATAGTTAAAGCAATACATTTCAGGAAAGATGTGTGTAATAATCGGAACAATCGTTGAAGACAGCTGCTTTATTTCAGGGCTGTCACTTGCACAGAAAAAATGACACAACATTAAAATCTTACTTATTTCGACACCCTATTTTTAGGTAAGTGTTGACAGATGACTCAAAAACGCTGCCTCGTTTATTGTGTTCATACCTTGTGTTCTGCTACGTTGTGGCGTGCTAATGTGCATAAGCTGGCTTAACCTACTGTCAAAACAGAACGGAAAGCCTGTCAGCCACGCCGGCGATGGCTACATTAGTTGTGTTTCTTTCGTCACGTATACCGGCTTAAACATGATCGTCGAAGAAATTTAACTTTTGAACGAAGTTGGCGATAGTGAAAGCGATGATGATGAATGCGATAACAGTCTGGTTTCAGATTTGGAATAAGATTACGAATTAGATTGCTACTTACATGGCACAACAGCCCATGGAGGGCCGAGCTTTTCGCATCCACTCATGTTGTTCGTGTTATATTTGTACATGATTGGAAGGGGGCTACAGTTTAATTCCGAATCCGAACGGCGAAGTGAAAAGCTTTTCATAGCAATTTTTACTCTTGTAGGTTTGCCATTGCCTGCGAAGAGGTGGTGCCGTGTAGCAAAATTATTTTTTCTACTTTTTGATTTTGTCTGTGCTGAGATTCGAACCCCGGACACTCTGCGTAGCAGTCCAACACACTACCACAACGCCACAGCGACCACAATTAGATTGCTAATAATGTGTTAATGTGAATGCTCTTTAATTAACGCAAAAGAAGATGAGTGTAGTATGTATCTAAACCTCCAAAAATTTATCCGGGCTCACACGCCCTAATTACCTTATTTGCCTTCCGCTTTCGGCTGGTTTTCACAAGACAGGATTGCCTTTTTGAATAAAAGACATCACGGCCTTTAATTTGATGCCATATTTGACGAGAAACTAGATAGGTATATTTCGTTGACCACAAACGTCCCCTTTGCCGGCCCCTGCTTTGCCCACTTCACTTCTACCATATGCATTTTTATTGCAAATAGACATTCATTTTTTAATTTGTGCTTTAAAGTGCACTTTCTTCAGAATTCACTTAGTCTGGATTGCCGTTGCATGGTTGCACATGATACCTCGATAAATTAATTATCATCTGAACATATTACTCGATCGGGGTACTAAAAAGGGTTTGGTCCCCGGACTTATGTAGCAATAAGAAAAAACGGAAGCAAAACTTTATTTTTATTATATGTACATACTTATATTTCGCATTTAAAAATTTTGTTTTGTTTTTTAAGAATACACCAATCCAAGCTATATCGACTTCGAAACATAAATTTGAAGTTTTTTGCACCACTCAAATATATATGTTCATTCAACAATGGTCTTGACTCTTCTTGAATCAAATTTATTGTTTTTGAAATCCGAATTAAACTTCTACATTTAAGTTCTTAGGAGTTTATTATAGATTTAATAAATTTTTAAATAAAATTTAATATATTTTATATATATGTATATATGTAGTATAAAGTATAAACGATAATTCTATAATATTTATAATATTCGTTCCGGAAATCTTCGCAAGCGGAAAAAAATCAGTTAAAATTGGAAATCTTAAAAACAGATTTCACATAATAAATTTATATATAAAGAGATATCGCATAAAATAGTATTGGCACAAGAAAAAATATCTTTCGGAATTTTAAAATCTAAATAAGAGTGCGACCACTGCGGTAAAACTACGTACAATCGTGACCACGTTGTCCCGGAATACCACGCAGCTCTTGATTCAGTGTACGCAACAATGGATGTTTGCCACAACCACATCGTCCACGGAAATCATCCAGATCCAAAGCCCAAACCATACCACCACCCAAGCCCATATTCTTCACGTATTGTGACTTACGGCGTATGTCCGCTACATCATCGTATGAAACCCATTGATTACCATTGTAGGCATAAGGACCAATACGTCCCTGTGGATCACGTATTACGGTCCATCCGCCATTACTAACCTTCTCACAAATCTCATAGTAAGCAAGGAAACCACCTGCTCTAGTGAATGTGCCTGCCTGACCGGGTCCAATCGATTTGTCATTTAAACCTCGTGCTTTAGTATCTGCTAATGAAAAAGATTGTCCATACATTGGCATACCCATGATGAGTTTGTGCCGTGGGGTCCCCTTATCCAGCCAATAGTTAATGCTGAAGTTTCCATTGAAATACTCATTTGAATCACCTTCGACGTAATAAAGTGGAGCAACGTGTCCGGTTTGCTTATCCCAATGTCCATGGAAATCGTAAGTCATCACAGCAATCCAATCAAAGTGTCTTGCCAATTTTGGAACATCGTAACCAGCATCTATAACCATTTTACTAGGAGACACTGCAGCAGAAAGTAGTAAACCACGTGGTTTGAAGGCATCGGACAGTTCACGTACCAGTGTAGCGAACCCTTCTTTTTCCGCGGGCGAACCTTTAGTACAATCAACTTGCCAACATACTGGATATTCCCAGTCCAAGTCAAGACCTTCAAAGCCGTATCTATCTATGAAATCTAAAATACTTTGTAGGAAACGTGCACGCGCTTCGGGATCCAAAACGAGACGCGCATATTTACTACCCAACGAATCATTCCAACCGCCAATAGCTACAGTCACGCGTAGACCTTTCTTTTTGTAAGCAATAACACGCTCATAGAATTTGTTATCGATATCGGCCCACGAATCATGTGTTTTGATGGTGAGTGTATTACTGTTGAGTACCGCAAAACCGTAAACTATGTGAGTACAGAGGTTTTCGTCAATATTTTCGGGGATGTATTTGCCTTCACCAGGGCGATACCATGCCCAATTGGTAAAGTAGCAAACTACTTTGTAGTTATCACTATCGCCAAAACCAGTTATGGTCGATGGTGAGCTGGTGGGTTTATGGCTTGAATTCGAGGGGCGATGTGTGGGTTGTTTTTTGTTGGGTTGTTGAATAGGTTTCTTGGTAGGTTTTGGAGGCACAGTTGTTGTGGACATGGGACGTTGCACTACTGGACGTTTTGTGGTCAGCTCTTCACGCACTGCGCAATTGGCTTTTTTTGGCCAATCACAATAGTTTTCGTTCCAATGTAAGCCTTCGGGACAACTGGTGTGAAAAATAGATTAAGTTTCAAAAGATTTATTGGTGTATGGATACTAACCGTTGTTCAATGAGTTTATCGTATTGGCATATGTAATATTTGTTACAGTCACGTTCGTGAGCTACAAAATTCTGTCTGTTACATGGTTTTATCCCTTCATGCTCTTCGGGTTCTTGCAACTCTAGTGTAGCTGCGTGAACTGGTTTTAATGTTGTTGTATGGCTTTGTGGCTTGTAAGGCGTGTATGCTTGAGAGGGTCCAGTTTCAGAAGCAACTATAAATCCAAACACACACTAATTAATTATTGAATTTCATAATTTCTCTACTACTTACTGTATGTCTGCTCTTTTCGCTCCAATATGCATCTTGGATGAACACCCGGATAGTTTCTTAGCACACGATTTATCGTCTTTAACAGGGGATATGATTCACAACCACAATCATTCTTAAAATCATCTAAATCTAATGCCCAAATCATAGCACCACCCAGGCCCATAGCCCGTACATATTCACTCTTATGTCTGATCATTGGTGCGTCATCAAAGGAGACCCATTGATCGCGTAAGTACGCATAGGGGCCCATACGCCCACGTGGATCACGTACCACATTCCAATTGCGCTTGCGTATGTTTGAACATATCTCGTAGTAGGATAAGAATCCACGAGCTCGTGTTGCTTCGCCCGCTTCACCCCCTCCATAAGTTTGTGCGTTCAAATCATGATCTTTAGCTTGTGCCAGTGAGAAAGATTGACCATACATTGGCATACCCATAATGATTTTCTTCCGATCAGCACCCTGTTGTAACCAATAATTAATTGAAAAGTTAGCATTGAACGTGTCTGTACCAGCGGGATGGTCATACATTGGTGCGACGTGACCAGTCTTCTTATCCCATTGGCCGTGGAAGTCGTAAGTCATGACAGCGATCCAATCAAAGTACCGTGATAGTTCTTGTACATTATAGCCAACATCGATTACCTTTTTATTCGGTGACACAGCCGATGATAATATCAAGTTCTTCGGTTTGAAAGCTTGCGACAGCTCTCGTACTAGTGCAGTGAAAGCTTCCTTTTCGTCAGCGGTACCCTTATTACAATCGACTTGCCAACATACGGGATATTCCCAATCCAAATCCAAACCATCGAATCCATTCTTCTCAATAAAACCAATTACATGATGTATGAAGCGTGCTCTCGCTGCGGCGCTACGTACTAGACGCGCATATTTATCTCCGGCAGAATCGTTCCACCCACCTACAGCTACTGTGACTTTAACACCCTTAGCACGATAAGCAACAACACGTTCATAGAATTTATTATCAAGATCAGCCCACGAATCGTGTGGTTGTATAGTTAGCGAATCACGATTCAACACTGCAAAGCCATAAACAATATGCGTACATAGTTCAGAATCTACGTCTTCGGGTAAAAATTTTCCGCCCCCTTGACGATACCACGCCCAATTAGTAAAATAACAAACGACCTTGAAATCGTTTGTTATTGTGCTAGAGCCGGTTCCAGTACTGGATCCTATTATATCACTACCAGTTTCAGTGCCTGTACCAATCTGCTCCAGATCAAAGTTACCTTCTTCAACATCTTGATTTGGATCAATTATATTTTCTCCACCTTCCAGACCAGTCTCAATTTCAATTGATGCGCCCATTTCTTCTGACGTACCTAGTACCTCAACCGACTCAGGTTGAGCGGAAGGCGTTAAACTAGCTGGAAAAGTGGAAATATTAATATGTTAAAATCCACTCTAAATTATATTTAATCTTACGTGTCGATTCATAATCACTTGGTGGATCTTTTAATACAGCGTGTATTTGCCTTAACAATGGATGCACACCATCACCGCAACGATTACGGAAATCATCCAAGTCCAAAGCCCAAACCATGCCACCACCCAAATCCATAGCGCGCACTAACTGCGATTTTTTACGTATCATAGCAGGATCATCGAAGGATACCCATTGTGTGCCCTTACGTGCATAGGGACCCATGCGACCATGCTCATCTTGTATTACTTCCCAGCCATTATTTTTGATGCGATCGCAGATCTGTGGAGCAGTAAGTTATTATAACTAATTGGGTACACCTACATATTTTATAATTATCGAATTACCTCATAGTATGCTAGAAAACCTGCAGCTCTTGTGAACTCTCCTGCATTACCAGGACCAGGCGCCTTAGCATTTAACCCATTGTTCTTGCCATTTTCCAATGTGAATGATTGACCATAAAGTGGCATGCCCATAACAATTTTACGTGATGGTGCTCCTTTTTCGATCCAATAATTCAAAGAGAAGTTCTAGAAATATACAGAGCTTAATTTATTAAATTTGAATTAGTAAGACTAATCTAACATACTGCATTAAAATAATCAATTTCGTCTTCGGGATGATGATAAAGTGGCGCAACATGCCCCGTTTTCTTATCCCATTGACCATGAAAATCATAAGTCATCACTGCAATCCAATCAAAGTATTTCGACAGCTGAGGCACATCGTAACCGGCATCAATTATTTTCTTACTAGGCGACACTGCCGTCGATAGCAGCAATCCACGCGGTTTAAATTCTTTAGATAATTCACGCACCAAAGCAGTGTAGGCTTGCTTATCGTCAGTCATACCTTTACTGCAATCAGTTTGCCAGCAAACAGGATATTCCCAATCCAAATCTAAGCCTTCAAAACCATATTTCTCTACGAACTCTACGGCGTGCTTAACGAAACGTCCCCGAGCTTGAGGGCTACGTACCAAGCGACTGTATTTATCACCTTGTGAGTCATTCCAACCACCCAAAGCCAAACTGACTTTGACGCCCTTACTACGTAAACCACTGACACGCGTATAAAACTTATTATCAATATCAGCCCAAGAATCATGTGTACGCAGTACCAAATTGGAGTAATCGAGCACAGCAAAGCCGTAAACGACATGTGTACAAAGGTCGGTGTTAACATCATCAGGAGTGTAACGTCCTAAGCCTTTACGATACCACGCCCAGTTCGTAAAGTAACAAACAACTTTGTAATAACCATCGATTGGCTCCAAAACTGGTTTATCTGTAGGATATGTTGGCCTAGCAGTCGCAGGTGGTCGGCTCGTGGTAGTAGGACGTATCGTTGTTGGTGCGGGCTTTACATGCGCAGGCGGTTTTTCAGTGGATGATAGTTCGTTATCACCTGGGATGAGTTCTTCCAGTTCATTATCGCCACCGCCTCCTGATTCAGTACATTTAGCGGCAATAGGCCAATCGCAATTAGTGGTTGCTTCATTGAAATGTAAACCAGGACCACAGTCGCCTCCTTGCAGCCTATTCCACAGACAGAAGAGGAACTTGGAACAGTCGCCGGGATATGTTACACGTTCTTCACCATTGCACGGGTCATCTGGGTTGCCGTTTCGCCGAGCCTGCAATTTAATAAGACGCAAATATCGTTTCGTTGTAATACACTTAACATTTGCAGGCCAATCACATATTTTACGTATAGCATCCCAATGTAGATTGCTGCCACAAGAATTGGGCACTAGCGCACCATTCACGCACACATAATACTGGTCACAGCTTTTGTGAGTGTAGTATTCACCTTCGTTACATTTAGCACTGGGTTTCTGTGGTGGTTTTTTATTAGGCTTTCTTGTTGTGGTCCACGAAGTGCTTGGAGTGGATTCAGTTGTAGTGCGCCTAGGTGTGGTGCGTGACGTAGTTGTAGATTTAGTGGTTGTAGGTTTAGTAGTTGTGGGTGCAGGTCGTGGTGTGGCTGTGGTAGCTGACGATACAGGTTTGTTCTTCATAGAACACTGCACCGAAGCTGGCCAGTCACAATTTTTGCTCTTATCATTCCAGTGCAAACCACCAGGGCAGAATTGTTGACGTAACTCACCAGCAGTGATGCATTGATAGTATGCATTACAGTTTAAACGATCTGGATAAAATTGACCCGCTTGGCAGTTAGACGCCTGTACAACAGGGCGTACAACTGCTGGAGATGGAATAGTGGTATGATGAGTGGGTGGATACGTTGGTTTTTGTGTTGGTCTCTGTGCAGGTTTTTGCGTTACTGGCCGTCTGGTAGTTGTAGTGGTCGTGGTAGTTGTTGTCGGTGTTGCAGTTGTAGATGGCGGAGTCCACCACATTGTCGACGTACGCTGTGTTGTAGTGGTAGTAGTCGTGCTAGTTGATGAATCCCATGATGGCCATGAAGTGGTGTGATCATGCTGTACACCTGAACCACTAGCAGAACCATCGCTGCTAGCAGTTGACATCACTGGCGGCATTGGAGTCACAGGTTGTGGTGGACGATCACAGTTAACACGAGATGGTGGTGGCGTGCCAATACGGCCCAAAGCACGATTAATGGCCTTGAGCAGTGGAAAGGTTTCACTGCAGCAACGATTTTGGAAGTCATCGAGATCTACGGTCCACGCGGCAACACCACCTAAGCCGTTATTAAGAGCGTAGCGTGCTTTTGCTTCAGCTGATGCAACATCTTCGTAGCTTACCCACTGATTGCGCAGCATGGCATAAGGTCCCGATTTATGATCGGAATCACGTCCACTCAACCATTTATCCTTGCGTATGCGTTGACAAATTTCATAGTAAGCCAGCATTCCAGGTTGTTTAGTGAATTCTCCCGGCTCACCAGGACCACTTGAGGTCACACCTTCTCCAACCAGTGCGGAGCTCGCATGCTGCAAAGTGAATGTTTGCCCATAGAATGGAATACCCATAATAACTTTTTCCTTCTTTGCACCCATTTTCAACAGTAGTTGCATTGTGTAGTCGGTATTGTACTGTGGATATTTATCACCTTTGCGTCCGTACAAGGGGCTTACATGACCTGTCTGTCGCTCCCAAGAGCCATGATAATCATATGACATCACAGTCATGTAATTCACAATCTTCGATAGCTCAGGCAAGTCATAAGCTTCACTGATTATTTCTTTGTATCCCGAGATGGCAACACCCAGTTTCAGTTTCTTATCAACACGATTGAATTCATTGCGAATTTCTTGGAGCAGCTTGGTTAAATTAGGCTTATCACTTGCGGGACCCTTCGAGCAATCGCTTTGCCAACACTTTGGATAATTCCAATCCAAATGTAACCCAGAGAACCCATTACGCTTGAGAAAGCCCACCAAATTCGAAGCGAACACTTTGCGTTTGATTTCATCGCCAGCTAGTCGCGAATATTTATCATCCGTCGAATCAGTCCAGCCACCCATTGCTATCAATACGGGAACACCACGTTCTACGACCCGTTTGTAGTACTGATTCTCCATATCAACCCAAGGATCGAATTCTTTGATGGTTAAATGATCCGGGTCCAATGAAGCAAATGAATAAATGAGCGTGGTACAAAGCTTACGATCTAAATGCTCAGGAACAAAACGACCGTCAGCTTTGCGATAGAAAGCCCAGTTTGTTACATAACATAAAACGCTAGGTGAACTATTGAAATTTTTCTTTGCTGGTGATCCACTAGCAACAGTCTTCAATTGCGCCAAAGCACCGTAAGGCCGAAAATCTTCGCTACTAGACGAAGTATGCGTGATGCCATCAAAACTTAATCGATCTTTAATTGCGTCCACCTCATCAATATGTTCCAACTTGTCGATATCAATAGCTTTCACCAGCTGCTGGTACGGTGAGTCTGAGCGAAATGGTTGGGGTTCATAATCATTCTCCTTGGCTGGCACAACAAAAGCAGCATATTTATCTGATGCTGTCCAGGGATTAGCTTCAGCAGACGTTTTCATATCGGATACAGCGTCTTCCATCATAAATTTCTCTGGTCTGCTATCGCTATCAATAACAGTGCGCACAAACTCAGCATTCCTATCATAATCATCGTAGCCATCGTCGCTAGGTAACGACTCAACAGAATCACGTACAAAAGAACGTAAATTGGAAGAGGTTTCACTCAGCTGACTCACAGATCTGAGATTAATCGACGGCACACTTTCGACAGCACTTCGTAATGGTAAGAAAATATCTCCAAACGATGGGCGTAAACTAAAACGGCTCGCAGCTTCCATAGATTCTCCAACCGGCACACTTTCCACAGCAGAGCGTACAAAAGTGGGAATTACTTTAGGGGCAAAATGTACTTCCGGGGCATCTATGCGAATGTGGGCAAACACGCAAGAGCAGAGTAACTGCAATGAAAGCGAGAATAAAATCGTAGATTAGTTACATTTATTAGTCTGAAATATGTAACTGTGTATGTTAATATAAGCGACCCAACGGCTACACTAGCAATGATTCATACCATACCATTCGGAATGTGTTTTGAACAAGTTTTTGTTGTTTTGTTTTTATTTTGTATGGTGTGCTATAAACGATAGCTAATGTAGACGGGAATTTGGTTACTTACCAGCAGCCATGTTGTTGCTGCTTCTACACTACTGGTTCTTCTCATTTTCCTTCTAATCGGACAACTTTTAATTTATAGCCGATCTCACTCTGCGTACTATATAAATTAGAATTTCCCTTTCGTTCGTTTGTATTTTATTTGTATATGTAGTTATATTTTCACTTTTCCTGGGAATAAAACAAAGAAAGAATTACAATATGCTCGCACGTTTTAAATTCAGTAAATCAATAATTCACTGAAGTTTACTTTTGCTCAACTACCGCTCTCCTCCCGTCTTTAACCTTAAACATCATTTATAACACCGCAAAAAATTTATAAAATCAAACACTTACATAAGTACGTATGATTTATTCAGACATGACAGTTTCCTTCCTTATTCGTATACATTAGTAAACATGTACAAAAAAATATATAAGGGAAATCTGCGTGTTTTGCATTTTTAATCAAATTTGTTTGCTCTTGATGACAAACTGGGAAGTAAGTTTCTATACACATTCTAAGATTTTGTTTTTATTCTAAATAATAATAAGGTTATTGTAATCGGAATTCAATATATGAATGTATGTATGTATAAAAGGACATCAATGGTAACGCAGGACCTAGGTGACACGTCTCCAAATGGACTATGCATTACGACAACATTATGTTTTAACATTGCTATGTCCTAGTAAAGTAATGTTTACTCAATATTTTTTATTTTTGAGCTGCAATTAATTGTAATAAGTTTATAACTTTTCAAAATTTTTATGTAATTTGACGGTATACGTGTTTACACTGTTTACAAGGTTTAAGACGAATTCCCGTATTTTCATGAATATTTATAAATTTGACATATGTATGTACTCGTAATATACCATAAATGAAATAACTATATTTCTTTTGACGATGCTGCCAAACTAAATCTGATTGTACAACAAAACTGATGATATTTCCAAAACCAGCGCCTTAGGTACTTTACTTCTTAGATTAGTTATCTTTTCTCTGGCAAAAACTTTATTATTAAGCTTTTTCTGAATTAATACTTACCAATTTCAGCAACGGACCATAAACCAAACAATATAACTTTGACGCATTATCAGTATTTACTTCAACAAGGCACTTTTCAGAACTTGACAGTAACACGAATTTCGGTGGTGTGAATAGGAAACGAAATACAGAGGAATATCTTTCATATATCTTTCATATATTTATATTTGTATGCCACAAAGGCTGATTGTGATAACAGACGACCTAGTCTGACCCAAGTTCAGCCCGAAAAATGATTATAAAAATATATAAATGATTATAAATTTATTTATATTTTTCGGTACTGCTGATTTTCTGCAACAGAAGGTTCCACAACTTAAATCTGAAAAGTAAAATTGCACGGTCAGCATGTGTCTCACATTTTGTGGGGTTAAACGTTTCCTACATTTTGGAAACGTTTCATCAATGATAAAACGCGCTAACAATTTTTGTTTTGTTTTGTTTTTTTATTGGTATATTCAACACACATGGTGTACCCCTATGAATGCAGAGCATTGTGTTGAATGAAAGGAGATTTTCGTTGTGAACAGGAATCGTATAAAAATATCATAAAATATTGCGAAATTTTTAAGCGTTCTGAGCAGTGATGTTAGCTTTTTATCAAGAAATAACTGCATAAGCTGCCACAAATCACTGTAGATTATACTGTAGTTTTATAAAAGGAATTAATGTAAAACTATTTTACATACAAAAATTTCTTTTTATTTGTTTTAATAACAACAATAGCAAATAACAATTTAATTTTATAAAATTGCGTTGCTTTTGAGGAAGATATACCGGTATACAAGTATGAAACGGTAATGACATCTCTGTGTCGCTGGGTAAAACAATACGCTCTGTTCAAACCAAATCATTGGCGCCATTTCTTCGCATTTAGTTCTGCAAACAATATCCAGTTCATAAACATTCAAGTTTCATACAACAACATATGTTTCTTCCCTCGTAAAAATGTCGAATTTTGTGCCTACAAACTACGTTATGCAGACATTGATTTTCTGTTCCCAATTGAAGAAATCAGCTTTGGAATCTCATCGGATGCTTGTGGAAGCTTACGGCCAGCACGCTGTAGGCAAAACACAGTGCAACGAGTTGTTCAATAGGTTTAAAAGTGTCGATTTTGATGTAAGAAAACGCAAGAACAACTTGCAGAACAATTAAATGTGATCCAACAATGCATTTCTCAACGTTTAAAGGCCATGAGATTGATTTTGAAGGTTGGAAGATGGGTGCCGCATGAATTGACTGAAAGACAGCAAGAAAATCGAAAAACCACCTGTGAAATGTTGCTCGCCAGGTACAAAAGAAAGTCATATCTTCATCGAATTGTTACGGGCGATGAAAAATGGATCTATTTCGAGAATCCCAAACGTAAACGATCATATGTTAAGCTCGGTACACCGGCCAAATCGACAGCAAAGCCAAATCGCTTAGGAAAGAAGACAATGCTCTGTGTTCTCTGGTGTTGCGAGGTGTTGTCTGGTATGACCTTCTGAAACCAGGTGAAAAAGATACTGGTCGACGCTACCAACAACAATTTGCCGATTTTAACCGTGCTTTACGCCAAAAACTTCCAGAAAATCAAGCTAGGCAACACAAAGTTATTTTTCTTGATGACAATGCACCATCACATCGAACAAAACAGACTCGGGAATTGGTAGATTCGTACAGCTGGGAATCCTTCACCCATGCGGCTTATCCACCAGACTTTATTTTATTAATTTTATCATTTTATTATTATTTTTTTTAATTTAAAGCGTAAATTCGAAAGGACTAAATGCCATTGGTTACTTTTTTTTATTAAAATCATATCAACTTCATAATTGTCATCTCGTTTATTTTTCAGTTTGGTAATCTGAATTGGATGATGATAACAGTAATTTGATTTATTTTGCATCTGTTATTTGCGGCGGTGGTGTTGGTGGTGGTAACGGTGGTGGTGGCGGTGGTGGTGGTGGTGGTGGTGGTGGTGGCGTTGGTAGTGCTGGTGGTATTGGTGGTCGTGATGGTGGAAGTGCAAATGGTTCAGGATCTCTTTGCAGAATTGCCTTGTATTTTATGCCGTTGTGGGTATAAGCAACTTTCATTAAGCCTTCCTTAGTTTGAAAGATTAGTACTTGCATATTCTCCGTCATCGATTGAGCAGTCGACGTTAAAATTTGATCTGATGCTTGAATCATGAACAAGATTACTTTCTGGTTTTAGTAGGAGAGGTTCCTCTTGTTGTTGTTGTTGTTGGGAGGGTTGTGATGGTTGTGGTGGTTGCTGTTGTTCAAACTGTTGTTGTTGTTCTTCATTTTGTTATTGCGTTGGTCATTGCATTTGCTGTGATGGTGGTCCATCTTGTAGAGGCTGTAGCTGAGGTGCTTCCTGGAGCCAAGACAGACTTGGCTCCATATGACTACCACTTATTTTCATCAATGGGGCACGCACTTGCTGAGCAGCACTTCGATTCGTACGAAAATGTAAAAAAATGGCTCGATGACTGGTTTGACTCAAAAAATGAACAGTTTTGTTGGCGAGGCATTCTCAAATTGCCAGAGAGATGAGAAAAATGTGTAGCTAGCAATGGCTACTACTTTGAAGATTGAATGTATAACCATTTTTCTTAAATAAACGTGTACTTTCTTAAAAACATACTTGTACACCTTTTATCTTAAGTTGATAAGTAAAAATCGCTAACTGCCATTTTTTAAAACAATGCGATTCTTTATTAAATAAACATTAAGTTCGGAAAAATGTTTCAACGAGGTCAGAAAATGTTAACTTGTGTGATATCCGAGGTAGCTGTGTAAGGTTTAGGATTAGACTTAACATTGTCAATAACCACATATTTTAGTTGATTTCTGAGGAATGATTCAATCCAGAATAGAAAAGTAGAGTGAAAGCCCATTCTAGCAAATTTAGTCATTCAACTATTATGCGACTTTTTATCAAACGCTTTAGAAATATCCGCATAAATGGTATCAAAATGAAAACAAATCAGAGAATGCTGAAATGCAATAAACCGAGGTTAGTGACCGTAGAACGCCAAGGAACAAACCCAAGTAAAGTGAAACAGAGATTTTGGAAAAATAAATGTTAATAACGTATTCAATGAAAGCCTCTAATATACTATATAATACAGAAATTACTGTAGTGCTAAGATAATTGGTTCTGAGTAACAATCATTATTCTGGTTTGCCGAAAAAAAGACATACGAGAACTTGCAAATTGCTTGTATAACTCCATTGTTTTTACTCCAAATGTGTTTCTAATATGACTGATCAAACAATTTGGATTCGTCGACAATGATATTTATATTGAGCAGAAACTCGACCGATTTTTCCACGTCATAATAATATATGTACTTCAACTTGAAATCAAGCCATTTAAAAATTTTCCAGTCAGAATAATGTTTAGAACACTCTTTCAATTATTAAAAGAGTGGTTTTTCAAATCTTAATGTTGTATTAAAAGGGATTTTTCTAGACTGAATTTACACCGAAGAAGAAGGAAGTATAAACATTATTTCTCATGCTATATTTGTACATGAATGGACCTACAGTTTAATGCCGAATCCGAACTGCGAAGTGAAAAACTTTTCATAGGCAATTTTTAATCTTGTAGGTTTGCCATTGCCTGCCAAAAGGTGGTGCCGTGTAGAAAAATTATTTTTTCTACTTTTTGATTTTTCCTTTGCCGAGATTCGAACCCCGGACATTCTGCGTAGCAGTCCAACGTACCACTAAGCCACAGCGACCTATATATATATTTTTCACATCAACCATATTGAGGTCTTTATGAATATTGGTATTACTTACTTATGTACCATGGGGCTCCTGTAAGGGTTCGATGATGTTTTTCCACATTTGATGGCGAAGCAGCTCCCCATAGTTGAAAGTAAATCGTCCAGATAGGTTCAATAACAACAATAAATAGAGAAGCAATTTGTTGTCCATGGTCAGTTTGTAGTTTTTATGTAACAACCAATGTAGTTGCTATGTTTTTCTTTTTGATTCAATATGCTTTTTCCAGGTTAATATTTTATCAATGTTCATGCCAAGGTAGTAAACACTAACTTTTTGGGGAATAGAATAATTATTGAGAGTCAAGGACGGGCAAGCTCTTCTTCTTAGCGCAAAAGTTAGATGGACGCTTTTCGATTCATTTACCTTTATTCTTCAGGTCACTAACCAATTTTGAATTGTTTCAAGGTGATCTTGTAGGTTTTGGTCGCTGTTATGGGGTCAGTATAGGTACTGAAAATTACTGTATCGCCAGCAAATGTAGATGGGCGTAAATTATGCTTTGTTGTCAAATCTGGGGTGAATAACATGTACGAGTAGGTAGAGTAGTGGACTAAGGACACTCCCTTGTGGAACTCCAGCTGCAATAACATAATTTTTTAAATGCAGATTTTGTGTTTAACGCAGAAAGCTCTACAGATAGCTTTTTACTACAGCATTAGTATTTTGGGGGGCCTGGGGCGTAGGACACAAGGTAAAGTTCGTGACAGTCGCAGGTGCGTCCATGGTCGATCCTTGCGCTTCTACGTTTCAAGTCGACACACAGCCTCCTCGTGGCGTCCCCTGGATAGCGATCTGACAACCGTCAGTGAGTTAACTAATGTGTGCGGCGGGCTTCTCCATGGCCTTGAATGAATGGTTGTGCGTCGGGCTTGGAACCCACCACGTTAAAATACCCTCCAATGAAACCTCCAAACAAGCCTCGGATAATGAACCCCCCTAATGTTGAAGACTCCCGCAAACGCCCAAAGGACAACGATTTACGGATATGCACCTGGAATGTCCGAACCCTCTACAGGGAAGGTGCCTCTATCCAGCTGGTGGATGTCCTCCAAAAATATAGAGCTGACATCACCGCTGTACAGGAAATGCGATGGACGGGACAGGGTTGCTCCAAAAGAGCATCCTGTGATATCTACTACAGCTGTCATGCGTCGAGACACGAATTTGGTGTTGGATTTGTGGTTGGGAAGAGACTGCGTCATCTAGTCTCGAGGTTCACGGCGGTGAACGAGCGCCTAGCCACTATCCGCATCAAGGCAAAATTCTTCAACATCAGCCTAATTTGTGTCCATGCCCCGACGGATGAGAAGGATGAAACGACCAAAGATGACTTCTACGAGCTCCTCGACAAAGCTTATGAGCATTGCCCCCGCCACGATGTTAAAATCGTGTTAGGCGACTTTAATGCCAAGGTGGGCAAGGAGAGTCTCTTTGGTCCGACGATCGGAAAATTCAGTCTCCACGACGAAGCCACCGATAACGGTATGAGACTGATCGACTTCGCCGCGGCACGAAACATGACAGTTAGTACCACCAGATTCCAACATAAGGATATCCATAAGGCCACTTGGCTGTCCCCTGATCAAAACACACGAAACCAAATTGATCACGTTGTGATCGACGGAAGGCACGCTTCCAATGTACTAGACGTACGCACAATACGTGGTGCAAACATCGACTCAGACCACTACTTGGTTGCAGCCAAGGTCTGCACACGTATATGTGTAGCAAATCGCGTACGGATAGGTACAAAGAGAAAGCTGGATGTCGAAAAGCTGCAATCACAACAGACAGCGAAAGTCTTTGCCAACCAACTTGCACTTCTCCTTTCGCAAAACACCCCTCAACTTGATGATATATGCGCACAGTGGACGCACATTTCCCGCTCTATGCGTACAGCTGCCGAAGAGGTGCTAGGCTACCACCGTCGACGGAGAAATATGTGGTACGACCAAGAGTGTCGCGATGCTACTGAAGCAAAAAACGCAGTATACAGAGCCACCCTGCAGTCAGTTGCAACGCGAGCTGCTAAGGAGCGATACAGAAAGTTGAGGAGGGAGGAGAAACGTCTTTTCAGGCGCAAGAAAAGAGATGAAGAAAGACGCGAGTTCAATGATATCGAAATGTTGCGGGACAGGAACGAGGTCCGAAAATTCTTTGAAAGAATAAGACGCCTGACTCTTGGTTTGAAAACCGGGGCCTCTTCCTGCAAGGATGAAGATGAAAATCTGGTGACAGATATCCAGGGCATAATGAGATGATGGAGGGAGCACTTTTCGCAGCTGCTTAATGGCGAAGACGGCAATAATCCCGCCATTGCGGAACCCACTCCGGAAACCCCAATCACTGACGGCGTTGAAGTACTGCCGCCTGACTATGAGGAGGTCTTAACAGCCATTGCTCGGCTGAAAAACAATAAGGCTGCAGGTGCAGATGGCCTGCCTGCTGAGTTGTTTAAGACCGGAGGCGAAGAGCTCAAAAAACGCATGCATGAGCTTCTATGCAGAATATGGTCAGATGAAAGCATGCCAAGTGATTGCAATCTCAGCGTACTCTGCCCAATCCATAAGAAGGGTGATTCCACGATCTGCGCCAACTACCGTGGGATCAGCCTTCTTAATATTGCATATAAGGTTCTATCGAGCGTACTGTGCGAAAGACTGAAGCCCATCGTCAACAAACTGATTGGACCTTATCAGTGTGGCTTCAGGCCTGGTAAATCCACCATCGACCAGATATTCACACTACGCCAAATCCTGGAAAAGACCCGAGAAAAACAGATCGACACCCATCATTTATTTGTCGATTATAAAGCCGCCTTCGACAGCACGATTAGGGATCACTTGTACGCCGCAATGTCTGATTTTGGTATCCCTGCAAAGCTCATTCGTCTTTGCAAAATGACACTGACCAACACCACCAGCGCAGTGAAAATTGGGACAGACCTCTCCGCACCATTTGATACCAAAAGAGGTTTCAGACAAGGTGACTCCCTATCGTGCGACTTCTTTAACCTAATGCTGGAGAAAATAATTCGAGCTGCGAACATCGACATCTCTGGCACTATCTTCTACAAGAGTGTCATGCTGCTAGCATACGCTGATGACATTGACATCATTGGCAAAAACGCTCGAGCAGTCAGTGCAGCATTCTCCAACCTGGAAAGGGAGTCTCGTCGTGTGGGTCTAGTGGTGAACGAGGACAAAACGAAATACCTTGTGTCAACAAACAAAGAGTCACGGCGTCTTGGACAAAATGTCACTGTTGACAACTACACTTTTGAAGTCGTCAAGGATTTCGTTTATCTAGGATCCAGCATAAACACCAACAATAATGTCAGCCTTGAGATCAAGCGGAGACTAACTCTTGCCAACAGGTGTTACTACGGGCTCAGTAGGCAATTGAGAAGTAGAGCCCTCTCTCGACCGACGAAAATAACGCTCTATAAGTCCCTCATCCTTCCCGTCCTAATGTATGGCGCAGAGACGTGGACATTGACCATCAATGATGAGAGACTGTTAGGAGCGTTCGAGAGGAAGATACTCCGTAAGATCTACGGTCCAGTATGCGTGGACGAAGTGTATCGAATAAGATGGAACGATGAGCTGTATGAGCTGTACGCCGACACTGACATAGTCAAGCGTATAAAACTCCAGCGGCTTCGCTGGCTGGGTCATGTTGAGCGAATGGAAGAAAGCGCTCCGGCTAGAAGGGTGTTTTATTCGAACCACGGTGGAGGATCACGCAGAAGGGGACGTCCTAATCTCCGTTGGAAAGACCAGGTGCAGGGCAACCTGACTGCACTTGGCCTTATCAACTGGCGCCAGCGCGCGCATAGCAGAAGTGACTGGCGAAGCTTTGTGGAGGCGGCCAAGACCGCTCATCGGTTGTAGCGCCAGCTAAGTAAGTAAGTATTAGTATTTTGGTATAATGAATTATTAGTTTTGTACAAGTGGCCTTCACGCCAAACCCTGTCAAATGTCTGAGCAACATCTAGGAAAATAGCAGAACAATACTTTTTTTTCCTCAAATGGTTTTCATACTTTCGTGTTTTTCTCTAAAACCAAATTGGTTAGAGGGTATTATTTGCTTTGAATCTTTCAGTGATTAAGTGTTTCTCAAACCATATGGCAGCAAGTATAGGCAGCAAGCTTATTGGTGTATACGTTTGATTTGGTAACCATTATTAGCTGAGAGAATTTCCACTCTGCTGGAAAAAGGCCAATGCGCTCGATGCCATTAAAGCAAATGCTTGACAACAATTTCCGGTAATTCTTTAATAATCAGTGATTTTTGTGTCTTAAGCCGTAATTGATTCATTTATTTCGTGCAGTTTAAGTCGAATGCAATAGGTTGTTTGTATTTCGCTGGTTGGGGTCAAATTGGTCCTTACCGATTTTTGATTTAGGGTAAACATATTTCTGAGGTGTCCAGCAAAAGCGTTGCCTTTTTCTGAGTTGCTACGTACCCATTTTCCATTTGGTGGTACCAAGATTCAATAAATACTCCTGAAGACTTTTAAATCACATACAGCAGTGTCAATGTTTGGCTGAGTTTTTAAAGATATATTTGAGACAACATGTGAATTATGTATTTTTTATATCTTATCCAATTTGTTTTAGAGTTCGTTAAGCTTTGGGGTATTACTGTTTCCTTTGGCGTAATATCAAGTCAAATGATCGAGGGCGGGTGATCATACGATAAATCGTACGAGGGCTTGGTTTTAATTTTATATCGTTTAATGTTTTTTATGAAACCAAAGTCAATTAATCTAGCATTTTCCGAGGGTCTGTGGGACAGCAAGGGGGTTGCCCTTGCGATATTACATCTAAGTTATCTTGTGATATAGCTGACTAGAGTTGTCTGCCATTTGGGCAGATCCTAACTAAGAATCCCAAAAAGTGTGTTTCGCTTTATAATCACCTGCAGCAATAAATTTTTTTATTTATATAATAATAACTTAGGGTGGACAGTACACTACAGCAATCGTAAAATTGTCAGCAGCTTCTTGAATACAATTACATAGCTGTTGTGTGCAGATTTTCTTTGCAATATTCCTCAAGAAGATAGTTATTAATTCTTTTTTAAACGAGAATTGCTGTACCGCCACAGCCTTCCCGCCTGAGTTTTTTTATATAGTAAGTTTTGCATATTAAAATGAGATGGGTGTCAGATATAATCATGACATCAATATCATTACGAATTATAAATTTTTGGAGTTCAAGTTTATTTTGGCATTTGGCAAGCATTCAAGTGACATAATTTTATTCCAGTCAATGTTCAGAAAAAAATTGTTTGAAGAAGTATGAACGGATCCTCATAATTTTATGTATGATTCCTCTCATCTTTCATATTTTGAATCAATGTTTGTAGAGACTCATCCTACAAGTAAGGGTCTGATGATTGCAAAGACTGGGCTTACTAGTGTAAAGCTTGCTTTCTAGCTTGGCCGCATTTTTATTTTACTTCGTTTGAGTTCAAAGCCTCAGAAAAGGGCGATTGTACAAAAGATGTAATTTTATTACCATCATGTACATTTCCGTTGTAAACTGACCGATCATTTAGCTAATACTTTTAAACTTAAATTTTTTCTTATACTTTACATATCCTTTATCCTATATGGGAGTCTGGTTTGCTATGTTAAATTTATCTTTATTTCAATACTAAAACAAAACCAAAATTTTTATAAATAACGATTTTATATTTTACATTATGTAAAAAATAAAAAGAAAAATAACTCGAGTAAAAACCAGAGAATCCACATCAAGTAAACTGAATTGATCGAGCCCATGATGTACCGAGTTGTTCAAAAGGTGTAATGAACAGCCAATGAATTGTCAATAAGAAAAAAAATGATCTGTGTAAAATTATTTTTAAAAACTAAATTTGGTATTATGATTCGAGAAAACGGTTTTAAAGAAAACCGGAACATTTCGAAAACAAACGGGGACGTTCTCCAAAATTGTCGAAAACCGGGACGTGTCCCGGTACACCGGGGCGAATGGTAAACCTAAATTAAACAAAAAATGTTTTCCACTTTCAGTAAAATTAATCTTAAAGACAAATTCGGATGTCTCAAAAGGGTGGAGACATACTTATTATGCTATAAAATATTTAAGCCAATGGTCTACACCGTTTCAGAATTTCTCTTCGTTTTACTGTATGTGTCTTGATCACATTCCAAAGCATGAAATGTTCACAATTTTTATTATTGAAAGGAATATTATCTGATGATACCAAATACATTGACCAATTTGAAGCAGCAAAAGCGTTTTTGAGGTTAGGTTAGAATGGCTATCCTATAGTAGGGCAGTCATAGACAAGAATGACCCGTTGTGATATCACATGATTGGATCTACAATTAAACGCAATTTGTTATCACTTAGTGATTTTGCCAGCCAAGAGGTGTTCTTTTACATTTTCTTATAATTAACAGCCTAAGAGCAAAAACTGACTATCCACAAGTTGCGGACAAAAGTGGGTTACGAGTTTTTGCGCTCAAAAATGATTCGCTTGAGATTGCGGCCAAAAACGAATTAGAGAATAGCTGCATTTTATTCGCCACTCACTCCTAGTTATGTATAACAAGCAGTGATAATTGTATAGGAAATAACAACTAGCATGCTGTTTGCCATCCCTGGTTTCTATAACAATCCCGCTGTGAACTGTTAATAATAAGAGCACAAAAATTTTTTGTTAAAAAACAAAGAAGAGTTCAGTCAAACTGTCCGCCGGAAAAAGAAGTCAGTTACAAATACAATTAAAAATGTTTTTTTGGCGCCCAAGGATGGGTTCAACCATATAATAAAAAAGCGAAATGCCTAAGACCATGTGCTGGAAAATCACTTCCAGCTATTGCTATTGAGCAGATTTATTATGAATGACAACACATGAAAAATAGAAGTTAAAACCTTGCTCGTTTTATTCGCACATGAGTTGGCGAATAAGACACAGCTAATATCTGCGAGCAAAACTAGTTAAATACATGAATTGTCTTTACCGACAAAAACACTAGAATAATTTATGACCGCGCAGAAAGTATGGTTTTTGATTTTTATAGACAGAATATTGAAAAATATAATTTTTTCAAGCATTTTGATGAACGGAATTTAGAAAAGCAGAATAATGTGGTCAGAATCTAACTTTCGAATTTTGACCAGTCAGAATATCGACCTCAACCCTTATTTTACATGTTGAAAATTTTGTGTTTTCTTTTTTTCAATACTATTGCTTTGCATGATCGTGTTTACATATATACATACTCGTACATACATAAATAGGTGAGGGGTGTAGAGAACATATTTCTATTGATGACGATGTTTTGCAGAACAAAGAAATGGCAATATCAGATTTTTTACGGTGATATTTCAGACTTTCATGTTACATTTCAGCATGGAATTCAATATCGCTCATATGACCACGGCCAGCCATTTTGCAGCGATCGATTCTTTGGAGCATATTTTCTACCACTCTTCCACACATATCGACCGGAACGTTGGCAATTTCTCGTTCGATATTTTTCCTGAGCTCCTCTGACGTTGTTGACTTGTTTGCATAAACCAACGACTTAACATAATAAAATAAAAATAAATCCAACATCGTTAAATAGCATGACCATTTTTCGATATTACATTATTACCGAACGTCCCTTTCAATAATTAATTAATTGTTTGACCAGCTGTGTTGCATGTGGCATCATGTGGTTGGAACCACATATAACAGATGTAAAGTCCATCCAATTCTGGCCAAAAATATTCTTCCAACATGGCAAGATTGCGAACTCTATTGACCGTAACATTCCGATCATTTTCATCGACGAAAAAATATGCTCCAATCACACATCCGGCATGAATGAATGATCTCCACACTTCACGGTCACTTTCTGTGGATGCAATAGAGTCTCTTGAAGCTCAAGTGGGTTTGTTGCTGTCCAATTTTCCATTAAGCCATTAAGCCAAAAATTATTTTTCGACGAAATCCAGGATTTTCTTCAAACTAAAAGTTGCGACTCAGAATTCCGGTAGTAATTTTTTTTTAATTTTCACCATGAAATCAAAAAATTAATTTTCGAGTACAAAGTTTTTACCTAAATCAAATAGTTAACCCAATAAAATTTTTACCTACGAAATTTTTTGGTTTTACCTTTGTTCTGAGCCCGTCATATGTACGTGCATAAAGTAAAAATTTCATAAAAAACAATGCATTCGTACATCAATGCGCTGCCCAACGAAATGCACAATGTTTCGTTTCTTCCTCTTCTCTCCGCTTATAAATGCAAAAAATCTAAATGACGATCGTTAATTTAATTAAACTTCGCTCTAAAGAGGCAAAGAGTGGATAAAAGTTTACGCAAGGCCATTGAACACAAAATTTTCTACACAATTTTTTTGTTTTAAATGGTTTTGCTGTTCCTTCGTCCGCCACCCAAATAGAAAATATCATAATTGTAGTGATGCGGCTTCTGTAGCGGACCTTACACTGTCAATAATACAAAATTACATTATTTACAAATATTTAAATTTTTAATAATAGTGTAATGCAAAATATCCCTTCATTACTTGGACTGATGAGTTTTGGGAAATATTGCCGGAATTCAAACATTTAAGATTTTTTCTGTAATTTTTATTGATCTTGTAAGATCGTGGCATCAGTACTCATCAGTAAAATAACGACAATACTACAAAATGTTGGCATTGTTAATGACTGTGTAAGGGACGCTTACGTATTGTATGGTATCCTTTGCTCGTACTTTTAATCCAAATTAACCATCTTCATTTGAAAATTGTATTAAGTATTAAAAACGCGTGTCAAATCGATTTAATTTTTCTTCGCAGGCAACAAACACTCGAGTTTTGTATGGAGGCAAAAACGAGTTGAGTTTTCGACGCGGCCAAAAATTACTCTACTTTTTCTCACGAATCGATTTTTCTGTGCTAGCAAAAATGATTCTGGTTTTTTTTGGTTGTTCGCAGCTTGTGGATAGTCCGTTTTTACATGTTACTTCTAAGAAAGTATGAAGGTTATAAATCAGAATTAACCACCATCGAACCCGAAACCTATTGCGCTACCCACTAGGCTATCGAGATCGTCTTTTGTCACAATACCGTTCATTTTCTGAAAAACTTCTCATGATAAATGGGTGTAGGTTTTCTAATTACAAACATTGAACAAAGTTCTGATTTTTGGAAGATGTACCAATATTTTTTTTTGCTAAACCTCCACATACATACTTCTAATGCCAATTTGTAGTGTAAGTTGGTTCAAATGAATTCTCAGTGGACTGACGAGAGAAATCGTATCTCTATCTCTGTTGAGTACATAAAGATTATATTGACCAGAGATGCAAACCGGTTTTGAACCAAGCTATTTTTGAACCGAACCATCCGTTTAAGCTATTTAAGCTATTTAAACCGTATCACGTACCAAAACGAAAGTTTTTTTTTACTTGAACCAAACCATAATTTAACCATTTTTGTTCGAAAAAATGACTTGGTTTAATCAAAAAATATAGTCCCATAATTACTCTATACATAAGTATATGTATTGTTACACGAATATGCAGTTACTTCACACCGGTTGAAAATTATTGATTTAATAGTTGACATGATACTTGGGTCGAAAAAAGTAGCCAGCTGACGAAGTAGTTACGTGAAAACCAAAAAATCGACAAATTACTCTACAACTAATCAGGAAATGCCCATAGGGGGTTTAAATCTAAGACCGACATTCAATTATTTTTAATGGCAACCATTTTGTTCTTCTTCTCTTGCTTCCAGAGTGATGCTAGAAGGTCAAAATGTATGTTTGACATACGAAAGTAGGTCAATAAGTGTCTGAGGTGGCGTTGCGAAGGGAAGTTGGCATTATTATGTCGCGATTAGTTACAGTGGACAACAAGCGGATACGGAATTGTCGTGGCCAAATTGCATGAATTGAACTACGAATTGCTGCCGCACCCATCGTACTCGCCCGACTTGGCTCCCTGCTACTTCTTTCTGTTCCCCAACATGAAAACGTGGCTCGGGGGAAAAAAATTCATTTCAAACGAGGAGGTTATCGTCGAGACAAAAGCGTATTTTGAAGAGTTCGGCAAATCTAATTTTTTGGAAGGGTTAAAGAAATGGCAGAAACGTTGGGAAAAGTGTATTGTACTAAAAGGAGATTGGAATGGAAAAGAAAAATTTGTGAAAAACTTGCCTCGTCATTCCTAACACGGGTACTTATTGATCTAAGTACCCTCGTATGCACATTAATTTTTACTTTTTCCTCAATAAACTTGCCTACTATCTCCAACCCTTAAGAGGCTCCAGTACAAAATGTATTTGTTTTAAATATCGTGTTGTTCTTTTATCGTGATCCTAAAAAGTCAAAATGTAAGACCGACCTACATTAATTATTACTCCAATATTATTTGCGTTTTATTTTTTTTTTTCACTCGCTCATAGTTATGTATAACTAGCAGCGATTACTTTACTGAAACAAAAATCAAAGCTGGATATATAACGCGTGTATTTATACATACATAAGTAGCTGTTATGAATAACTAGCTAAGTAGTATATTGTTTATATTATAAATATGTTTCAAAATGTGTCCCGGGGCAAAAGGAAGTTACAAATACAATTAAAATGTTTTTTGAGGTGCGAGGACGGCTTCACCCACATAACAAAGTAGAGAAATGCCTGTCACCTCCAGCTGCTAGCTTCTATTGAACAGATTTATTGTGGATGACAACAAAAAGAGAGTTAACAACTTGATCGTTTTATTCGAACATGTTAAATATAAGCGAATAAAACACAGTTATTTTACCCCATCTCCACTTTTTTTCAAAGTGGATCATTGAGGGTCAAAATATAAGACCTACATTAATTTTTACTTTACAGCATATTACGTCCACATACCCACCCTCCATCTTCAACCCTTAAGGCTTAATAGGGATTTTACACAATTGCTTTTGTTTTTTAAATAGGGGATTGAATGTTACTATGTTGAAAAAAATGTTGGTTCTTGAAAATAAGTGGAGGTCGGTCTTACATTTAAAACCCTATAGAGGCAATTCCTGGCTAGCTGTGAAGTAACTTTATGATTTTTGGTTTCCGCGCCAGAACTTTCACTGCGTCAGTTGACGGTCTTTGCCCCTGCATGTAGGCAGTTGGCTATTTCTTTTTGACCAAGTAACATGTCAACTAAATATTGTATAACCATTTATCAGCCGATTTTTTTTTGTAACCAGCTGACGTATAATTCCCCGTGCTTAAGCCAGCTGACTAGTTTTTTCTATTATCGGTGTCACGTGATTCCATTCCCTCCCTCATTCTCCCTCAGTCTTCCTTCCACCTATCAGTCTTCCTTCCAATCAACACAATGCTCATTATGCATTAATAGGGGTACACGCTGAGTTTTGAATTATCAAAAAAAAAAGGAATTATATAAGATAATTAAACTAATAATAAAGTTTCAGTCCATTTGGTTACGTTGCATTCTTTTATATGTTTTGGTGGCTCCCGTGGCAAAACGCCTCATGGTTCCGCAGCTGACGCTCACTAGGCTTCATTGCACCATCATACGAAGCACATAAATGAAAATTAGACGGTATGATTTTGGTAACAAAAATATGTGGCTGGCGCTCGGGCTATTCGACAAGTTAATTATGACATGATTAAGTAGTTATGACATGATTTTATTACTTCTGACAAATTGCCAATTATGCATATTAACCTTTTTATTTTTATCGAAAACAAAGGCTTCCTCTTCCTCTACATTTTAACGCACAATTTGCTTGCGCAAAAGCGATTTTGTAAGCTTGTAAACTTTAACTTCTTCTTCTATCTTTTTTTAATGGGACAAAAGCCCATGGCTGGCCTAGCTGGCACCACCACTTGGCAGGCAATGGCAAACCTACAAGAGTAAAAATTGCCTATGAAAAGCTTTTCACTTCGCCGTTCGGATTCGGCATTAAACTGTAGGTCCCTTCCATTCATGTACAAATATAACACGCACAACATGAGTGGATGCGAAAAACTCGGCCTAGGCCCTCCATGGGCTGTTGAGCCATTAAAGTAAAAGTAGGTTTGCCATTGCCTGCCAAGAGGTGGTGCAGTGTAGAAAAATTGTTTTTTCTTTTGTTCTTATTTACATGTTCAATTAAGTTAAATATTATAGGCAGTAATATTTGTACTAAAAAATGTATAAGTTTTGATATGTATGTAAATAAGCCCATATAAAAGCAATTCTAGTTGTAAATTTATTTAACCAGTAGGTGCTTCAGTCTGAAACGTAGCGTTGACGCGTTGTTAAGAAGAATATATTTATTTAGCCGCTTTTGTTATTGAATGTTTGCCTTCATTGATATGCTTGTCTTGTCATACTTAATGAAAAGAATAAAGCAGATAAAATGTCTGTGTTCACAGTTTCAGTTCTTGAATTGACGCACAAGTCTTACAGAGCTCATATACGAGAAGAACCCATATCGTGTACGATCATACATATATATATACATACTCATATATGAACATACATACATTCATTTTTATGTACATGTACATGTATGTCTAAAAATTCTTTCTTACATAAGATATTGAAAAATTAATTTGAGCTTTGAAATATTCCTTACAAATATTATACGTTACAGTTGCAGTTTTGACATACTCTAATACAATATGTTTAGATACTATATACTATTGTTTCTTAAAAGTGCCAATATTATAAATTTTAACGTAAAATTGACAGTTACAACTTTCAAATACAAACCAAAAAACACTAGGCTCGAATAGAACCTGGGTTTCAAAACAAAATACCTCTACTGAACAGGAAGGCACCTCTACTGAAGAGGTTCTGAGAAGAAAGTGGAAAAAAAAGTGCGGAAAAAGGTGGAGGAAGGGTAAGGCTGTACCAATTGCACAACGGTCGACATTCCGAGCATACTCATTTGCTATAGACTTTGAGGATTTGAGAGAGGCATCAAAAAGCGAAAAAGAAACACGAAGGATGTGAACGAAAGCCCGGAGAAGCACATTCTAGTATTACAAAAACTAGATACCACTCTCAGGAAATGTATTCCGTTCCACTTTGGGACCTTCAGCAGATTACCGATGAGTGGCAGTTTGCAATTGTATAAAGTCTTTTTGACAAGAAGTTTGAGATGTTCTTGGTCCAGGATCGAATGAGGAACACGTAAATGGTTTTAACAAGCTGGTGCATAGGAGCTATTGATGGTTCTCATTTCGAAATAGTAAAGGCAGATGCTGTTCATAACAACTGTGCGAATTGATTTTCAATTGTTCTGTTAGCTGTAGTTGATTATCGGAATAGAGTGCTTTACTTTAATGTTGGCAGTGCAGGCAAGTCAGATCTATGAAAGCAATACTAACAAAATACAATTTTAAAAACGAAATCTCGTACCATTTGTGGTGTGGATTGCGGATAGTTTTAATTGGTGACCCGGCGTTTCAGCTCTGCGACATTGTACACAATGACGCCATATACGCGTGCAGCACCACGACTGATTCCTTTTACTTTACTTTTAATGGCACAACAGCCCATGGAGGGCCTAGGCCGAACTTTTCGCATCCACTCATGTTGTGCGTGTTATATTTGTACATGAATGGAAGGGACCTACAGTTTAATGCCGAATCCGAACGGCGAAGTGAAAAGCTTTTCATAGCAATTTTTACTCTTGTAGGTTTGCCATTGCCTGCCAAGAGGTGGTGCCGTGTAGAAAAATTATTATTTTTTCTACTTTTTGATTTTGCCTGTGCCGAGATTCGAACCCCGGACACTCGGCGTAGCAGTCCAACGCACTACCACTACACCACAGCGACCACATCTGACCACGACTGATTCCACAAAAGAAAAAACTTAGTTCAATAAAGTTTAGTCAAAGTGCCCAAATGTAAAAACCAGATTTGAAGGATCTAACAAAGTCCTGGAACAAGACGAACAGACTGAATATATTAGCAGAGAGTAGTAACCACAACAATATAGCTGAACGTATGAAAAATTATAATTCAATTCTCGAATTGGTGTTGGAAAAATGATATGTTCTTCAAACATTTTTTTTATTAATTGTTAAAATATCATGATCTAAACAAAAAATATTTGTTATTGAGTTTTCTTTAACCCTAAAAATAGTGTGTAGTAATTTGAGTAAATTTTATAAATTGACAACGAATTGTAATAATTGGCTTGGATAATTGTTTGCAGATTTGATGAAGATTTTCCATTTTTCTCATAAAAGAAAATGGGTCAATCTCTCGGTTGAAAAATTCTATAAGTATATTTTTGTTTCAAAGACAACGGGTCAATATATTTTTAGTGATATTTCATAAACATACAAAATTTCGTATGACAAGACAGGAAAGGAGTCATATTTGGTAGAGTAACTTCGTTTAGTTTTGCCTTAAAACTCTTTGTCGAATAATTTTGTAGATGTATGCATGTAATTTGGTTTCAAAGATAATAATTAAATATCTTGTCCGGAAGTGTCATGCATTATTCTTTCAGATGAACTTTTCGAACAATTTCATTCACTTTTGTACACATGCAATATCTGTTTTTTGTTAATTTAAAATCATTTCTTCTTCTTAAATACTTGTCATTAATTTCTGCTCGGAGACAACCGAAATTAATTCTAACAAAAGATTTTAATTTGGAAATCAATGTAACACTCTTTGTTGATATTTTTCTTTCTTTCATCAAAAATATTTTCTTTTTAAATCAACTGGTGTGAAATGTCATTGACAGTGACCGTGTAAAATTAAAAACATAAACAAAATAAGTGGCATAAAATGTGAAAATACAATTTGATAATTGATTCAATCATCTGTTTTGCCAATAAAAGAGAAAACAATAAACTGGCGTTTTTATTAGTCAAGGTAATATAAAATTTTACAAAGCATTTTAAATAACAACAACGACATGATTACTTTAAGAATTTACCAAATTCCATCGTTTTCTGTTTATTTATATTAAAAACTTTCTAAAATTAAAAGAAAAGAAATACGAAACAAAAACAATAATTTTTCATAACGGTTTTCTTAATGATATATTTTTAAAAATGGCACATAATTTAAATTTTGCTGCTATTTGATTTTATTTGCTGCTGAAAAAAATGGGAATTAAGGGAAACGAAAATCAAATTAAAAATGAGAAGCAAGAGGAAAAAAGCCAATTCAAAAAGTCAATATAAAGATGATTTATCTAGAGATAACATATTCATGGTATGCTCATTGCAAATATGTAGCGAAGTATTTGAGTGCCACAAAAATATGTAGAAATAGTTAGTTAAATTAATTTACACTGTTATTGCACATCACATACATCTCAAAACGCTCAAAACCATTAGGGACGCGGGCAAGGGACTGCCGCAAGGCGATAGAAACCATGCTTACAGACACCATTCATATGTAAATAGCCAACAGCAACAGCAATAACAGCAGCAGCAAGCAACGGATGTCTCAGCCTAAAAGAGTAATTATTGTCCCACTCACCTACTCATTTATGTAGCGTCCGTTAACAACTCATTAACTTAATTAATGTTCACAAAACAGTCATTAATATGTATACATACTTATGTAAATTAGGCTGCTGTTTAAATCGTTCACATTTGATCATGCATATTAATATGTTTATTTCTTTTTTTTTGCCTGAATTTTTCGTTGCGGTACTTTGCGTATATGTGAATTTTGTGCAAATTTCAATTGGTTATGCCAACAACAACCACAAATAAGTTGTGTGTGCGTGTTTTACCACTCACAGCTTCTTTTTCCTAATTACCAGTAAAAGGTTCTGGCCCGAATCTTCTGCTTTTTCTTTACTGCCTCTGTCTATTTCTCGTTTGCATACGATTTCTGTTGTTTCTTGTATTTATGATATGTATTAATTTCTGTTAACTTAATTTCAGCTAGCTAAGCTATGAGCTATGATGCTTGAGAACTTGGACACTATAAAAAGCATCACAGACAAGAAAAAAAGAAAGGTGGCATAATTAAAATATTATTATATATATTGATATGTTGTAAAGAAGCAAAGAGTAAGGAGTATAAAAAAAACTCGAAAATTAGGTTAACGATTTATTCTTTCTTTATATGTGAATTTGTGCTAATGTTCCCTCGCTGGTCAAGAAACGATAACAGTGCAGATTTTATGGTAATTTAAGAAATGATTTCACACTGTAGCAAAAAATATTTAAAACCAAACAAAATCAGCTAAAAAAAAACTAATTTTTTAATTGGTCACTTATTTAGTAATTCAGTTTTGTAGCTAAATCTGTCGCACTTCTGTTATACAAACGTTTTTTATGGTACCAGTTTTTCTTCTTGCAATAGTAGGGGAAGCCAGTTCATTGATCCTTGCGCGTATTGTTGTTTTTTTCTGGAGTGAATTGCGTAAATGGATAAAATAATACCTATATTAAAATTTTAAGTTTTTGTTTGGTTTTTTTATTTAGATTTATGTTCCTGCGCAGTTGAATTTGTGTGTGTTTTGTCGTTCTCCTGTTTATATTTTAATTTGATTTAATCGGAATCTTCTCCAGTTTAGGCTGTGTTGGTTTTTTGAATTTTTTTGTAAATGGTTATTGAACTTAATAATGCTATTAAGGATGAAATTATTATGGTTGGCATTGTATTTTGCAGTTGATTGGTATGATTTGCTTTTTGAGTGATACCTACACAGTCGTCTGCTAAAATCGGACACAATAAGTTCAAATTAGACTGTTTGTGGTAGCACAGAATACTAATTTGAACTTTCGGAGTTAGGTGAGGATTGCGGTTTCTCGATGGGCAATGAACGCTTATTATGCTGATTAAGGGAGGAATAAATTTAAATATGGGTTGAAAAAGAGAATGTTTCTTTTGGATTCTAAATTAATTTGAGTTTGGTCGACGAGGTCCTCGGTTAAAATAGTGTATTTTTCTTGATTTCACAACAATAAGTTTGAAAACTTGTCAAAACACTACTTCGGACTGGAATCGGGCTTTGAATTGATATCGTAAACCTCGGTAATACGGATATTAATGTTTTGATTAATGATTTACGTCTAGATCAAATGCAATTTGTTTATTTTAAGAATTTGGTAAATAAACTTGCAGATCTTCGAGCCCGTCATATAAAAGTAAATCAATATTATTAAATCAAGCTACAAAAAAAGTTTTATACGATGTTGATTTACGATTTTTAAAGTTGTAATTAAAAAATTATCTCAAAAGTTCGTAAAGTTATATTTTTATTTCTTTCAGTATACCTTTAGACCTTTGCTATTGCTCTGGTTAAGTGGGTTTAGAATTGTTGAATAAAAAACTTTTATGTTTATTTATGTAACAAAATTTATAAAACCGTAGTGTATAGTATTTTTTAGTCATTATGACTAATTAAGTTTTGGCATTTGTATATAAACATTATTACTTGTTGTTTCCTGTCTTATTTCAGTTATATCAGTTATGTTTTATATATGAGTACAAAGTAAATAAATTTTATTGCTACTTTCTTATGTATGTAAATAAGTATGTATAAATATGTATAGGTACTATCTATGTACATAGGTACATTACAAATAAGTAGAAAATCACTGAAAAGAAAGTTTGATAAAAAAAGGTTCTATAGGTCCTACTAGAAATCTGATTTAATTTCCGAAATCTAACTACCACTTTTTGACTTCATAGCGATTTACGTAAATGGAGTTCCCATGGTTGCAGAACGTAATAAATTTGAAAGAAAAAGATTATTGCTGCAAAGAGTAATAATGGGAATATTTCTTTGGTTCCAAAACTGGTAAAAACAAAAAAGAAAAGAAACTAAAAACGTTTTGGTTCATGGTTCGGTTCAAGTATCTATTCAATATAATCAAGTATATTATACTATATATTATTATATATATTTTTAACATTTTAAATTTAAAAAAAAATTTATTAATTTTCCCCAAAATAAGCACGAGATGTAAGTGCTAAATGAACCGATTAGTAAATACTCTATAAAACAATCAATAAACTTAAGCAACGAACTTTAAAATAGATTAAATTAATTATTTTTTTACTTTAATTGCTTAAAAGTTTTTTTTTGTAAATCCTTCTACGAATATAAAAACTTCCAAAGAAAACTGCAGCCGAAAATTACTCTACACATGGTCTAAACAAAATAGTTCTTTGCCTTTAACGGTATGTGGGCGTGGATATCATCTTAGTTTAATGGTTTTTGCGCGAAAATAATTTTATATTTGCACCAAGACTTTTTTTATATAATTCTTTGAAGATTTCACTTGTTAGTGAACTTAGGCGTTGTTGAAGCCATATCCTTGAAATAATTCACCATTTCCTTTAAATATTTGCCCTTTGAATATTAAACTTATGTGAGGTTAGGCGTAGCTCTTTTCCGATATTGACAATTTTTGTAACAGTTGTTTCAAAGGATATGAAGCGCACTGAATTCAGTTTATCTTCTTTGGTTCGGAATTTCCTTCATTATCATCTTTTGAAAAACACTTGTTTTGGAGGAACCACTAACATTTCATAACTCACCCTTTTCTTAACTATAGAAAATACCGATACCAAGTTTAGTTGAGATTGATGGGTTTTATTTTGTGTGCATGGACAGACGAACGAATAAGTAGGTGGGTATACAAAAATTTTACTATATATGACATTTTCTCTCTGCTAGTCAAAGTGTCACTTACTCTCCAATTACCCCTCGATTGCACTCTATTAATCCATTGTTATGCGTGGCACGTTGCCTCCACACAAATAAAGTGTATTAAAATGTTTAGTATTTCTTTAAGGTTTCTCGTTTTGGTTTCTTGACATAGCACACCACAATTTGTTAGTGACACATATATAAAAATTTCAATAAATTCTTATTAGTTTCTATTAGTTTTTTACTTTTTCGGACTGTTTTCTTGGCACTTTTTTCTTCTTTCTTTGAATTCTCTAGACATGAAAATTGTAAGTAAGTCTCTTTTTAATCGAACTGTGGACACCGAAGAAAATTGATGAACAGCAACGCGCACGCGTAATAATAAAACTGATTCTGATTGCGTTTGGCAGCGTCTATTTATATAAAATGTGAGCTGGCCAGCAGCAAGAAAAAAAGGTTCTACAAAAAATTCATACATTATAAAAAAAGGAACCAAAAAGAAATCGAAGACAATGACAGCGACAGGCATACAAGACGATAATTTGAAAGTAAAGAATAAATAAAATTATAACAAAAAATGATACTTTTAAATGCGTTCAAGATCAAAATACGTTTTAATTTTAAGCAAGATTTTTTACACAGACAGACTCGAGCATATGAAGATGTGTTTGCGAAAACAACAACACTAATCGTCAAACGACCGGTCTGCCGGTGTAACAGCAGATTACATTGCCACTAGCACTTGGATGCATATTCTTTGATACTTCGCTGCCATTGCCAATGCCATTGCTGAAGATGATGTTGCAATTCTACTGCTGCTTGTATCACATACATTTGCTGCTGTTGCTTTTATGAAATTGGGCCGCATTGAAAATATATCAAAATCAGTACCCCACCATTTGCATTTAAGGCCAGTTATTTGTACTTAATTTCTGCATTTCTGCTTATCTCTTATTATTGATATTAAACAACTTTTCTTCTGCCTTCACGATGATGTTAATTGAAATTGACATTTTGATTGGATTGGGCGGCAGCAGTAGCAGTCGCAGTCTTTTCTTAATACATACACACATATGTATAAATCTTCAGCTTTGTTACATACAATTTGCGTATTGATTCATATTCTACTTTATACCTATACAATATAACTACGAGACTATCCGTTGCTGAGTTTTTTTTCTTTTTTCTTTTTTCTTTTCTTTTTGTTAGACGAATAAGATTTATGAATCTTTCAAATATAAAAATTTACATAATTTCTTTTTATGTGTTCGTTTTTCTCTTCGAATTGGTAATGAGCTTATTTCTTTGTCTCCTATAACTGTCAACAAGAGCAAAGCTTAAGTGATCCATAAAGCAGAAATTGATTAATTGTTTGAGGGTTAACCCTCTAGTTCCCAAGCAGACCTCTAGACAGCCGTCACCAAAACAGTAGTAACAACCAGAATAGTAGTCTGTAGGTACACTTTATCATATCGTATAGTGAACTCCCCAAACTTTCATAATAATGCTTTGACGATGTATATTACAGCCGCTAGAAGCAATCAAAGTCAAAAATGTTCGAAAATCTGAAAAATTAATTATTTAGATTGAATTTGAGAATTTTGGTTAAAACAAAAACAAATAAATAAAATACTTCCCTTGACTTACTTTACTTTCCTTTTAATGGCACAACAGCCCATGGAGGGCATAGGCCGAGCTTTTCGTGACACTAACGGTATATAAAAGGGAGGCGTGCAGATCACTTTATGACATCAGGTATAGTAGAGCCAAGATAGCTAGCTATCTTTACAGACAGTCAAGCTGCTATTAAAGCGTTAGATTCTTCCAATATAAATTCCAAATTAGTTCTGCAATGCAGAACTAGGGCTAGAAATTACTGTGATATGGATTCCCGGCCATAGGAACATCGAGGGTAGTGAAAGGGCAGGCGAGCTAGCTAGGTTGCGTTCGGTCCTTGACATCGCTACAGCGGAATATGTCGCAATTCCGTTTAGCAGTGTTAAGGCTTCTCACTACCTCACTATAGCCGGACAGAAGTGGAAACGACTGATTACCTGCGCCACATTTAGGAAAACGTGGCCAGAATATAATGATCTCAGGACAAAACAACTGATCGCGTCCCAATATCTCACGCATTACCGCTGTTCTCACAGACCATTGGGAAGGTGGGAGAACATGTGGCAAGATTAATCTTCCATTCAACACTTCCTGTCGTAGCTGTTAGGAAGATGGAGAAATGGAAATGCCCAGGTTTGGCAAGAGCAAGACTTCGCGCATTTGGCAAGCCATTAATCCAAAATATTAATAATATCTCAGAAATCGAGATAAAATCACATATTTGGACCTCAATTGTAACAGGCACAAACAATCACAATTGCTTTGACTTCATAAATCTACGCTTTTTACATCAATATTTATCTATTATAATTTCGGTAGGTCAATCAAAAATGTTTAACTCTCTAGTGTTAAAAGAAATAGTTAATGGTGCTAATCGAATTATATAATATGTACAGCATATACTCATTTTATTTGTTTTATTATTTTTACATAATTGCAATTTGGTGGGCCATTTATAATTTAGAATTTTATTTTTATTTTATTATTTATGATGTAAATAACAAACAAATAATTTTATATCAATGTGGGTTTATTGCTCGGAAGTACAATTCTTCGGGTTAATTATGGAACACTATTTCATTCAAATGGCTTCCTCTAGCCTTGCAGTAGCTCATACGATCAAACCAATTTTTTAGTACACTTTCGACTGTATGCAGCTGTACTTGACCGATTGATACACCAATTTCGTAGTTAATCGATACTGGATGGTTAGCGTAACACTTATCTTTAACGGCTCCCCACAAAAAATAGTCAAACGGAGTTAAATCGCAACTCCGTGATGGCCAATGCCCATCAACAAAACGGTTAATGACGTGATTTTCATTCTTCCAACGGGAAAAATCGTTTGTTTGCACGGCTTGTGTGACACGACACGCTAACCTGTTGTAATCAAATGTTGCTAAAGTCCATGTCTTCTAAAATAGGCCACAAATAATCAGTTATCATTGTGCCGTAACGTATCTTTCTTCCTCCAAGCAACAGCAGTAATTTTTTCTGTTGTGCGCAGTAATAGGAATACGAGAACGTGTTTTTTTTATCCAATAAAGATCCAATTTCACGCAAACGTTTCTCAAATTGATCCACAAATTGCGTGGAAGACGCTTCTCTTCTACCGAATTTTGAACGTCAGAAAAAACAATTTCGGTAGAAGATACACCATTTTGCAAGTAAATTTTTAGTATTTGCCAACGTTGTTCAATCCGATATCGACTGATTTCCTTAACCGCAAATATAAAATTAACTTTCTGTTATAATTCGAACGACATTAGAGTTACTTACTTACTCAACTGTAAACATATAGGTGGGTTTTAAAAAGAGGATATGACACTTCTTATATAGTCTGAAAATCCATTAAGGGATGGTTAATTTTGCTGTAGTTTTTGTGAAGCAGGGGGAAATATGTTTCCTATAGCACCTATATGTTTTCCTATATTATTAAGATTTTATGGCATGTGCCAGGTCCACTTCCAATTATACACTTTGTTAATTTTTTGTCTCATTTCTCTTGCTTTTTTGTGAAAATAATAATATTTACAGTACATTTATATTGTTACAATATTTCCAGAAAAACAGCATTCGCATGCTGCGCCATTTACCAACTACGGAATGTATGAGAATAGAAACTACGAAAAAACTTTTGATGTTCGAGGCCATGCTAATTGTTTAGGGCTATATTAACAAATGATATAAAACATAGCATAACTCGGAAACTTCGAAGAGCACTGGAATGTTCGTAAAGTAAATGAAATCTGAGCTATAAATACGACTGCAGAAGCAGTTCGACAGTCTTGGTGAAAACACAGAGTGTATAATTGTAAAGTAATGTTAAATGTGTTGTTAAGTGGTGAATTAAATAAAGTTGCAATAATTTATAAGAAACGGTAATCGAAATGGATGAGAAAATTACGGAGGTGTAGAAGCAAAGAAAGCAATTGCAAGTGAGGGGATCAACAGCCACTGCGGTCAATACTACAAAATTCACAACACCGATTTACAATGGCACCACAACGATCAATATTTTTAAGATGCAATTTGAAACAACAGCTTTTAGAAATATCTGGAACGATGAATATCGGATTACTGCATTGATTATTTTCTTGAAGAGTGGTGCTGCAGAAAACAATTCCGGACGTAGACAAAAACTACTATGTGGCCATTGTGGAAGCATTGCAGTGCAGATACGGACGTGACCACAAGCAAGAAACCTACACACTACTGCTGAAGTTCACGACACAGCGCGATAATGAGGATTTGCAAGTATACGCATCGGACATAGAGCGCCTGGCGCTTTGGCATATACAAATTCACCAGTGAAATTCTTAGATAAACAAAAGACTGATGCATTTATGGATGACATCCGCAACCCGGAATCGAAACGTCTAATGGTGATGCAGCCCGAAACAATCTTTCAAAGAAGCAGTAACACAGCCATTAACATGCGAAACATCATTGATGTTGTGTCATCCCATGCCAAAAGTACGCAGAGTAGAAGAAGAACCTAGCGACATGGTGCCAGCTGTGGAAGCGCTGTGCCAAGCTGTTAAGAATATGGCAGACCGACAGTCAGTCAGTGACAGTCACTTTCTTGTAACTCTTTGTGTAAGTCTTCGTCTAATTTTGTAATTTGCATTGACGTTCTAAACTTCTGGTCCATTCTTGCACATTTTTCTTACAGATTAACGAAAATAAGAGTAGAACTATTCTCCAATTTCTTTTGATATGCTTAGTTTGTTGAGCATCAGCTGCCGCTGCTCAGCTTGTTGCTGCATCTGCTGACTCATCATTTACATCATACTAGCTATTAAATATGTCTTGCCCTCCCCCTTATTTGTATTCACTATGCTTACCTATTCAAGGAATTGGTGCTAATCCACGTTGATTCCTTTTCTTTCCAAGCGCAGTTATAGTTCCGATTTATTAATTGTTGGCAGATTCAAACAAGCCATTTTTAAGTTGTTCTACTTTAAGCTATTCTACATTTTAACACAATTCCACTTCTGATACCAATTGTTACGATTTACTTTGTCCGGTTATATATTCACAACAAATAAAAAGGTTCGACATTGGCTTGTGTATAAAAGCAAATTATTGTAACTTTATTTAATTCACCACTTAACAACATATTTAACATTACTTTACAATTATACACTCTGTGTTTTCACCAAGACTGTCGAACTGTGTCCCATTGTATTCCGCTTCTGCAGTCGTATTTATAGCTCAGATTTCATTTACTTTACGAACATTCCAGTGCTCTTCGAAGTTTCCGAGTTATGCTATGTTTTATATCATTTGTTAACATAGCCCTAAACAATTAGCATGGCCTTGAACATCAAAAGTTTTTTCGTAGTTGCTATTCTCATACATTCCGAAGTCGGTAAGTGGCGCAGCAAGCGAATGCTGTTGTTCTGGAAATATTGTAACAATATAAATGTACTGTAAATATTATTATTTTCACAAAAAAGGAAGAGAAATGAGACAAAAAATTAATAAAGTGGAGAAACTGCTTTCACATAAATAAGTAAATGCAAATTGAACTCAAAGCCTTAATTCGACGTCATTATTGGCACTTGAAGTCCGGGTGAAGTACGTAGTAAAGTACGGATTTTCAGATAAGGCACAGTAATTAATGCTTGAAGGCAACGTTTTGCGGTTATAGCTAGAAATGGAATAAGTGAAATCAGAATGTGAATATTTAACTATGTCGCTCATGCCTCCAGATTTTATATTTTTTTGTGAAGAATTTGAAGACCATTTCTTTTTTGTCCATTCAAAGTGAGCTAGTTCGTAGAAGAAGACTGACGAATCTGTTTGGAAAAGATTGATCAAATTTATGGTACAAATCTCAAGTAATCATTTTCTTTGCGTGTATCTGAAATGTTTTTGACCTAATTTGTTGCACAATAACTTAATATTCATTGGGTGACACAATCAATAATACCATATTTCGATGTTTAACAATAAATCAAACAAAATTTGTACATTAATATTTAAAGTTTAATATCAACAATAAAAAGAATAATGAGAACAACAATTGTTGGTTAAAAGTTGTTCCTGCAACAATTTATCAATGGTCTAAAACGGTTTTTCAAATTAATTGAGACCAGAATTAGACAACACAATTGGAAATGACGCAAATCGAAATAATTTATCACGAATTATGTAGTTCCTGGTCTTTTGTACGGGAAAATTTTACGATAGGCTAGTTTTGATCAAAAATGGTTAAATTTTGTATTGAAATACAAAATCTCAAAACAAAACCAAAATTATTATCTTGAGTTTGTTAGCAGATTTTCCAAATACTTATGTTGATGTAAACCTAATAATTTTTTAAGAATGTAGTATTTGTGACTTCATTTTACTAAAAGTTACCATAACTAAAGAAAGATCAAAATTAAAATACGAACTAAAGTTAAAAAAAAAAATAGAGTTTATCGGTAAGGCCCCGATAAAAAGTGTTTAAATGGCATAAGTCATATTTTGCTATAATGTAAAACTACAAAAGCTTTTTTAAGAAAGAGCAGTGTGGTGAAAATTTATGCTGAGAGATGCCGATACTTATGTCTTCTTTCTCTCATTTATTATTTACTCCCGCGGATTTTACCAACGATGATGCAATGTTGTTCAGTGAACGAAATTTAAAAAACTTCCGACGAAAAATATTTTATAATTAGCTTAATCGATTTCTGAATCTGCATATAGAATAACGATGTACATAGTTGCACCGGAAAGCGTTAGTACGCCAACAAACTTGGTGTCTTGGTTCAGGTTTTTTGGTTGTCAAATTCAATGCAAAACTATCTGAAATCGATTTTGCCATATCCTACAAAAATTTTTCATTGCTAGAAAGTTTCCAGTCGATCCGCCCTAGTGTACATACATACGTTCGCTAAAACCATTTTTTATATTTTTTTGCTTAAAATATTTTTGTATAACTGTAACTTTAAGCAAAACCTGTTGGTATGTATTAATTAATTAATTTTGAACATCATTTTCGCTTTACCAATGGCCTTTGAAAATTCAAAATGCAATGTTTTGATTCTGATTTTTATATGTTGCTTAAAATAAATATAACTAAAAATTAGAGAAAATCAGGCTTAGTTTCTGTTGTCGGCCGTTTTTGACTGAGCATATAACGATCTTTCGTTTCGGAGCAGTTACCCCCTATGACATGAAATATTTAACTCTTCCATTTTGCCTGTGGATGATTTAAGTTGCATAATATTTCTGTGCGTCAACGAACATGAAAATTGTGGTTTGCTCATATCGGTTAAATCCAAGTAATCTTTCAATCTGGGCAACACAAACTGCCTCACCTAGTTTTCTTCTCTGACCCACAACATTCTTTGGAATGCCATTTCCGTGATTTGTTGCCAGCATAATTTGTGTTACTTTTCTGAAAACAGACCAATACTGGCTCGGCAGATAATTGCTATTTTTTATGAAATTATATATTTGTCCACTACCGTAAATACACGAACTGCGCTAATTTCTGTTAAAATACAGCCGCACATAGACTTTTATGATGTACGGCGCAAACGTTGTGAGATTTGAGCATGTACTTTCGGAAAGCCTTAGTACGTTAACAAACTTGGTGTATTGGTTCAGGTTTTTTGGTTGTCAAATGCAATGCAAAACGATCTGAAATCGCTTTTACCTACAAAAATTTTTCATTACTAGAAAGTTTCCAGTCGATCCGTTCGCTAAAACCATTTTTTATATTTTTTTGCTTAAAATATTTTTGTATAACTGTAACTTAAAGCAAAACTTACATTACTTACTTAACTACAACCGATGTCAGTCGCCTCTGCTATGCGCGCGCTGGCGCCAGTTGATAAGGCCAAGTGCAGTCAGGTTGCCCTGCACATGGTCTTTCCAACGGAGATTAGGACGTCCCGTTCTGCGTGTTCCTCCACCGTGGTTCGAATAAAACACCCTTCTAGCCGGAGCGCGTTCTTCCATTCGCTCAACATGACCCAGCCAGCGAAGCCGCTGGAGTTTTATACGCTTGACTATGTCAGTGTCGGCGTACAGCTCATACAGTCCATCGTTCCATCTTATTCGATACACGTCGTCCACGCATACTGGACCGTAGATCTTACGGAGTATCTTCCTCTCGAACGCTCCTAACAGCCTCTCATCATTGATGGTCAATGTCCACGTCTTTCAATCGATTACCTTTCGGCCTTAATTGTGCACCTGAGATGTTTCAACATCGCATGGTCCAATTATTTGGGGACATCGCTGGGGTTCATATATATTTTGATGACCTGATGATAGCTGCGTCATCGTATGAGGAACATGATAGGGTAATGGAGTTAGTTATGCAACGGGCACGAAAATTCAATGTAAAATTCAACCCTGAGAAGATACAATACAGGCAAACTTCAGTCAAATTTATGGGAAATGACATTTCACACAACTCCATTAGAGCGGGTCGTAAATATACTGAGGCTATTTCGCAAATGCCACAACCAAAGGATAAGGCTGACGTTTTACGATTTCTTGGTTTGCTAAAGTACATTGGTCGATTTATTCCTAATCTTTCAAAGATTACAGCAGAACTTCGAAATTTAACTCGAAAAGATGTCAATTTTGAATGGAATCGACAACATGAGAGTGAATTCAATAATTTGCTTTGTCTAGTCTCGTCTGACCTAGTGTTGGCTACTTATGACCCCAAGAAGCCAGTCGTTGTTCAAACCGATGCATCTAAGGATGGGCTTGGTTGTGTCATTCTGCAAGACAGTAAACCGGTTTCCTTTGCATCTCGTACACTTACGAAGAGTGAGCGAAAGTGGGCTCTAATTGAGAAAGAGTTGCTAGCTATCGTTTTTGCTTGTCAACGATTTCATTATTTTCTTTATGGCCGTGAATTTACGGTCCAAAGTGACCATAAACCATTGGAAACACTAATCAAGCGTGATATTGATGATGTGACTATGCGACTTCAACGAATGTTTATGATTTTACTGAAGTATTCACAAATGATAATTGTTTATACACCAGGTAAACAGATGCTTATTGCAGACTGCCTGTCGCGAGCACAATTGCCTGAAACGGATGAATTTGATGATTTTTCTGGGGTTGTTCACACAGTAATTAACAACATCTGCATTAATAATGATAATAAGGAATATTACCTTAAGATTTTCAACGAAGATGAGAAATATTCTCGCGTTAGGAAATACGTTGAACAAGGTTGGCCAAGTTATCATCAACTCAATGATGTGAGTCAACATTTTCATAAGATGAAAGACCGACTTCATGTGGAAGAAGAAATGTTGCTTTTAGACTTTCGACTGGTTGTACCTACAGCAATGCAAAGACAAATGGCAAATTGGCTACATGAGTCGCACTTGGGAATTGAGAAGACATTATCAAAGGCTAGAGAGCTTTTTTATTGGCCTGGTATGAATGAGTTCCTTAAGGAAAAGGTGAAATCATGCATTGTTTGTGAAAAGTTCACCCGTAATGTACAAAAGGAACCAATAATACAGGAAAAAGCTAAGTATCCATATCACATTGTGGGCATGGACAATTTTGAATATACATGTCGAGACTTTATTTCTGTTTATGACTCCTACTCCAACTATTTGGTAGTAATTGAATTAAAAAATAAGACAGCATCTCAAATCATTGAATCTCTTAATGCTGTTTTTTTCAAGATTGGTTTTCCAACCATTATTAGGTGCGACAATAGTCCATTTAATTCTAGACCGTTTGCACAATTTGCTTCGCAATACAATATCAAACTTCAATTTTCAAGCCCTCGCTATCCACAAAGTAATGGATTGGCTGAAAAGGGCGTGGCAATTGCTAAAAACATTATAATGCGATTGTATGAAGCGTATGATATTCAGTCATATCAATATCGTATTCTTGAGTACAACACCACTCCTGTGGCTAGTATGAATTTATCGCCTTCTGATTTGTTCTTTGGACGTCGACTAAAGACTAAGATCCCTGTACTGGATGCACTTTTATTTAGGAACAACATTATGGAAGATCAGGTTAAGAAGAAAATTGATAAGAAGAAAGAACACAGGCATATTATTTTAATCGGTTAGCCAAGAAACAACCAAAATTAAATATTGGTGACCTAGTTATATTAAAGAAAGATTCAAAGCACTGGCATTATGGCACAGTTGTTGGAATCGTTAGTACTAGTTCATATATTATTAAAGATACGATGGATAGATTCTTTAGACGCAATCGGCGACATTTGGCAAAAACGCGTAATCAAGATTTTGATCCAAGTGAGTTGTTACTAGGAGATGAAACGTTAACTACTGCAAAAATGCCAAAACAGGCGATAGTTGTTCCACCTGGAGATGTAAACCGAAATAATCATGATAGTTTTCAGGCTTCTAATAGCTTTCATAATTTGCAATCTGAAGATGAGTTAGATCAGACACACATGTCTGACTCTGATCCAGAGATACCTAAATCTGCAGATTTGTCGCCACCGCGCGGTCGTGTTGTTAAACCACCCAGAAGATATGGTTATGAGGATTAGGGTACTGGTCAAACAAGTATAATTAAAATTAACAATCAGCTATCTTTCTTCTCAGGAAAAGAAAGCGTGTAATAAGTACGTTAGTTTTTTAGTTTTACATTGTATTTTTGTAGTTTATATATGAAAAAGCTCACGTCTAAGACATTGCAGTTAATTGAGCTACAGTAACCAACGAGCATAGAGCAATAAAATTGTGTTAAAACATTAAATAAAAATATTAAACAAACACATTAAATGAGATAGTCATATTTATTACAGGGTGTCGATCTGTTTTTCTCGGGTCTTTTCCAGGATTTGGCGTAGTGTGAATATCTGGTCGATAGTGGATTTACCATGCCTGAAGCAGCACTGATAAGCTCCAATCAGTTTGTTGACGATGGGCTTCAGTCTTTCGCACAGTACCCTCGATAAAACTTTATTTGCAATATTAAGAAGACTTATCCCACGGTAGTGGCGCGGATCGTGGGATCACCTTTCTTATGGATTGGGCAGAGTACACTGACGTTCCAATCACTTGGCATGCTTTCATACAACCATATTCCGCATTAAAGCTCATGCTTGCGGTTTTTGAGCTCTTCGCCTCCAGTCTTAAACAACTCAGGTGGCAGACCATCTGCACCTGCAACCTTATTGTTTTTCAGCCGATATATGGCTGTTGAGACCTCCTCATAGTCGGGTGGCGGTACTTCAACGCCGTCAGTGATTGCGTTTTCCGGAGTATATTGCGCAATGGCAGGATTATTGCCATCATCGCCATTGAACCTCATTATGCCCTGGACATCTACCACCAGATTTCCGTCTTCATCCTTGCAGGAAGAGGCCCCGGTCTTCAAACCATCAGTCAGGCGTTTTATTCTTTTAAAGAATTTTCGGACCACGTTCCTGTCCCGTAACATTTCGATATCATTAAACTCGCGTCTTTCTGCATCTGTTACTTGCGCCTGAAAATACGATTCTCCTCCCTCCTCAACTTTCTGGATCGCTCCTTAGCAGCTCGTATTGCAACTGACAGCAGGCTGGCTCGGTAGACAGCATTTTTCGCTTCATTAGCATCGCGACACTTTTGGTCGTACCACATATTTCTCCGTCGACGGTGGTAGCCTAGCACTTCTTCGGCAGCCGTACGCATAGAATGAGAAATGTGCGTCCACTGCGCGCATATATCATCAAGTTGATCGTGGTTTGCGATAAGAGGAGTGCGAGTTGGTTGGCAAAGACTTCGGCTGTCTGTTGTGATTGCAGCTTTTCAACATATAGCTTTCTCTTTATATCTATCAGTATTTGCTACACATATACGTGTGCAGACCTTGGCTGCAACCAAGTAGTGGTCTGAGTCGATGTTTGCACCACGTATTATGAGTCTAGTACATTGGAAGCGTGCCTTCCGTCGATCACAGCGTGATCAATCTGGTTTCGTGTGTTTTGATCAGGGGACAGCCAAGTGGCCTTATGGACTTATAACATAACAATATATATATTATATATATAATTTTCGATAATCAATTTCGTCAAGATCGCTTGAAAGCTTTTCGCGATATCACTTTCAATAAATTCAACCCTTTCCATTCGATGGAGCCTAGCTCCTACAATATCCTACTTACTTACTTAGTTGGCCGCCTCTATAAAAGAAAGATATGCAAGACATATTTGAATAACACTTTGAAATTTTCCAAAATATTTTGTAGAAGCAGAAGTTTTTAAAGTTAAACAGCGATGGGTTGTTACACTCACTTGTTAATGAAGTTTTTTTAGGTGCTCCACGAGTTTCAATAGCTTTTTCTGGCTTGAGAGCATTTGTAACGAAATTCTGAGACCGTCCCATTGATCTGGTAATGAATTTGTAGGTTTTTCTAGTCTTCTCTCCTATGTGCTGCAATGAACTCCACGACCCATCTAATATTATTAAAAATTATAATTAAACCTTTATTTAGTTCACTTTCATCGAAATCTTACCTTCTGGAACGAAATAACGCTTTAAATTTATTCACTTTTAATTTTTACCAAAACACACCTACAATACAATACAATGGACAATAACCAGATCAATTTGAAGGTTGAACAAGTAAACAAGCCGCAATATTTAGCGAGAGGAAGTTTTGTTGCGGGGATTCACCCATTTCATTCCAAAACAGTGCCACCAAACTTTCAAATTTACCTTTTGATTGTAGACCATTCCAATTAATTTTTTTCGTTCAACTTAAAAATGTTTGGGTTCACACCTATTATTTTGTCCAGGTGTGTATATAGAGGGCTTACAATTATATTACATAACGTCTAGAATTTTTAAATGGAATTTATTAACAAAGGTAGGCTTAATAAGATTTAATAAGTCGTGTTCTTAAAACGTTTGTGATTTGTAAGAAATAAACGTTGAAAAATGCCAAACCTTTGGGATCAATATGAACTCATAAATGCCTCGCAAACTTTAAGAAAGCGATACAATTTTATACAAATTTTGAAAAGTTTATTTACATACTTGCAGACAGATATTTATGAGCTTATATCAAACCCTCTAATATATAAAAATAATATTTGAACTAAAAGTTGAATGTACACCTGCCCCTCGATTTACACGGTAGATACGTTCGTGTAAATCCTACTGTGCTTTGTTCATTGTTGAACAAATAATTTTGTGTCGTTACCAAATTTGTCGGAAAAATTCGTGCTTAGCCCAATTATTGTAATTAACAGTGATATGGAAGCTCTACATGGTTGTTTGATTGTGGCAACATTTAGAATGTTGCTAACAAAATCTTACATATGAATATATACATCAGAAAGGGTTGCATATGTAAGCATTTTTAGAACTATATCTATTAAATTATATATGTATTTTTACTTATCAAAATTCTGTGCGTAAACAATTATAGTCATTAATATCTACAAGTTTATACAATTAATATTTCATTCTATGCAAAGTAGTTAAAATTGGTCAAATGTTTGAAGTACATTACGGCTACAGTTTGACAGGTTTTAGTAAAGAAAGATATAGAGAACGAAAATGTTTTTTATATTACTTTGACACAGTGATGCCAGATATACGGATATTTAGTTTTTGAAGAAGTTCTTTGTTTTAACTACTTATTTTTACGGATTTCATTGTAAATAAGGGTAAAAACTGATTTTCATGTGTAATGTTGACCGTAAAAATATTATATTACGGCAATACTTCTTTCTGTTCAACAAATACGTAGGCAATGTTTGTTGAAAGCACTCAAGTTATCCACGTCTCAAGTTATCCACGTGAACCATTTAATTCGTAGATGACATCAACAGTGTTTTTCAAGAAATTTTACTTGTGAGATTAAAGTTGGCAAAAAGAGCATAACGAAAAATTGTCTCATACAAAGAAGCTTGTTAGAGTTTTTTTTTTAAAAGCTAATGGTTTTTGCTATAACCGAATGACAAAATAAACAGAGCCTTTTTTTGTATCGTCGTCGGCGAATTGCCGTCAAGGATGTCTTAAAGAAATGTATACATGTCAGTGACATGGTTCATCTCGTTGATGAAATATTGTGTAAAATATTCAAAAGAAAGGCGCTTTAAAAAATACATACTTTTATATCCCTATGTATATAACTATGTGCTATTAATTTGTTGCATTTAATTTGTTTACAAGATTTTAATATTATTGTAAGTATGTCTTATACATACAAATCGTTTTCACTGAAATATTGCATTAAATTTAGGTTATTTATTAAAATAAATAAAAGAATTCGGACAAAATGTCTTTGGTTGAGTTTATTGAATTTGAAAGATGCTATAAGTGATTTGAACATTTTAACGTCGTATTTATGTTTTGTAGTTTAAAATAATATAAATAATTCATACGAATTTTGTCATAACCTCACAACCGATTTTACAGATTGTTGTTACAAGTCTGGCAACACTGTATTTTTGACATTTTGCAAAAAGCTGAAAAATTTGAAAAAATTTTACTATAGAAGTGTGTGTACGAAGGACTTGGGTCAAATTTGAAGAACGGGAAATACCTACAAGCGAAAAGTTGGAATAGAAGTGTGTGTGCACAGATATATATAGCAAGAAAAATCCGCCTGTTTTTTTTGAAGCAGAATAAAAAGTAAGTGTGTGTATGTCATAAAGAAAAGAGGAAGCAGATGTAGGAGTATTGAAGTTTACGTCAGCTGTATTAAGAGGTTGAAGAAACTTCATTCTATTCTCTAAAATTATTTGCAACGTAAATTCTATTAATTACAATTGCATTAAAACAAACAAACAAAGCAACACCAACGAAAACGGTGACCACAGCAACCAACAAACGAAGCTTAGTTTATTTAGTGCAAGCAAACAAATTTTATTTCAACGAAGCCTGAAGCTAATAGCAGCAGAGGTAAGATTTTTTTAATCCTAATATTTTTATTGAAGTCTAATCCCATTTAGTTTACAACCAACCAACCAACGGCTAGGGAATAAAAGAGGAATGGATCGTAATTTCTCCAACGCCACCATTGCTACTAGTGTAACGACAGCTAAGCGTAATGCGCCAGGCTCAGCAACAGGACGGAAAAAATCGGGACCGAAATTTGAACTCTCCGCATCGCAAAAAGCTGACATCAAAGAAGCATTCGATCTTTTTGATAATGAATGCACAGGCTTCATTGAAGTAAAGGAGCTAAAGGTGGCAATACGTGCTTTGGGATTCGAACCGAAGAAAGAGGAAATAAAGAGAATGATTGCAGAAATCGATAAAGATGGTAGTGGACGCATTTCCTTCAACGATTTCCTACAATTGATGACAATGAAAATGGCTGAGAAGGATACCAAGGAGGAAATATTAAAAGCATTTCGTTTATTCGATGACGATGATACGGGCAAAATAAGCTTCAAGAACTTAAAGCGTGTTGCACGCGAGCTTGGCGAAACACTCACAGATGAGGAGCTGCGCGAAATGATCGATGAGGCTGACTTAGATAATGACGGGGAAGTGAATCAAGATGAATTTTTACGTATTATGAAAAAGACAAGTTTGTATTAAAGGTTGGAAGAAAATGAGCAGAGCAAAGAAATTGAATTATGGCTTGTTTTATGGCGGGGGGAGGCGAGAAGAAGTGAAGAAGAGACGTTGTTGTTGGAAAACAATGTGCACAGCATTGAAGCAAGATGATGCCATAAAAATGGGGGAGCCGAACCATTTAAAAAAATATTGTATTCAAAAAAAAATTCCAGAATTTCTTGGCCAGTTTTCCTAAACGGATTTGCTTTATGAAAAGCTTTTGAATTAAAATTTATTTATTATTAAATGTAGTTTACAGTTAACATAGAATTTGTTTTGTACTTATCTATTTTTTCCTGCATACGTGTAGTGCACAATTGAAACCAAAACAACAAATTAAGAATTGTAAAAAAAATATTTTTTTTTTTTGAAATATAACAATACGTTTTATTTACTTACGTCTTATTTTACTTTCATAAACTACAACAAAAGTAGAATAGTATTATGGCTAAATAGTAGGTGGTAAGCTCTATAAAATTTTAATGTTCAACCTGTCATGTTTTGTAAAATATTTTATCTTGAATTTGTAAAAGCAGAAATTAAAGGATCTCGAGACTTTCAGAAATAAAACTTAAGTCCATTAGTTTAGACTTTATTTCATACATGTAATTTTCTGTCAAAAAATCGATACTTTCAATAGTGTAGACAGTATTTCGTTTGCTAGTTTAGGTTGTTTAATATTCCATACATTCATCTTCAAAATGCAAACAAATCACAAACAATTCTCAATTCAAAATTCAATCATAATTGATTAAAAACAAGAAGTCTTAAATTAAGACGACGACGAAATTACATTTGTGTGTTGTGAAACAAAAGAAGAATTTTATGTTGTGAATAAAAAATAATTTTTAATCAATTGTGTTCCTTTATATTTTACATTTAAAACATTACATACAAACAAAAAAAGCATATTCGGTTAACGAATTCAAAACTGTTTAAAGGAATATTCAAAGCATTCATATAAGTATATCTATATATAAATTTAATTGCACAATGCTGTGTTCTTTGCACAAACCATTCAAAACATAAATATACGTACATACCTACATATATACATATATATGTATATGAAAACGAACATAAATTATTGTACCTTGGAAGAAATGTTATTTTAAATAAAAATGCTTGAAATAGTGCTAAAAATGTGTTACTTCTCAGTAGGTAATTTCCAGTTGAATTTATATAATTGTACTTTGTATAAAAATTGTATGCGAATAACAATAAATAAGAGGATAGGGGGCTGATAATTGAAGCTATGAATATACTTTTGAGAATGTTCCTTTTATGATTAAACGAGAACAAATAAATGGTTGAATTCCCCGAAGAGGTGATAAGTATTAGCTCCATTTCCATGCGACCTATGCAATAATATTTTTGATATTGTTTAAGAGTCCAATCCAATCTCGGATGAAAGTCATACATATAGGTATGTATGTATGTAGTTATTAAAAATTTAAATTTTTATTAAGTAATGTTTTCTAAACAAATTATTTTCTTGTAAACTGTCGATATCGATGACTGAGACCACAAAATTTTTTTTAATGATTCATCCTTGCAATAAATGATATTCTTATTAAATATTTATTTTATTTCAAACAATTTAAAATGTTAGGATTACATATTTTTAATGCAATGAAATATCTTCCAACTTTTATAGGTGGCCAACATATAAGGGTGTCTAATCTAAGGGTAATTCCAGCGAGCTTTGACTAAAAAACAGGTAAACGGTGTCCTATGTCTACTATTTTTATCTGCAGACTAAGGAAGAATATGAACCACAAATAATTGAGCACTTGGAAGCCAACATTCAACGCGATATTACCGAAATACAGGTTTATTTACTGCGAAGAGTGTGTGTAAATTAGAAACATTGTCAAAAAATTATCTTTCAAATAAAGCCAATTTCATTGATATTAAAAACATTTTTCTGATACAGATTATATAAGTGGTTAACTTTCATTTAAAATTTCGATTCCGGCTTAACATTTCAATGAAATCGCTAGTTAAAGTTTTTGTTCAAACGGTGTAATACATAATTAATTAATTAAGTAAGAGAAAATGCTCTCAGTAATTCCGACTGATATCCCAAAAAACTAAATGATCTCCTAAAGTTCACACACATTTTGTACCAGAATGTTAGGGTATTAAACACAAAGTTGACTTCAATCTTCCTAAAAAGTTTTGAGTGTTCGCATGAAGTGATGACTCATCCAAAATGTCAGTTTTTGCTGAAACTTGGCTTAAACCCAATGTTCAAATTTCTGAAATTTTCTGTGATACCTATCAGTTATTCCGAAAATACCGTTTGTATAGGACTGGTGACGGTGTTCTCATTGCTGTTCAACACTTATTTGTATCTGAAGAATTCTGTATCCAAGAAGTTAAAGAGTTCGAATTCTTACTTATGTATTCTTTACTTAACCTGTTCTTATATTCCTCCTAACTCTAAAATAAACGTTTACCTTCAGCATGCTTGCTTTGTGAAGTCTGTTTATAATAAGCTGAATATTAATGATTTCCTCATTGTTTTTGGAGATTTCAACTTGCATCATGTTAGTTTGAATCTGAGTGAAGACGGTATAGGACTGTTATCTTGTGTGACACGAGAAAATTGTAATGAGCTTCTGATTCACTATCTTAGATTACCTTACAGCAAGTAAATTATATTACGAACAAAAATAATAAAATTTTATACTTGGTATATACTGATGACTCATCCAAAATGTCAGTTTCTTCTTACGAACCATTTGTGTTCACTGAAGTTGATTACCATCCCACTCTTGGAGCCATTTTTGAATTACTCGTCCATAGATATATATTAGCGAATCAAATTTCTATAACTTTAAAAAAACTAATTTTGACAAACTGAGTAAAATACTTAAGGAAGCTGACTGTTTTAAACTTTAATAATTTTCTTTATAAATGCTTTGAATTGTGTGTTCCTAAGCAAAAGAATATTCCCAAGGCGAGTGGTCCGGTTATATTTGTACATGCGTGTTATATTTGTACATGAATGGAAGGGACCAACAGTTTAATGCCGGATCCGAACGGCGAAGTGAAAAGCTTTTCATAGCAATTTTTACTCTTGTAGGTTTGCCATTGCCTGCCAAGAGGTGGTGCCGTGTAGAAAAATTATTTTTTCCACCTTTAATTTTTATTTTTATTTTGCCTGTGCCGAGATTCGAACCCCGGACATTTTGCGTAGCAGCCCAACGCACTACCACTACACCACAGCGACAACAAATATCACATTCTGAACCGTAAATGAATATATAAATAAAATGAAATTAGAAATTCATAGCAAGCCTGAGGCTTTTTATGACTTTGTGAACATTAAACGTGGTCGCTGTGGCGTAGTGGTAGTGCGTTGGACTGCTACGCAGAGTGTCCGGGGTTCGAATCTCGGCACAGGCAAAATCAAAAAAAAAAGTAGAAAAAATAATTTTTCTACACGGCACCACCTCTTGTCAGGCAATGGCAAACCTACAAGAGTAAAAATTGCTATGAAAAGCTTTTCCTTCGCCGTTCGGATTCGGCTTTAAACTGTAGGTCCCTTCCATTCATGTACAAATATAACACGCACAACATGAGTGGATGCGAAAAGCTCGGCCTAGGCCCTCCATGGGCTGTTGTGCCATCAAAAGTAAAGTAAGAACATTAAACGAAAAAATACTGAGTTTCCATCGTCTATTAAATGGAAAGATTGTGTGACAAACGATAATACAACAATCTCAAATTTTTTTGCTGAACTTTTTATGTCTACATATTCTGCTGGCTCATATGATAGTACTATGGTTAATCCTTAATCGCTGTCTTCATTGAGCTCGCTCGATATGCCTTTAATCATTCCTGAGGATGTATTATCACATTTAAAATTATTAAAGACATATTTTTTACCCGGAGCTGATAACATCCCCAACTGCATTCTTAAAATGTGTGTACATTTTTTTTATACAATCCTCTAACGGAGATTTTTAATGCATCATTAAAATCTGGCCCTTTTCCTGCTTGTTGGAAAGATTCTTTTTTAATTCCACTTCACAAATGTGGTTTAAAGTCTGATGTTTCAAATTATCGAGGCATAACTAAATTAAGTGCTATACCTAAATTATTTGAAGCAGTCATCACCGATCAACTCTCCTTTTCTGTTAAATTTTCCTAATTCAGCATGGGTTTTTCAAGGGGAGATCCACTGTAACAAACCTTTTAGAGTTTTCGCGTTCTATTATGAAGGGATTTTCTAACGGGTTTCAAACAGACGTAATTTACTTACTTTACTTTTGATGGCACAACAGCCCATGGAGGGCCCAGGCCGAGCTTTTTCGCATCCACTCATGTTGTGCGTGTTATATTTGTACATGAATGGAAGGGACCTACAGTTTAAAGCCGAACCCGAACGGCGAAGAAAAAGCTTTTCATAGCAATTTTTACTCTTGTAGGTTTGCCATTGCCTGACAAGATGTGGTGCCGTGTAGAAAAATATTTTTTCTACTTTTTTTTTTTTTTTTTTGATTTTGCCCTTGCCTAGATTCGAACCCCGGACACTCTGCGTAGCAGTCCAACGCACTACCACTACGCCACAGCGACCACGACGTAATTTACACTGACTTTAATAAAGCTTTTGCCAAAGTAAATCATAATCTTTTACTAAAGAAAATTTACCGAATTGGCTTTCCTCAAGCGCTTATTGACTGGATTATTTTGGACTAATTCTTTTTTCGCTCTTTATAAATGACCTTCCATTAATTATTCGATACTATAGAGTCTTGATGTTTGCAGATGATGTAAAGCTTTTTTTTACCACATTAATCAACCGCGACGCAAAATCTATTACAGAGCTATTTAACTTCACTTTCTGACTGGTGTTCTTTAAATTTGATTACTTTGAACCTGGATAAATATAAATTTATGATTTTTTCACGGAGGGTGCCAATTATTATATTAGCACTAAACCTATGACTAGAGTCTTCAATTGTGGTGATCTGGGGTGCCTATGCACCCTAAACTTCGCTTCAATTTCCATATAAACTCATGTATAAATAAAGCCAAAGGTGTCTTAGGTTTTATTAAGGGATGGTCAAAGGAATTTAACGATCCTTATCAAACAGTGGTAGTTGATAATCAAACAGTGGTGGTTGTCGTCGGCTCGAACCCGAATTCCGTTCTTGGTCATCATCAGTTAAGCCCTCAGTAATTAACGGAAGAAAATATAATCATATATTTTATATATAAAATATATGTTGCGGAGCATGCTGCTATTAATAAATCTCAACCTCTTGCTACAAATCAGTAAAAAACGATACTCCATCAATTCTCTTAAGAAAGTAAACTTCAAACTGAGTATTTCGTTTTCATTACATGCGAAATTACTTGATCCATCACTTTGGCCCATTAATGTCATGTAAGATCTTTTGGTTTTTCCCCAAGGAAGTGGAAACTTATCTAAAAACGTAAAATCTACCGCTATCACATTTAATAAATCGCTGAAAGTATGTGTATTTTCAAAATTGCTCTGGTACAAGAACTAAATCACTACATATATGGAACTTGAGTTCTCAATTAGACTTTGACGTCATTGTTTTTGTGGAGACGTGGCTGAATGAGGAGTTTTCTGACTCTAAATTCTTGGATGCAAATTATAGCAAGTCCTTCCTTCACAAGGATAGATATGACAAAAAAAAACTGACTTCGTAGTATTAATAGCTGTTCGTCGTAATCTTCTTGGATTTCTCCACACTGACTCACGCTTGGATCAGATATGCGCATATTTCACTGGTTCAATTTGTATCTAGCATCTTATATTCCATCGAATAGCTCTGAGACTATTTACAAAAGGCATGTCCATAACATTCTACATCTCGCCTGAAATGATCTTGCCAATGATCAACTGTGTATGTTGGGTGATTTTAATGTTTTATGGCATCGTCTTAATGATACCTAATGACACTAACACCCTCTAAAGCGAATAGTTTTACAGAAATCTACTTGATAGCTTTTTAAGCATAGATTAATCACAAATTAATTCTTTTCCTAATCAATATTGATTTAATTTTTATTAGTAATAATGTTAATTTCAACTTAATGGAATGTGCCTTTCCTTTCTCTAATATTAGCTTGCATCATATTTAATACGTTCTTGTACTTGAATGCTATGAATTTGCAAACCTTTCTCCTGTCAATCATAAAATCAATTTAAGCTAACGTATATGTGATTTCAATAAACTAAATAGTTTTATTTCGAATATCAATTGCTTAATAATTTAGATATTGTTATAATATTTTTAAAAATAATATGCTTATAACTTTTATACAAAAAATATTCCGATTTGCCCCAGAAAGTAACCTTGGTATACCAAAAAATTAAAAAATATCATAAATTTAAGAAATAAATTATATAGAAATTACATAACCATCAGTAATTCATACCATTTCTCAAAATATCTGTATTTTAAATTGAAATTTATCATTTTAAATAACAACCTCTACCGCAAAGATATTAATCAATTTGAACGTAATATTAAGTCGAATCCTATAAGTAAGGCTTTGTAGAACTATATAAAATCTAGAAAATTGTCCTCATCCAAATTCCTCTTCCAAATCTGACAAAACTGATTGCTCCGCTATAGATGCTGCTAATATATTTGCGAAATTCTTTAAGTCAAACATTGATAATGTTATTGATCTTGATAACAGTTTCATTTATAACTTTATTAATTCGGTTGATTTTGAGTTCCTTACTTTGTCAGATGACGATGGTATTACTAATTTAAAATTATCAATTCAGACTGACTTTGATGGTCTCTCTGCGTCAATTATAAAAAACTGCTGTTCGTCTATTGCTCTTCCTTTAAAGCTTATTTTCAATAAATCACTTTCGTGTGGTGTCTTTATTGATGATTGGAAATTTGCGGCCATCACTCCAATCTTTAAAAGTAGTAAAAGAGCAATGTTTCTAATCACAGACCCATTTCGAAACTATCCACCGTTTCGACCCATTTTGAAAGCATTGTAAAAGACAAGTTTTACTGTGCCGCCAAAAACACAATTTGTTTTAATCAGCATGGTTTTGTTCCGGGTCGCTCTACTTTCTGTTTTCAACGAAGACTGTATTTCTGGTTTTCGAAATTTAAACCATTTGCACTGACTTCTCAAAACCTTTGATAATGTGTCTCATAATATTATGATCTTTAAATTACCCTGTTTGGGTATTCACTCTGTTTTTTTTGGAGTGGATTAGGTCTTATTAATCAATAGACAATCCTTTGTAGTTGTTGATAATGTTGAATCATTTCCTTTTATTGCTACTTCCGGTGTTCAGCAAGGTAGCATTCTAGGTCCCTTGCTGTTGCTCTTATTTATTAACGATATGCCGACTCTGAAATTCTACAGTCGGATTTAGAAGTGTTTCTTATTTGGTGCGGTAAAAATCGGTTATCGTTAAATATCAACAAATGTTCCCATATGACCTTTGCCGAAGTCCATAATGTTATCCCTACATCTTATCACATCACTAATACTACTTTAAAATCAGTTTTCTTTTGTTCCGTTTAAATTATATAATTCCTAAAGCCTTTTCCATGTTAGCTTTTATCCGGCGCAATAGTACAGAGTTTTTTGACCCTTTTAAGCTCAACATACTGTTTACTTCCTTAGTTAGATCCCGTTTAGAGTATGCAGCATTTATATGGAGGCCTCATTATCTCTGTCATATTAATAGGCTTGAAAGGATTCAAAAAGTCTCTATTCGATTTGCATTGCGTAGTCTTCATTTTGATCCCGCTGCATGCTCATCAATTTAAAATCTTTGAGCAACAGAAGAACTATCTTGTCTCTAATGTTTGTTTATGTTATCTCTGTTGGTTTTGTTGATTGTTCGTTTAGAAAATTTATATTCCTACTAGAGATTTGCGTCATTCTACCTTATTTTTTATGTTGGGTTACGTAAATCTATTTACGCCTTATTCGCTTCAATCTCTAGAACCTTAATTGATTTAACTTTATTTCTAACTTGGTTTTAGATTTCTCAATTACTTAAGTTTCTTTTAAAAATGTACTCAATGAATTTTATCCTTCAGTTTTTATAATTTATTCTTATTTTTAATTAATTCTAAGTTACAATTGTTTTAGTCTGTAAGGAATTTTATATTTTCCATTGGCTTAAAGAAATAAATAAATAAGTTTAAGTGGTCGTCCAGAGCCACATTGGGGGCCACTGTGACTGCAGAAAGAAAGTCACGAAATCGAAATTGAAAAAGTGAAGTATTTATAAAGGGTGTTTTTTTAGAAGTGTGGTTTTCAATCTGGCAATACTTTTTCGGGGTTGGTCTTTTTGACAGCTGTTAATTCATTTATGCTCAGTTTGGTTTGCCATTTCATAATAAATAGACTTACTCCTGAACAACGTTTGCAAATCGTGCTAATTTATTACCAAAATAATGGTTCGGTTTGCGCGACGCATCTAGCGCTGCTTCCAATATTCGATCGTCATAATCGCCCAGCAGAGTCGGTAATTCGAGCGACCATGGACGTGGTGCAAAACCGAAGTTTACTCTAGTGGATAATGCGCATCCTTAGAGATGCCGTACAGTGCGCACCGAAGACGCTATTGCTGCTGTGGAGCAGAGTATCGAAGAAGACCCGAATAAGTCCATCCGCCATCGTGCGCAACAATTGGAGCTGTGCCCATCCACTTTATGAAAGATTTTGCGGAAGGATCTTGGTTTACGATCTTACAAAATCCAGGTCGGGCAAGAATTGAAGCTGAACGACTATCAAACGCGTCGCACGTTCGGTGAATGGGCCCAAAACAAGATGGCCACCGATCCCGATTTTCACAAGAAAATTTTATTCAGCGATGAAGCTCACTTTTTGTTGAATGGGTACGTTAATAAGCAAAATTTCCGCTTTTGGAGTGATCATAATCCACAAGCCATTGTTGAGACGCCGTTACATCCTCAAAAAGTCACTGTTTGGTGTGCTCTATCGGCAGATGGAATCATTGGTCCATATTTCTTCAAAGATGAAGCCGGTCATAATGTTATAGTCAATGGGGTACGCTATAGAGCCATGATTAATGACTTTTTCGTGCCTGAATTGGAGGATGTTGATGTGGACGACCTTTGGTTCCAGCAAGACGGCGCTACATGCCATACAGCCATACAGCCAACGAAACAATCAATTTATTGAAGGAAACTTATGGTGAGCGCTTTATCTTGCGTCGTGGGCATGTGGCGTGGCCTCCAAGATCGTGCGATTTAACACTGCTGAACTATTTTTTGTGGGGTTATGTGAAGTCGATTGTCTACGCAGATAATCCCAAGACGATTGACGCCTTGGAAGAGAATATTCGGCGCGTTATTACTGACATACGGCCCCAATTACTGCAAAAAGTGGTCGAAAATTAGGCCTCTGGCTGGAATTTATTCGAATAAGCCGCGGCGGCCACTTGCCCCAAATCGTTTTTAAAACATAATGGCTTATCATTATCTTTATAATAAAGCTAAATTCTTGGCCGTAGCATTAAATTATATGCGCCCCTGTATATGGTTGAAAAGTAAAAGTGATGATGTGAAAAAGGTTTGTATAACAGAATTTTGACCGTATCAAACAATCTCTGTAAACAATTTACATTTCAATGGGGAGTATGCCGATACAATTAGATCTTCTTCCAATAAGTAAAATATTGTTAGTTTAATGTGCCTAGTACATACATACAACTAAAGAAACAATTGGGGCGATTTTGGATGTTTAAAAAAAAAAAAAAAAATTTTAGCAGCAAATAAGAAATCTTTGATTAATATTTGCCGACTTAACCCACTATTTAAGACCCAAAGCTGCCATAAATGGCGTTGCTCCACCTTTGAAGAACCTATAATTGAAAATGTCCTGATTTCTAAAGTAAAAATATTATAAGCGGATTTTTTCAAAGTTTGGGATGTGGTTTAATATAAATAAATTATACATCTAGTCCATTGCAGAATAAACATATAAACAAATTTCGATCCGATCATATGAAAATCGATATACTAAATGATTTCAAAGAGTTGAATTTTTAAGGACATGAGATTGTCTTGTGCCAAAAATAAATTCAAATTATAGTTTGTGAACCGTCAAGGAGGAAAGACCTAGGCCCCTGGCCCTCACCTAGATCTGCCCTTGCCACTTGGTACACTAATAATTTTCATAATGTGTATTTGCGTAATTCAGATGTGACAAACAATGCATGTTTACTAGGGAACATAATTGGCTAATTTGTCAATCCATCAGTCATCAACGGTATCAAAACATCCGAGCAAATCATGGGAAGAATACAAGAATTATACTCAGACCACTTTAGTAAATACTGCATTCGCTTCACTAGAACTCAAGTTGAAGACATCAAAAACGAACACAAGCAGGAGCAAATAATTATTACAACGCACAAAAGAGCACACAGAAATATAATTGAAAATAAATTACAAATACTAGAACAATACTACTTCCCAGCTATAACCAAAAAAATTAAAAAATTGTTAAACCGTACCTTAATTGCAAACAGAATAAGTATGACCGACACCCAGTTAAGTCCGAACTAGGAAAAACTCCCATCCCACATCATCCCGGGCAAATTCTTCATATAGACATCTATAAAACAGACAACAATTTCGTCCTCACAGCATTAAGCAAATTCTTTAAATACGCACAAACTAAGATAATTATGTCAAAATGATTTATTCCTATTTGGCGTGCCAGTAACCATTGATGTAGATAACGAGAAAACCTAAGTTTTATGGACAAAGACTAATTGGGAATCGATGTAGTCAAAACACCACCCTTCAAATATCATAATAAGAAAAGATACCCCTTAATGACATATCAGCCAGCTGAAATAACATTTGTAAAAATAAGTAAACTACTAGGCAATAAAATGTCCCCAAGGTACAGAAAGAAAATAGTTAAAGAGGACAAATCCTCATGCGTTCTAATAGAGGCAGGCAAGATCGTACACAAAAGTAACATCAAAAGCTTAACACTTTTATTCACTTTTAATTTATCTTTTTTCCTTGTCCTTCATTTCGCAGAATTCTTATCACTTGTCATGCCGAATTTCAATTATTTAATTACTCATCGACACACATGATTACCATCGACACTGGACTAGCAAAAATTCAAAACGGCGCATTCAAGATAATACACTCGACAGATCTGAAACAATACGGAAACTCTCTTAACGACATACTTACCATGGTGGATAAAGACGTTCCTAAAAACAACATATTCCTTCCCTACCTTTACCATGACATCCATCAATCCCAGCAAATCCTGAAGTCAATTCTACCCATAACACTAAAAAAGCAAAAACGACCTATTAACATAATCGGCACGGCATGGAAATATATATATTGCCGGAAGCCCCGACCACGATGATTTTGAGTTAATCAAAAATAATATGAATCAACTTAATGACAACAATAACAATCAATAATTATAAACAAGAAAGTAAATGAAAGAATTAATGATTTAACAAAAATAAATAATAATATGTATAATAAACGCTATTGAAAAAGATGACAACCTCTATAACAACATGATCCAAAGTGCTCACAACAAGATTAAAATTATAAAAGAACTTCTAAATATTAAATATGCCATTCAATGGGAAACTAATAATAATGTTCCTTAATTCAGAGGAAACCAGAATTGCCATAAATAAATTTAAAGAAGAAAATATGCCTTTTTTTTCAATAGAAGAAGCGTTCGAATTAGCATATATAAACATATAGCATAGTTAGTGGTCGCTGTGGCGTAGTGGTAATGTGTTGGACTGCTACGCAGAGTGTCGGAGGTTCGAATCTCGGCACAGGCAAAATCAAAAAAAAGAGTAGAAAAAAAAATTTTTCTACACGGCACTACCTCTGCTATGAAAAGCTTTTCACTTGCCGTTCGGATTCGGCATTAAACTGTAGGTTCCTTCCATTCATGTACAAATAAAAAACGAACAACATGAGTGGATGCGAAAAGCTCGGCCTAGGCCCTCCATGGGTTGTTGTGCCATTAAAAGTAAAGTAAGTAAATAACATATAGCACAGCCAAACAATGTTACTTTACATTATTAAGATACCATTAAAAAAAGAACAAACTTATACTAATGTATTGTTAAAACCAGTAAAAACAATAAAAATGAAATATACGCTGTAGTTACATGTAAAAGTTTATAATTCAGTGAAAATATGTCATCAAAACGAAATAATCAATATTAGCAACGACACTTGCATTACTCCATTACTCAAAGGCCTTTATTCATTTTACGCATTCACTCCTGATCACCATATAAACGAAATAGATGACATAAAACCAGGAGTTATTTTACTCAATAATTGTAACGATATAATACTTATCGGAATCAAAAATTACACTCTAAACGGTACAGTTTTGATAAAATTTCATAATACAACAATTAAACTAGGAAAACAGTTATTCAAAAATGTCATGGCAACACAATTAAATATTGAACCACCCATGTTTCAACAAACCCCACTTGAAATAGAATTTATGCATGTTTTATCGCGCGAAATGTTAAGTGAATTACAAATCAATAATACCAAACATATTGTACTTCTTAGAAAAGAATCGACTATGAATAAGTGGCTTATAAGTAACTTATGTAATAGCATTAAGAGCATATTGTAAATTAAAAAGAAATTATAATACAAACCTCAATACCGACAGAAGTAAAACAACAAGAATTACCAAATTTAGCAACAATTCAAAGTGCACCCACCTATCAAAAGTTCAATGGCATACCTTTTTTTAATTCAACGCTTACGGACAACCGTCTGTAAGAGGAAAAGAGTTAACGCGGTCAACGCTTTAACCATTCCAACCACTTTTTCATTTCGTTTCCCGCAAATTCGACAATATCAAAATTTGCCAACTCAGCGTCTGATCCCACTTCTAGTCAGTTGCACTTGTGCAATTAATTCCTAGAATCCACCAATTGCTAAATTGATGACAATGGCATATGTAGATGTTAAGTAAAATTGTAAATTAGCTTTAAGTCACTTCCGACCGGACCTTCAAATAAATCAGTTTTAAAAAATTAAAATATTTTCTTTTTTTTTGGAAACGAAACAATTGTTTAGGTTGTGCAGGTTCGCCATTTTTTTTGCTACGCCATACCAGACTTTTGTCTACATTTTGCTTGGCAGAATCTCTTGTTCATATTTTCTCTCCCATTCAAGTGAAAAGTACATGCGCAGTTTCATTTTTGACCTAGCAAATGCGCCTCCTCTTTTCTTTTTCGATTATCACGAAACTATAGTTTCTCATATACGCCATTTCATTACTAAGGTGACAATATCGCAAATACCAATATTTTTTAGAAACTCTGTACTGTTAAATTAGTATCTTACAAAGTTGAGAATGATGCCCAATTAACCAATACATTTGACGACATTTGTGCTTGATCTGTTCAGCTTTATGTTTGACATGATGCTTCCATTTTAGCCTGTTATTGAGACATAGATCCAGGTATTTTGCTTAATCTGCTTGTGGAACTTGAATCCCATTGATATATGGTATGTGCAGGTTGTTGCTTATTCGCGTAATGTGCATATATACATATACATATGTAACATGAGTGAATTTCGGCTCATTGAGTTTAAGCTTTCAATCAGTGGTCCAACGGTTAATATTGTTGAGTGTTTTTTGCAGTTTATCGGTGGCTTCTTCCTGTGTGTCTCCATATGCCATTACTACTGTGCCATCGGCGAATATTAATATTTTCCAACGAATGTATCTTCTGTTCCAGATACATCAGGAGTATAGAGCAGATAGAGGATGGGCTCGAACGTTCTTCAACATGAAGTACTCTGCATGGTCTTTCAGAAAAGTATGACTCAAGTAAATGGCAGAGATTAGCAGGCAGAAGTTTACTCATTTTATATACAAGACCTTGGTGCCATTCTCGATCAAACACTTAAGATATGTCCAAAAACACTACAGGGTGATATTTCTTTGTTTTCAAACGCTTCTTCAATCATCTTTGTTACAAGATGAACTTTATCGATAGTGGAATGTTTATTTCTGAATACAAACTGAAAATCAGGAATGTTGATCAACGGTTTGAGTCGTTTTAGTAATAATTTCTCGAACAGTTTTGAAATTGAGGGTAACAAAATGGTTTCTTAATCATAATGACTCGCGTTATTTTGAAGCTCTTCGACATTTATTTTAGTCGAAAACAGGCATTAAACAAATTAACGTAATGCAATGGGAATGATTTCAAACTTCTCCTTTAACTGTTATCATTTCGTTACTAATATTGTTTATCGCTGTATGGCTGGAAAATGAAACTCCTCTGATCACAAATCTGTAGACATTTTCGTTTTTGAGTTGATAGGTGTGGTATACTACTACTTGGAGATTTTCTTTCGGATTCACATTTTTTGATTGATTATATAGAGCTTTAAATTGAACGGCTCCTCCTATTTTCTTTAGTACTAAATTTCTAAAACAATTGAACTCCTGGACCTCCTTTTAATGTTGTTGACCTTTTTTTTTGTTTCTTTAGAGGAGGAGGTGGTGTAACATCGCTTCTCTTACGTTTTTCTTATCGAATGGTTTTTTATTTTTGACTTTCAACATTACACTTGATCTTCGTTTATTATACACGTTTATGTCTTAAAAGGTTTTTACACGAATACTTAATCATTTGTCGATGACTATTTTCACATGGTTCTATTTTTCTAAACGGTGTTGCACAAATAAAAATAGTTTAATAACTTTTAGAAATAAAAGAGTAATTTGTGAGGCTCCTTTAGAAAAGAAGAAACATCTGTTGGTGTCCCCTTAAATTGTTGCAAACCTTTGTGAACGGCGAAACTAACATGCGTTTTAATTTATTCCAAAACAAAACTGTTGCTGTCGCGCAAATAAGTATAAATTTTTTTTTATTTGTAATGTTTTTTAATCGTACCAGGCAAAAGGAAAACGATTAGTTTCGACACAAGAATTCAAATTCTACATCGCCTTGTTACAAACGAACGATTCATATCTGTTCCAAAAGACTTCAACGACGCTTTGTTTTACTTTGAGTAAAAAAATTTATATTTTATATCCATGTGCTATTCTTAAAATAAAATTTAAACAGAAATTTAACAAATGGAGATATTGTAAAATTTTTGTTATTTAGAACACATTACAGGATTTTATATGGAACGAAAAGGGGATCAAGTGTATTACACAAAGTCGACAAATTTTAACTTTTTCTCTCGGCATTGAATGAACGATGACTCGTTGGAAAGCTTGTAGCCACCATTCTGTGGAATTTCCACAGTATGGCCTGTGTTTTGAGATAGATATACGAAATTAAACATCATTGCTGTATGAGGCTAAAATGTAGCTGAAGATTAAATTAAATTGAAGTCTAATTTGTTTATTGGGTAAGAGTTTATTTTCGTTAATTGCTTTCTTAATGTTGTTGGTATGAGGAATTCATTTCTAAGAGGTACCGAAAACAATTACAGTAACCCCCGGTTAAGTACCTCAGTTGAATATGTCAAGCTTTTGAGGTACTTAAGCAGAGAAAACAATTAAAATAATATCGATTAATTACCTCCAGGTACTTACGAGCAAATTTACTTATTTGGACTCAAAAATATTGTTACGTTATTTCTAGAACAACAGCATTCGCATGCATGCATGTACGAGTATGCAAGTAGTAGTGATCCACAGTGGTATAGACACATATTTAAGTAGTTCTTACATATCTACGCCAGCCAGCGACTTCGCAATGTATGAGAATAAAAACTACGAAAAAGTTTTCGGTGTTCGTGGCTGTGCTAATTATTCGTGGCTATAAAAGCTCTGGAATGTTCGTGACGTAGATGCAATCTGAGTTATAAATACGACTGCAGAAGCGGAATACAGTGGGACACAGTGCGACTGTCTTGGTGAAAACACGGAGAGTGTAATATAATTGTAAAGTATTTTTAAGTGTATTGTTAAATGATGAATTAAATTAAATTGCTATAATTTCTTTTATTCACAATCCTGTGATCAAACATTTTTTATTTGATGAGAATAAATAAACAGTAGAAATAATCGTAACAATTGGTGTCAGAAGTGGGATTGTGTTAAAATGGCGAGGCTCGAAAAACCTAACTTGAAAAAGATTGGACATGCTTGAATCTGCCAACAAGTGGTAATAAAACAGAGCTGCAGCTGCATTTAAGGAGCACAGTGGAAGAAGAAGAAGGAATCAACGTGGCTGATGGAAATGATGTAGCAACTGATGCATCATCTAAACATCTGGTGCAAAACCAGCTTAGCAGCAGCAACTGATGCAACAACAAATTGAGCAATAAAAATCTGAATAGCTGAGCAGCGGCAGCTGATGCAACAACAAACTAAGCAGCATCAAATAGAGCAGCGGAAGCTCCCACCAACCTATCAATCGACCTTCCAATCAACACAATGCTCTACATTCAGAGGGATACACCTTGTGTGATGAATGTATCACAACAAAAAAAGAAGAAATTACAGAGCAGCTCTGCTCTTATTTTCGAAAAGCTGGAGGAAAAATGTTCCAGAATGGACTAGAAGTTTGAGGAACGTTATTGCGAATTATTAAATTAGACGAAGACTTACAAGAAAAGGTAGTCGAAATTTATGGTAAATTTTCGGAGGTGGAGAAGCAAATGAAGCAATTGCAAGTGAGCGGATCGACAGCCACAGCGCCCACATTTAATGGTACCACAACGTTCAGCATTTTCAAGATGCAATTTGAAACAACTAGAAGTACTACTACTATGTGGCCCTTATGGCAACATTGAATATCAGAGTCGGAAGTGACCACATGCTGGAGATCTACAGGTTAGAGCTGAAGAGCAGGACACAGCGCGACGGTGAGTCTTTCCAAGTATACGAATCGAACATAGAGAGCTTGGCATATACAAATTCACCAGTGGAAATTTTGGGGAATTAAAAGCATTTGTGGACAGCATTCATAATCAGGAAACAAAACGTGTAAAGGGGACGTTGGCGTAACAATCGTTCAAAGAGGTAATAACACAGGCATTAACATGCGAAACATCGCTGATGTTGTGCCATCCAATGCTCAAAGTACGCAGAATAGAAGCGGAAACTAGCGATATGGTGCAAGCTGTAGAAGCGCTATGCCAATCGAACATATCGAACTGCTCCAGAAGTAAATCAGGCCACCTTAAAAGGGAACGCTCCGTAGGCGTTCTAGGTCACGATCCAATGAGAGGTCGGACCCTGTGGAGAATCAGAATGAACAGGCAGTAGATATAATTAAATTTAAGCCATCTTCCTTAAGCTAAAACGAGTCCTTTCGGAGGGGCATTAGTTGACTCCCACAACTAACTGCAGGACAGGAAATTGAAAATAGAGAGTAAGTGCTGACACTGGACACAGGTGCATCATACTCCAGTATTAAGAGCAGTTTGGTTGATAAGGACACCCCTTGGAAGGAATAAGGGTTTACGTACTACAATAGGTAAGGATGCATAAGTACTTGGGAGAGTATCAAAGCGAATAACTATAGGCAACACATGACTTTATTGTGGCAGATATCGTTGAGGTAATCATTATTGAAGTGGATTTTAGGACGCGCCATAATTTTACACTAGATTTGCGCCGCCAGCTGGTTAAGTATGCAAACATGGAAATGCTACTAAATGTTAACAACGGCAGAAGCAGCAGTGTAAGGAAGATTTATGCCCAAGATACAGAGAGCATCCCTTCAAATTCAGAAGATGGATGTCAAGTGGGCTTGGTTGAGTAAGCTCCTTCAAGGCGGAAACCAGGCTTCAAAGGAAAATGTTATCTCTGCGAGCAAGAAAAACATATAGTTCGATATTTCCGACTGCGTACGTCAATATCTGGGAATAGTTTCAGCGTGAGGGTGAACACTGTATTGAACCAAACGGAAAAGACCGATAGTTCGGTCCAACGAACAAAATGTATGAGGACGGACGTGTTTTATGTGTTTGATTTTATTTTTTTAAATTTGTGCTTGGTACATATTTATTAATTTATTGAACTAGGGAAAATTAAATTTACTATTTAAAAATTTACAAAAAGAAAAGGGATAGGTTATAGCTATTCGAAAAGAATGAATAAAGAATAAAGTAGAAAATGATAGGAATATTAAAAGAAAGAATAGAAAAGGAAAAGAAAAAATAGAAAAAGAAAAGAATAGAAAAGGAGAGGGCCAAAACATCCCGGCCCCCTTGCATGGGTGCAAAATCAATTGCCTCCTCGAAGCGCTGCAGGGTTCTAATAACGTCCCCGAATAGCTCCTTTACCCTCTAATCCCAATAGTAGGACGTCTCAAGACGGCGATGGATTGTCCGGCAGGCAGCAGTATCAAGAGGCGCCGGAACGATAGCTCTGACTGGTCGTTGGGGTGCTTGAGGCCGGTGGTTTGCTTTCCTTTTCTTTAAGTCGGGGATGGATTCCGGATGTATAAGCGTGTTGTGATCCACGGAGCACTTCTTACACCGGTTGGCGGACTTACATGTTGCCGTGGTATGCGTCTTAGCCAGGCAATTAAGGCAGTATCCGTGTGTCCTAGCCGCTTCCGCTCGCTGGCTGGGGGTTATGGCGAGAAATACCGCAATGCGTGGTACCGGAAGCATAGCTTGCATTAGCGAATCCCTAGTCAGGAACCAGGGGAAGCTATTACCAATGCGCGTTGAGACGTGTTGCGCTGGTTTGCGCGGCCTACGGCAATGGCTTTGGCATGTAGAGTACTGGAAAGAGGTGCAAATTAGTATGGGTTATACTCAATGTTTAAGGAAGGAAACTTCTATCTCATCAGTCTTTTACGTGAGAGGTAAAATACACAAGACGCCATTAATTTGGGGGAAGCAGCTCGTCCTTTACGACTGCGAACTCTCCCTCTTCAAGGTTTTCCTGCGTATGTTTCCATTTATACCGCTTTTGAAAATCCCTTAGGTACTCTTCTTTCCAACGGCGGTTGAATTGATGATGAAACACCTTAATTTTATCCCAACGGTTAACGAGGGAGATATTATTCTCAGCGTTAGGTTCGGGCGGAGCCAAGATAGGCGCACTACTTATAAAATGCCAGGAGTGATCGCTGTGATATCAGCAGGATTTTGAATTTAGAACGGATTCTATTCTTGCCAGTAGAGTAGTAAACTCTTTATTTCCAGCAGTCATTTTGAGATGAGTTTTGAAACTCTTGACCGCAGATTCCCATAACCCACTCATGTGGTGAGGGGAATAAAGGGCCAAGTTATATTTTGATGGGCATATTTTTAGAGATGTCAATGGAGGCTTCATAAAGAAATTTAAGAAGTCTTTCCTTATAGCGCGTTGAGCACCAACGAATGTTATACCACTGGAACTCATAATTTTTCTGCATCCAACGAATCCAGCGAAGCAAGCGCGGAACTCATCCGTCGTTAGGTTTGAACAGAGCTTCAAATGAATGGCTTTCGTTGAAATGCATACAAATACGGCTACGTATCCTTTAAGAAAGGCAGAAGACCGTAAGAGGGACGCCTTTATTTGAAATGGTCTAGCAAAGTCCACACCTGTGGTAGCAAATGGAAGTGATAAACTACAGCGGGGAGAGCAGCCATAATCTGGATCCGCATTATCTGCTTGTATATAGTACAAGCCTTGCATTGGAAAATGAACTTTTTTATTTTTAATTTCAGTCGAGGAATGAAATATTCCTGCCTCACCATGCGAAGCATGAGACTGACTTCGGCATGGACGAGCATATTATAGAGAAACTCCAAATATAAAATAATAGCGGGAATTCTCTGGAATGATGATAGGATGTCTTTCGTTGTAGCTGAGAACGACGTGAGCGGGACCATTAGGCCAATAAACTGAAGATTTTTGAAGCCATTGAGGTCCATTTCACCAGAGACGACAGGATACTAAATCTTGAGGTTTGCAACCTCTAGTACCCAAGTCTGCGCGGAGTTACCGTTTTGAGCTTAAAATCTCGAATAGGAGCATTCATGGAGTTGGTCATCTTTATGTACCAAAATTTGTCTGTACATCATCTGCACATGTCCATTGTAAGCGAATCGGAACATTCGCTATTGGAGAATGAGAAGCATTAGGTCTGGTTGAAGAGTGGGACTAGTATAGAGAACATCGTTAAGAGAAACTCTTGAGCTACTGGCTTTTGAAGCATTGAAAATTATACGCTTGACTATGTCAGTGTCGGCGTACAGCTCATACAGCTCATCGTTCCATCTTATTCGATACACGTCGTCCACGCATACTGAACCGTAGACCGTAAATCTTACGGAGTATCTTCCTCTCGAACGCTCTTAACAGCCTCTCATCATTGATGGTCAATGTCCACGTCTCTGCGCCATACATTAGGATGGGAAGGATGAGGGACTTATTATTATTTTCGTCGGTCGAGAGAGGGCTCTACTTCTCAGTTGCCTACTGAGCCCGTAGTAACACCTGTTGGCAAGAGTTAGTCTCCGCTTGATCTCAAGGCTGACTCTTTGTTTGTTGACACAACGTATTTCGTTTGGAGAATGCTGCACTGACTGCTCGAGCGTTTTTGCCAATGATGTCAATATCATCAGCGTATGCTAGCAGCATGACACTCTTGTAGAAGATAGTGCCAGAGATGTTCGTGTCGATGTTCGCAGCTCGAATTATTTTCTCCAGCATAAGGTTAAAGAAGTCGCACGATAGGGAGTCACCTTATCTGAAACCCCGTTGGGTATCAAATGGTGCGGAGAGGTCTGTCCCAATTTTCACTTCGCTGGTGGTGTTGGTCAGTGTCATTTTGAAAAGACGAATGAGCTTTGCAGGGATACCAAAATCAGACATTGCGGCGTACAAGTGATCCCTAATCGTGCTGTCGAAGACGGCTTTATAATCGACGAATAGATGATGGGTGTCGATCTGTTTTTCTCGGGTCTTTTCCAGGATTTGGCGTAGTGCGAACATCTGGTCGATGGTAAGCAGCTGCAAAAAGTGCTCCCTCCATAATCTCATTATGCCCTAAACATCTGTCACCACATTTCCGTCTTCATTCTTGCAGGAAGAACCCCCGGTCTTCAAACCATCAGTCAGGCGTCTTATTCTTTCAAAGAATTTTCGGACCTCGTTCCTGTCCCGCAACATTTCGATATCATTGAACTCGCGTCTTTCTCCTCCGTTTCTCCTCCCTCCTCAACTTTCTATCATTCCTTAGCAGCTCGCGTTGCAACTGACTGCAGGGTGGCTCTGTAAACTGCGTTTTTTGCGTCAGTAGCATCGCGACACTCTTAGTGGTACCACATATTTCTCCGTCGACGGTGGTAGCCTAGCACCTCTTCGGCAGCTGTACGCATAGAGCGGGAAATGTGCGTCTACTGCGCGCATATATAATCAAGTTGACGGGTGTTTTGCGAAAGGAGGAGTGCAAGTTGGTTGGCAAAGACTTTCGCTGTCTGTTGTGATTGCAGCTTTTCGACATCCTGCTTTCTCTTTGTACCTATCCGTACGCGATTTGCTACACATATACGTGTGCAGACCTTGGCTGCAACCAAGTAGTTGTCTGAGTCGTTGTTTGCACCACGTATTGTGCGTACGTCTAGTACATTGGAAGCGTGCCTTCCGTCGATCACAACGTGATCAATCTGGTTTCGTGTGTTTTGATCAGGGGACAGCCAAGTGGCCTTATGGATATCTTTATGTTGGAACCTGGTGCTACTAACTGTCATGTTTCGTGCGGCGGCGAAGTCGATCAGTCTCATACCGTTGTCGGTGGCTTCGTCGTGGAGACTGAATTTTCCGATCGTCGGACCAAAGAGACTCTCCTTGCCCACCTTGGCTTTAAAGTCGCCTAACACGATTTTAACATTGTGGCGGGGGCAATGCTCATAAGTTTTGTCGAGGAGCTCGTAGAAGTCATCTTTGGTCGTTTCATCCTTCTCATCCGTCGGGGCATGGACACAAATTAGGCTGATGTTGAAGAATTTTGCCTTGATGCGGATAGTGGCTATGCGCTCGTTCACGGCCGTGAACCTCGAGACTAGATGACGCAGTCTCTTCCCAACCACAAATCCAACACCAAATTCATGTCTCGACGCATGACAGCTGTAGTAGATATCACAGGATGCTCTTTTGGAGCAACCCTGTCCGGTCCATCGCATTTCCAGTGTAGCGGTGATATCAGTTCTATATTGTTGGAGGACATCCACCAGCTGGATAGAGGCCCCTTCCCTGTAGAGGGTTCGGACATTCCAGGTGCATATCCGTAAATCGTTGTCCTTTCGGCGTTTGCGGGAGTCTTCAACATTAGGGGGGTTCCATATTCGAGGCTTATTTTAAGGATTCATTGGTGGGTATTTTAACGTGGTGGGTTCCAAGCTCGACGCACAACCGTTCATTCAAGGCCATGGAGAAGCCCGCCGCACACATTAGTTAACTCACTGATGGTTGTTAGATAGCTATCCAGGGGACGCCACGAGGAGGCTGTGTGTCGATTTGAAACGTGGAAGCGCAAGGATCGACCATGGACGCACCTACGACTGTCACGAACTTTACTTGTGTCCTACGCCCCTACGCAGTTGCTAACTGTTGCAAGTTAAACCTTATGATTGGAAAGCTGGGAAGAATCTTAGTTAACTGCGAAAGAACTATAGCCCAAGCATATATTCTTTTGTTAGTTTTGGGTGCAACTAGCGTGAAAAAACATAATCGATTAGAATTTTGAATAATTCTACGTTTTTGAACTATTGAGGAAATAAAAGTTCTTTGCGACCCTTGGTCAATCAATGCACGGACTTTGAATAATTCCCCTAAATATTAAATGGAAACCATTGTTATGGGAAGTAAGACCGTGTTTTCATTGGTGGAGTAAAGCGCTTGAATTTGCGCTGTATTTGCAGGACTGGGAATTTAAATTTTTTTTATAAATTTAGGACAACTGTTCATGAGCGACATTACATAACCGACATGTATATATCTTTTTTGGTTTCAGCCACAAAGGTTTGAATTTGGCTGACAGCCTTCTTCTGGGCAGTATTTTAACTAAAAACTTTTAACTTTGGCTTATTTGGATGAATGCTGTTGAGTCGTTATACCACTACTCGTTCAGGAAATCATCTAGCTGTGACCAAAGAGGTAGGTCTCTTCGGGACTTTAGGGATGGTTTCCACAACGACAATGTTTCGTGTGGTAGTTTCGTAGAACATATATATACTAGGATAGGATCCTAGTTTTCTGTGGTTACGTCTTGAGAAGCCAAGAAACACAGACAGTTATTTATTGTCATTTTAAGTCTTTGTATCGTTTCACTATTCTCGGAATGAATAGAGTGCAAATTCAGTAACGTTTGGATTTGATTATCAACTAGAATGCGTTTATTCTCATAACGAGCTCTCAAGGCTTCCCATACTAGAGAGAAATTTTCGTCGCTAAACGGATATTGTTTAACGATAGCTCCAGCTTTACCTTGCGTTTTATACCTAAGATGGTATAATTTTTGAGCGGGAGTGCGTTTCGGATGGTTAATATAAACGGCGGTAAACATGTCTCGGAAAGTATCGAAGATGGAACTTGTAAGCATGGCATGATACTTGCCTGCTCTTTGATTTGTTCTTTAAGGACTTCTCTTGAAATTGCTTGAGGTTGAAGTAATTTCAACTGATCTTCGATTCTAGCCATTTTGTTTTCGTATTTTTCTTGACGGCTACAGCATTTACCACTAGTCAGTACTTTGAAATTTTCGGGCAAGTCACTGTCGTCTTATCGCAATTTGCACAAGATTGTCACTTTCGGCAATGAACTTCTGCATGGAAATACTATAAGTTCTCATTTTTTGTGACTTAGTGAGTTTTTTTGTTTTTTGTTGAGCATTCATGTTTTTGACTAGCATGCATTGTTTTTGAGCATTCTCTTCGTCTGACATTTTTAAAATTTAATTTTTATTTGACTCAACAGAATCGCTTTACCTGGGAGGGGTTTCATCAACAGGCATTAAGTTATTCTAAGAAATTTAGAATTACTTTGAACAAATAAAATTGCAAATAAGTAAGTATCCAAGAAAAGCCAAAAAATATATTGGAAATAGTTGTATTTAAACGAGCAACTAGATATTTTTCTGGAAACGAAAAACATTTCCTGTAAATAAATTATTATTTTTTTTTTATTAATTGCAAAAATGCTAAGTATAACTTTATGTGGGTAAAATTATTTTAAATATTCAATGATAATGAATAAATATATTTATTTTCTTGTTGTTGTAAAAATCACCCTGTTTATATATTATACATATATTATATTCTAATGAGAAATTAAAAAAATAAATATATGTTAACCCAACCTATTCACACATTCACCTGCCATAATCTGCTGACAACGCGATAAAAGACTCGTCACCTTAGGTATCGCTGCTGCCAGGGGAACTGCTAACACAGCAGTTTCGTTTATATAGAATTAAGCTTAAGAGTTAAGTTAAGTTTTAGTTAAGAATCACTTCAACTTTGGAACTGCCAACGATAGGTTATAAAATATAACCTTAATATAAACAAGAATCTTTTATTTACAGTGTGAAGATAGACTAAACGAGCCAGTGGCAGGCTCGCAACTTTTATTTTTTAATTGGCGGTCCCTGCTCGGATCCGTTTTAAAAAGACGGGTTCGTTTGGAAGGACTCCCGTATGGGAGTCCTAATAATAAACAATATAGTGAATAGTGAAGTGAAATAAATAAGAACAACAGTAATAAACAGAAATAAAAATAAAATCCAACAAAGGATTTGAAGTGAAAAAATAAAGTAATAAATCAAACCTAAGAGTCCTACGAGGTAGTTCAAGGTAATAAATAAAAGAAAAAATTTCAATTTCTAAATTGAAATGCACAGCGATTCCTACCTTCGGGAGAACACTCCTGTGAAATAAAAAAGGTTAAAGGTATTTCCTAAAATATAAAATATAATGAAGTGAAACCTTTGGCAAAATGGGTGGATGCCCCGCGTTGTAGCGGGTCATCGAGGTTCGACTCCTTGTCAAGTTCGCTGTAAATATAAAAAAAATCGCTTCACTATTAGCTAATTAACAAACAAAAAAAACAAAAAAAGAAACAATAAATATGATACAAAAAAAAAAACCAAAAGCTATAATAAAAGCTTATACACAAATATACAACAACAACGGCAGAGAAACGAAAAACAAAAAATCAAAATGAAAAATTTTAAAATAGATAAATTGAATCAATTGAATAAGAAAAAACCTGACACAATAAAATACGTCGAAAAGAATTAAGTGAAGTGTCACAAATTAAAACGTAATCCTTGGCAAATTAGTGGGCACTCGCATCTCAGATGTGGTTCCGAGGTTCGACTCCCTGCCAGGATTCGTAAAAGTGTATGTGCTCCAGTTCTTGGAAACGGCTAACAACTTTTGTGTCCTGCGATAGCTGCCGTATGACGTCCAGGTACGTCCTAAATGGTTGCAATTTGTCGTTCACATGGGAACACGGCAACTATTCCTGGGCCACGGTAGCAACATTCCAACGTTCACTTGAGAGCACGTGTGATGTTTCGTCAGGCTCAAAACGCTGTTGTGAAGAAAGTGCCCTGAGTCGTTGGCCTGCAATCTGATTGCAGACTACTAAAAAGGATTGCGCGTCTAATCCATCTGGGTCTAATCCATCGAACAAAAATGAGACTACACAATCTAAAGTGATGTGAAGGTTATCAATTGAATAAGGAATGTTTCCTTTCCTTGCAGGATGAATTAATACCCTGCTATGATAATTTTGTAAGTTTAGAAATTATTAAGATATTGAAAACAAAATATTGTAAAGAAAATCATTGTGAAACAAAAAGAAATTTCAAAACAAAAAAATGTTTGTGAATATTGTGATATTTTTTGTATAAGTAACAAAAAACTACAGAAAAAGTGCTAATACTGTAAATGTTCCTTTAGGCGAATTTTTATATCCAACAACCCAAAAAAGTGGTGAGTCAAAAACATTTTATTTACTTTCCCTTATGGACGCCCTAGCTCAATCTGTGACGGAGCTGACCGGTTCGGTTGGTGCGCTGATGGCCTCGTTGAAGAAAGCAGAGAACCGCATTCGTCAGCTTGAGCAAGCCAACACGCCACATGAAGAAGTTTCGAGGGATATAGGGAAACCCCCGAGGGATTTTGGATGATTATAAGATAGTCGTGATGAAACCAATCTATAGGGTTATCCTCAAGAGAATCAGGGGAAAATGCTCAGGTAAAAGCCAACCAATCGCAGAAGGTTAAGATTGAACTTGACGCCACAGCTCTGGAGGCGTTCGTTAATCTTAAGGAGCTTCTTGTTTCCTCAGACATCCTTGCCTTTCCCGACTTCGAAAAACCTTTCAACCTAACCACTGATGCCTCTAATTACGCCATAGGCGCTGTCCTGTCGCAAGGTGAATACGGCAAGGACAAAAAAGTGGCATACATCTCTCGCTCCTTAAGTAAAACTGAAGAAAATTACGCCACCAAAGAAAAAGAAATGTTGCCTATCGTGTGGGTGCTGGACAACCTGCGATCTAACTTATATGGTGCTTAAAACATTAAAATATATATGGACAATCAACCACTCACTTTTGCCCTAGGAAATAGAAACAATAATGCAAAATTGAAAAAAGGGAAGGCCTGTATCGAAGGAAACAATCACGAATTAATTTACACACCAGGTAAATCCAATTTTGTGGCAGACGCCTTGTCAAGAATGAAGTGCCAAGTCCAAGTAGGACTTCACCTGATGGCAATGGAGAACGAGAATAGTCCTCCTACCGAAGCGGGAGTAAGGGTGAAACAATGCATAGTGCCGAGCAAGATGCGTCTGACTGAATTATTCATGTGGAAACACCTTTAAACGTTTTCAGGACCCAATTTGTGATTAAGCAGGGTAAAGAGCTTTTTTGCGTAGAAAACTCACATAACAGCTACACTCGTCATTATGTTACCTTAGACAGAATTGATCGATAAACACTGACGAGAGTCCTAAAGGAGTGTTTGAGGCCGAATGTGATAAATGGCATCTAGATACCCGAAGACAGCCTTCAACTGCTTCTGCAAATCCTCTCTTAACGAAGAGAGGATTTGCAGAATAATTGAGGGAGAGCACAAAAGAGCTCATAGGAACCCTTTAGAAAACAAGACGCAAATCTTAGAGCGCTATTATTTCCCCAAAATAGACAAATAGAATAAAGCTTTATACCAAGGCATGCGAGGTATGCCGGGAAAATAAGTATGACAGGCATCTTTTTGTGCCAAAGCTGAAAGACACTCCTATTCCAGTTAACCCCTGCGACATTTTACACATAGATATCTTCCAAATTCAAGGCCGGAAATTCCTGAGCTGTTTAGATAAATTCTCAAAATTTACCAAATTTTTCCACATAACGGATAGGTCCGCGACACACTTACGAGCTATTTTTATTACAGATTGTGAACGCTACATAAAATTAATATTTCCTGGATATTTCTATTTTGTGTTCGTCGACGAAACTCGACCATTTTATGAAAATGTCATGCATGACATAGCGAAACTATTACATGTAAACTACTATAAAATTCAATTTATTATTAATAGGTTTGGACACGATATGTATGAAACACTGTATCACTTATCCTTTTCAGATAATTTTCGACCACTTTTTTACACATTTTGGACGGTATCACGACAATAGGTTTAAAGTTTATCCACATAAACACGGTATTTCGCTTGTCCAAGTCAAAATCTTCAATTGCAGGCCATATAAAATCTTTATCATACACTCATTGCGCTCAGAATTGACGGCAACTGTCACACCTTCATCGTTCTCGAAAAAATACGGTCTGATGAAGCCCATAACGCGGCCACACAGTGACATTTTGGGGGTGTAATGATTCCACTGCAGATATTTGAGGATTTTCAGAACCCCAAATGTGACAATTTTGGTTGTTTGCGTTCCCACTGAGTGAGAAATGGGACGCCAATCGCTGAAAAAACGTATGTTTGAAAAATCGTTGATAAATTCGGCCACACTTTCACTTACCGAAGCGATATTTTCCACAGAGCATGCGTGCATTACGATCATGCACAAGCCTTTGCACATCTGTCTATACAAATTTCTTTACTATCTTTCCAATTGTTTGTAATGTAGGACGAAGACGAATGTCATAATCTCCCCTTAAAGCGCGAAAATTGGCAAGGCAAGATGCACCACTTTTGAAGTAGGGTTTAACTTAGAATGGGAATATCATTAAGAAAAATTATCGATAACTTATCTATAAGCACGAGAAATTGTCCGAATTTTTGTCAATTGGGGAAATGGTAAGTTTATTTAATATATTACGAGGACAAAGATTGCTATTGACTAATTATTGTTATTAGCAGATGCCATCGATGAGGAAGCGGAGTGCAGTATGGAGGCACAGAATTAAGCTAAAAGAAGGCAAAGTGCCGGTACTGTCTCCAAGTCTTCAGCATTCAGTGTGGCTCGCATCGCAATCTCTACCGACATATGAAAGCCAAGCATTCTTTTATCCCAGTTGTACACCAGCAGTGTGACGAAGAGCGACTGGAGAAGGGATCAGCGTAGGCGCAAAGGCAGCAACCAGCACAGGCAATTCAGGAGTTAGCGCAGTCAGATCCAGAGCTGCGGGCGAGTGAGCAATAGGCTGTGGATGCGCAACCAACAATTTTACATTTCGCACGTAAACCATCAACCGGCAAAAAAGTGCAACAAATTAACAAGCAGCTGGTCTAGATGATCACCAAGGAGCATTTAGCGTATACATGGCAACTCTGTGTTGCCATACTTTATCATGGCAATAATATATTGTCATGTGTGCAAGGGCACTCTAACTATGTTCTGCTGACTTAGCATTTAATAACGAATTATGTATACGCGCGAATATGCTGAGCCAACATATTCGGCGCGAGTTAGAGAAACTTAGCGACACGATCGCATAAGTTAAAGAATCAGAAATAAAGTAAGATTCAAACAGAGCTAACGTATTTGAATTTATTTCAGGCATCATTCACTACGTGTTGTGAAAGAACCAGAAATGAAGAAGTTGATCCAAATGGGTTCTCTTTGCCCTAACTACCAACTTCCAACCAGGAAAACGATATCCGGAAACATGTTGTCAAAAATTTATGAAGAAATACTTATCGAAGCAAAAATTAAGGTACGTGATGCATTCGCAGTATGCCTCACTACAGATGGGTGGACAACGCGTATTATCGAGCATTTCATTTCTGTCACAGCAATACAGAACTCTGTCTGCTGCAAGCAATTCAGTGAAAGGCATACTAGCGAAAACCTATGTAATTATTTAAAACAAGTCATGGATGAGTGGCAAATTTCCCATAAAATTACGGCTGTGGTGAGTGATAATGCGCCAAACATAATAAATGCTGTTAAACAAGGAGAGTGGCGGTCGATAGGGTGCTTCGCTCACTTTCTCAACCTAGTTGTTCAACACGGAATAGCAGAAATATCAAATGTTTTAAATAAAGTAATAGCAATTGTCGAATTTTTTAACCGAAGCTTTGTAAGCTCATGGAGGTGCAAAGCCAACTGAATTTATCTCCCCTAAAGCTGAAGACGTCGCAATCCGTTGCGATGCTACATATGATATGCTTGAGCCCATTATGAAATTGAAAGACGCAGTTGTCACAGCGTTCCGATCTCATCATTGATCAACATAGTTGGAACATCATAGATGGAGCTTTGTGGCTTCTTAAGACATTTTATAAAGTTACTATGGAAATATGTTCAGAAAAAAATGTTACATTGTCTAAAGTAATAGTGTTTAAATTTCCTTTTGAAGTATTCATGTCAAAATGAAAAAGTAGAAAGAGTCTTTAAAGAAAGGTATGCAAACTCGGTTTCGGAACTTGGAAACTAATTCTTTGTATGCCGAATTCACTATACTTGACCCCGGATTTAAGCATAAAGGTTTTAAAGACGGAAGAGCTTGTTCTGCAACTATTTAAAGTCTTAAACGTAAGATATAGCTGAAACTGGAGTTGAAATTTTGTGGAAGTAGGAAAAGGAAATTGTGTTTGGGATGAATATGATGAAAACATTAAGAAAATTGTTAGACCTGAAAATAAAACTGCTGCAGGTATACGCGAATTGGATAAGTATCTTAATTACGGATATTTAAACCGCAAAAATTATCCTTTGAAGTGGTGGCACGAACGTAAAGACGTGTATTGTTTTGAATTTTATAAGGAAGTATGTACCTATACATATCTTACTTAATATATTTGTATAGCAACATGCGAAGTAAGATTGGCATTAGTAAAAATGAATGCCATCCATTGAAAAAGGCTGAATAATTTTTACCTGTTTTATGTTCCTAAACATACGTTATGTAAGTATTCTGTGAATTTAGTCTAAGATTTTCCTTTGTACATGACTGTTATAATAAAAATATAAGTAGTTAAACTCTGTTTAAGGCAATAAAATTTTTGTTTTCGGCAATTGAACTAAATAAACTAGGGAACTAAGGAACTAGTTCATTAAGGTGAACGAACAACAACTGAACGGTTCACTCAAAATAGGTGAACTTCCCAACTCTACTACATAATTAAACTATAAGGTCACGGAAAAATCTTAAGCCTTCTTTTGATTGTAAAAAAACTAATGGAGGTCGAGTTTTTCGTATCTATCTATTCATTTTGTGAGAGCTATATTTGTAAGGACCTACAATTTAATGCTTTCTTCCATTCGCTCAACATGACCCAGCCAGCGAAGCCGCTGGAGTTTTATACGCTTGACTATGTCAGTGTCGGCGTACAGCTCATACAGCTCATCGTTCCATCTTATTCGATACACGTCGTCCACGCATACTGAACCGTAGACCGTAGATCTTACGGAGTATCTTCCTCTCGAACGCTCCTAACAGCCTCTCATCATTGATGGTCAATGTCCACGTCTCTGCGCCATACATTAGGACGGGAAGGATGAGGGACTTATTATTATTTTCGTCGGTCGAGAGAGGGCTCTACTTCTCAGTTGCCTACTGAGCCCGTAGTAACACCTGTTGGCAAGAGTTAGTCTCCGCTTGATCTCAAGGCTGACATTATTGTTGGTGTTTATATTGGATCCTAGATAAACGAAATCCTTGACGACTTCAAAAGTGTAGTTGTCAACAGTGACATTTTGACCAACACGCCGTGACTCTTTGTTTGTTGACACAAGGTATTTCGTTTTGTCCTCGTTCACCACTAGACCCACACGACGAGACTCCCTTTCCAGGTTGGAGAATGCTGCACTGATTGCTCGAGCGTTTTTGCCAATGATGTCAATATCATCAGCGTATGCTAGCAGCATGACACTCTTGTAGAAGATAGTGCCAGAGATGTTCGTGTCGATGTTCGCAGCTCGAATTATTTTCTCCAGCATAAGGTTAAAGAAGTCGCACGATAGGGAGTCACCTTGTCTGAAACCTCTTTTGGTATCAAATGGTGCGGAGAGGTCTGTCCCAATTTTCACTGCGCTGGTGGTGTTGGTCAGTGTCATTTTTCAAAGACGAATGAGCTTTGCAGGGATACCAAAATGAAACATTGCGGCATACAAGTGATCCGTAATCGTGCTGTCGAAGGCGGCTTTATAATCGACAAATAGATGATGGGTGACGATCTGTTTTTCTCGGGTCTTTTCCAGGATTTGGCGTAGTGTGAATATCTGGTCGATGGTGGATTTACCAGGCCTGAAGCCACACTGATAAGGTCCAATCAGTTTGTTGACGATGGGCTTCAGTCTTTAGCACAGTACGCTCGATAGAACCTTATATGCAATATTAAGAAGGCTTATCCCACGGTAGTTGGCGCAGATCGTGGAATCACCTTTCTTATGGATTGGGCAGAGTACGCTGAGATTCCAATCACTTGGCATGCTTTCATCCGACCATATTCTGCATAGAAGCTCTTCGCCTCCGGTCTTAAACAACTCAGCAGGCAGGCCATCTGCACCTGCAGCCTTATTGTTTTTCAGCCGAGCAATGGCTGTTAAGACCTCCTCATAGTCAGACGGCGGTATGGTGCAAAAAATAAGAGTATATTAATCGTTGTTACAAAAAGTGCGATTTTATTGCCACTCAACGAAAACACTTCTAGTCGCTCAGTACGTCATATGAAATGGGAAAAATCCTTACCTCTTCCAGGAATTCGTGTCATCCACGTTAATTCCTTAATCTTTCATAGCACTTCTTAAGCGCAGCTGTAGTTCCGATTTATTACCACTTGTTGGCAGATTCAAGCAAGCCAACTCCTTTTTAACTCCTTTTATTTTCTGTGCTTTGCATGCATTTAACAATATGATTTCTTATTAGCTTAATTATAAAATTATCTACTCTATTTATTTACCTGCATTATAAAATTTTTTGTTAGAAATGTATTTGATATAATCACTATTAGATGATCTATAGATGTACATTCTCTTAGGCACTTAAGCTCAAAAATTCTAAATTTTTCCATGCAAGATGGTAAAATATTAAACCAAATGTGGTAACCGTAAGTTAAAGTAGGGCGTATTAAGGATTGATACATAATGATTTTAAACTTTGTTTTTATATATTTTGAACGAAATAAGGCTTTGTAATTAAAGAAAGCATTTCTTGCTTTAATTACATATTTGCTTGGAAATATGTTAATTGAAGTATAAGAACTTATGTAAATAAATACCTAAATACTTAACAACTTGATTGTTTGGTATATTTATACTATTATTTCAATTAGGCTTTTTGCCAAATGATTTCCAATTTTTTTTAATATTATACTTAGTACACATATGATGTTATAAAATTAATAATAATTAATTTTTTTGGACCGATTTTTTAAAATATATTTATTATTACTTATTCGAAATGCTCGCCTTTGGCCTTCACTCGTGCTGGCCAATCATCAAAGCTGCACTCACCTCGTGCATTGAAAAGGTGATCAGCATCACTAACAAAAGAAATGCCAAAAAAAATTATAGTAAGCAAGGGACCAGGGTTTTCTATATAACGGGATTTCGATTTAACGAGGTTATAATAAGAAAAAAACGAATTAACGGGTTTTTTTTTTAAATTTATTCAATTGAAAGAAAAAACACACCTCTGATAAAGCAACGAACAAAGTGACTTCGAAAACACAAAAAATTCCATGCAAAAAGGAAAAAGGTACGTTATAGGTATGTAGCTGCAAAGAATGATTGATTTTTTTGCTTTGCATTACGAATTGAAGAGTTTGTCAACAACCAATTTCGACTTATAAGAGCTGAAACAAACCTTGTATTAAAAAAACATACTAATTAGCGACGGGAGCAAAATGTATGGAATTTTTGCGAATTAAAGCGATTTTTTCAAGGGATCAACAGTTTATTGCGATTCTACTGTATCCATGTACATACACAAAACTCCTTACCCAGAAACGAACAAAAGACTAAAAAAATGTCTTGCGAAATTAAGCATGAAAGCAGAACAGCTAAGAAAAAATTAGTTTCAATATTTTTTTTACGTTTGTTTCCTTTGCTTTTTTTTCCAATTTGGCTTTCACAGAAAAACAAATTTGAGGTCAAATTCATTTTTGACACAATAAACAAATAGAATTGTGATAAGCAGAGACTATAACTTTTTTTTCAAAATTATGATTTGCCTTTATCCAACCACACAAATATGTGTAAATATATGGTACCATATAAATATATATTAATAAATGTATAAATATAATATACATATGTAGACTTTTCCTATTGATAGCCTCAGCATACATATCACTCCTTTGCTACAAGAATGTCATGAGACGCAGTTATTTTTTTACACAAGATAAAACAGTAAATATAATTTATTTCTGTGTACTTAACTCTAAAAATTATTGTTTTTGTCTTATTTATGACAGTCTTGCAGCAAACGAGCAATATTGACTTTTCTATGATGTCATATTTCATGCCCTTTATTGTTATCATTGTTGTTGCTGGTTTTGTTGTCTGAGTATTTATATTTAGGTAACTTATGCTAGCTGCTTTTCACAACCTTCCGCTTTCAAATGCGTCATAAGAGCATCAAAAAATAACATTGGTGGCTCTTGCCACTGCTGCGATTTTTATTTTGTGGATATGCGTGTGGAAAATTGAAATAATTTTGTCGGTTAGAATTTGCTTGGAACCAAAACGTAACAGCAACAACCATCTAAGTATGTACCATATGTACGTATGTACAAGATGCAACACACTGCTCACCAATACCAACATTTATTTATTAAAATAAAATGAAAGAAGCTAATTTTTAAAATCGTAATCATAAAGTGAAGGGCTGCAAATGCTGCTGCTCCGATGTTGTTATTGATATGACTGTGACTGCTGCTGCAAATATCAACAACAACAAATGCTATAACCACGATAGCAAAAATTGTTCTGAGTTAGTTTAGAAAGTCAACAAATGTGTGTCTCTAAGCAAATAAGAAGAAAAGCCACAAATGAAAAATACCGAAAGCAAAGTTTGGGCGTGGCCGAGCCGTTGCATTGGTATTACTTAGTACGTGTTCATATGTACCTACTACGTCTAATTGTGGTCGTTACAAACAACCGATACTCCACTAAAACTAATATACCCTGTACTCAGAGTGTGCAGGGTATAAAAATACTCGATTACAATGCAATCTGAAATAAAAAGCGGGTGAAGATGAAGATGGAAAGCAAGAAGTAAGAGCAGAATTTCTCGTGAGCGAACAATTTCAGCCAAATGCAAATAACGCTCGTCTGAGATTATTATACCCTTCAAACTCTGCGTACAGAGTATATGGGTGTTGATCGAGTACTGGTTATTTGTAACGCTCGCACAGTGTAATGAGTTCATACAAGCGGTGGCCAAAAACAGTAAACGTTGTTTGATTTTGTTAAAATTTGGAATACATGATATATTGGTTGAAATATAATAAAATACGGAGTTTCACGAAAAGCTGGCTTTTACCTCGCCCACCTTCCATATAAAAAATTTCTTCAAACTCTCAGCTCCATGGTAGATCCTTGCGCTTCTACGTTTCACGTCGACACGCAGCCTCCTCGTGGATAGCGATCTGGCAACCGTCAGTGAGTTAACTAATGTGTGCGGCGGGCTTCTCCATGGCCTTGAATGAACGGTTGTGCGTCGAGCTTGGAACCCACCACGTTAAAATACCCACCAATGAATCCTTAAAATAAGCCTCGAATATGGAACCCCCCTAATGTTGAAGACTCCCGCAAACGCCGAAAGGACAACGATTTACGGATATGCACCTGGAATGTCCGAACCCTCTACATGGAAGGTGCCTCTATCCAGCTGGTGGATGTCCCCCAACAATATAGAGCTGATATCACCGCTACACAGGAAATGCGATGGACGGGACAGGGTTGCTCCAAAAGAGCATCCTGTGATATCTACTACAGCTGTCATGCGTCGAGACACGAATTTGGCGTTGGATTTGTGGGAAGAGACTGCGTCATCTAGTCTCGAGGTTCACGGCCGTGAACGAGCGCATAGCCACTATCCGCATCAAGGCAAAATTCTTCAACATCAGCCTAATTTGTGTCCATGCCCCGACGGATAAGAAGGATGAAACGACCAAAGATGACTTCTACGAGCTCCTCGACAAAACTTATGAGCATTGCCCCCGCCACGATGTTAAAATCGTGTTAGGCGACTTTAATGCCAAGGTGGGCAAGGAGAGTCTCTTTGGTCCGACGATCGGAAAATTCAGTCTCCACGACGATCGAGACTGATCGACTTCGCCGCCGCACGAAACATGACAGTTAGTAGCACCAGATTCCAACATAAAGATATCCATAAGGACACTTCGCTGTCCCCTGATCAAAACACACGAAACCAGATTGATCACGTTGTGATCGACGGAAGGCACGCTTCCAATGTACTAGATGTATGCACAATACGTGGTGCAAACATCGACTCAGACCACTACTTGGTTGTAGCCAAGGTCTGCACACGTATATGTGTAGCAAATCGCGTACGGATAGGTACAAAGAGAAAGCAGGATGTCGAAAAGCTGCAATCACAACAGACAGCGAAAGTCTTTGCCAACCAACTTGCACTTCTCCTTTCGCAAAACACCTGTCAACTTGATGATATATGCGCGCAGTGGACGCACATTTCCCGCTCTATGCGTACAGCTGCCGAAGAGGTGCTAGGCTACCACCGTCGACGGAGAAATATGTGGTACGACCAAGAGTGTCGCGATGCTACTGAAGCAAAAAACACAGTTTACAGATCCACCCTGCAGTCAGTTGCAACGCGAGCTGCTAAGGAGCGATACAGAAAGTTGAGGAGGGAGGAGAAACGTCTTTTCAGGCGCAAGAAAAGAGATGAAGAAAGACGCGAGTTCAATGATATCGAAATGTTGCGGGACAGGAAAGAGGTCCGAAAATTCTTTGAAAGAATAAGACGCCTGACCAATGGTTTGAAGACCGGGGCCTCTTCCTGCAAGGATGAAGACACAAATCTGGTGACAGATATCCAGGGCATAATGAGATTATGCAGGGAGCACTTTTCGCAGCTGCTTAATGGCGATGACGGCAATAATCCCGCCACTGCGGAACCCACTCCGGAAACCCCAATCACTGACGGCGTTGAAGTACCACCGCCTGACTATGAGGAGGTCTTAACAGCCATTGCTCGGCTGAAAAACAATAAGGCTGCAGGTGCAGATGGCCTGCCTGCTGAGTTGTTTAAGACCGGAGGCGAAGAGCTCAAAAAACGCATGCATGAGCTTCTATGCAGAATATGGTCAGATGAAAGCATGCCAAGTGATTGCAATCTCAGCGTACTCTGCCCAATCCATAAGAAGGGTGATTCCACGATCTGCGCCAACTACCGTGGGATAAGCCTTCTTAATATTGCATATAAGGTTCTATCGAGCGTACTGTGCTAAGGACTGAAGCCCATCGTCAACAAACTGATTGAACCTTATCAGTGTGGCTTCAGGCCTGGTAAATCCACCATCGACCAGATATTCACACTACGCCAAATCCTGGAAAAGACCCGAGAAAAACAGGTCGACACTCATTATCTGTTTGTCGGTTATAAAGCCGCCTTCGACAGCACGATTAGGGATCACTTGTACGCCGCAATGTCTGATTTTGGTATCCCTGCAAAGCTCATTCGTCTTTGCAAAATGACACTGACCAACACCACCTTACTTTACTTTTAATGGCACAACAGCCCATGGAGGGCCTAGGCCGAGCTTTTCTCATCCACTCATGTTGTGCGTGTTATATTTGTACATGAATGGAAGGGACCTACAGTTTTAATGCCGAATCCGAACGGAGAAGTGAAAAGCTTTGCATAGCAATTTTTACTCTTGTACCAAAAGCGGTTTCAGACAAGATGACTCCCTATCGTGCGACTTCTTTCACCTTATGCTGGAGAAAATAATTCGAGCTGCGAACATCGACACGAACATCTCTGGCACTATCTTCTACAAGAGTGTCATGCTGCTAGCATACGCTGATGATATTGACATCATTGACAAAAACGCTCGTCGAGCAGTCAGTGCAGCATTCTCCAACCTGGAAAGGGAGTCTCGTCGTGTGGGTCTAGTGGTGAACGAGGACAAAACGAAATACCTTGTGTCAACAAACAAAGGGTCACGACGTCTTGGACAAAATGTCACTGTTGACAACTACACTTTTGAAGTCGTCAAGGATTTCGAATATCTAGGATCCAGCATAAATACCAACAATAATGTCAGCCTTGAGATCAAGCGGAGACTAACTCTTGCCAACAGGTATTACTACGGGCTCAGTAGGCAACTGAGAAGTAGAGCCCTCTCTCGACCGACGAAAATAATAATAAGTCCCTCATCCTTCCCGTCCTAATGTATGGCGCAGAGACGTGGACATTGACCATCAATGATGAGAGGCTGTTAGGAGCGTTCGACAGGAAGATCTACGGTCCAGTATGCGTGGACGACGTGTATCGAAAAGGATGGAACGATGAGTTATATGAGCTGTACGCCGACACTGACATAGTCAAGCGTATAAAACTCCAGCGGCTTCGCTGGCTGGTCATGTTGAGCGAATGGAAGAAAGCGCTCCGACTAGAAGGGTGTTTTATTCGAAACACGGTGGAGGAACACGCAGAAGGGGACGTCCTAATCTCCGTTGGAAAGACCAGGTGCAGGGCAACCTGACTGCACTTGGCCTTATCAACTGGCGCCAGCGCGCGCATAGCAGAAGTGACTGGCGAAGCTTTGTGGAGGCGGCCAAGACCGATCATCGGTTGTAGTGCCAGCTAAGTAAGTAAGTAAGTAAGAATATCATTTTATCATTGATATATAAAACCATAAATATTGTTCTTTATAAAGTTCAAAAGTTTATCAAAAGTAGTAACATTTATTTTTTACCACTAGCCAATGTTCGTAAAATTAAAGAAAAATTGTTTATTGAATTTATTTTGACACCAAAGATGATTGTAGATACTTCAACATTTTTGAAATACGACGAGCTGTGTTAGCATCATTGGATGTCTCATAACCTCTTTCGAAACTCTTTTCTCTCTTTGTTTGCTTGAAAAATCTTTTTATTTCCCTCATCAAACACTCGCCTACATTTCAATGGAAGTCCATACGAAAACAGACAAACCATACATATATAGAAAAGTTATCACTCAAATGTCGCTCTATTGCATGGAATGTATTCATAACCATGGGAGTAGCACCACAAATATAAGTACTACAATAACTATTGTCGCCTAGAACATAAGCAACCGCACCATCGATCATAGTTAAGTTCATCTTGAATGACACACGAACTTGAAAATTATATATTTTAATGGCATAAACGATTAATTTTTCAATTTGATTAGCAAAATTTTTCTCATTTCATAAATATAAATTTCATCGGCCGGTAAAAATTCCATGAGGACGATTTATTACTCCAAATTGGGAACAAGTTTTTTATGGGAACAAGTTTTTTATATTAACTCAGTTAATGATCAAGTAGCATTTATTCAAGGCAATGTCAATCATCTGTTTAACGAGTTCGTCCCTATTAAGCAAAAAAGAACTACTCATAAGCAACGTCCGTGGTTCAACAGAACTATTGAACATCTGATTTTGATGCGCAATAATGCATATAATCGCTGGAAACGCTTCAAAACTCCAGAATTATATGAAGAATTTAAAATATTGCGTTCGACAGTGGTAAAAGAGGTGAAAATTGCAAAAAGTAATTATTATAGGGACAAGTATAGTTCAGTTGTGAATAGTAAGCAGAAATGGCGTGAGATACGCAATATAGGGCTTTGTAGAAAATCATTCGACTCTTGTGATAACGTAGACGTTGAGGATTTAAACAAAAAATTTGTTGATATACCTATGCCTTTTGTCAATCAAAACGTTTACCAGACTATTGAAAGTTCTTTTAATGCCAACTCTAGCTTCAGCTTCAATTGTGTTTCTCAGGCTGATGTACTGCAAAGTGTATTATCAATAAAATCGAACGCTCTAGGGTATGATGACACTAGTCCTATTTTTCTGAAAATTTTGCTTCCGAAGATTCTCCCATATCTAACTCACATTTTTAATACTGTGCTCACAAAGTCAATTTACCCGATAGAATGGAAGAAAGCTAAAATAATACCAGTACCAAAATCTCATAATGAGTACCGCCCAATAGCTATACTCCCATTTATATCCAAAGCGTTAGAATCGTTACTTAGTCAACAAATTAACACACATTTGAGTAAAAATAGTTATATAACTGAAAGGCAATCAGGCTTTAGGGAAAAACATAGTTGTATTACTGCTCTAGTTGATGTAATTGAAGACTTACGTTCTAGCATAGATGACAATAAAGTTGGGTTCTTAGTTCTGTTGGATCACTCCAAGGCTTTCGATACAGTCGACCATAATATTTTGGAGACAAAACTAATTAAATTATTTAACTTCTCGCCATCTGCGACGAATCTTATTGCGTCATATCTTTCCAATAGGTCACAAGCTGTCTTCGCCAATAACTGTTCATCAGTCTTTCTACCCATTATAAGAGGTGTTCCTCAAGGTTCTGTCTTGGGTCCCCTTTTTTTCTATGTACATAAATGACCTACCTAGTGTTTTGAAAAACTGTAAGATCCATATGTACGCAGATGACGTCCAGTTGTACGTCAACTGTAAGCGTGAGAACCTCTATGACTGCATCAACAATCTGAATAGTGTTCTTGAAAACATTGGTAATTGGGCAATAAAAAACGGCTTAAGCCTTAATCCAGCAAAGTCAAAATGCTTGGTAATAGCGAAAAAAATCATTGACATTTCCACTGCCCCTAACCTTTCATTAAACGGAAGCAATATTGAATACGTAGACTCTGCAAAAAATTTAGGGGTAACCTTCAACAGAACTCTAACTTGGAATAACCACATAAGTAACACGGTTGGGAAAGTCTACAGCATGCTTCGTGTTCTTTGGACGACGCAGTACTTTACTCCTCTTCATATTCGAATGCTACTTGCTAAAGCATATCTCATACCAACAATGCTATATGGCTGCGAAATATTTGCAAATTGTGATAGTCTAAGTAAAAATAAATTAAATATTTTTTTCAATAACATTGTTCGTTATGTGTTTGGACTAAAACGAAGAGATCATGTTTCCCAGTATGCTAAAAGAATCCATGGCTTAACCTTTGATAACTTACTGAACTATCGAACGCTTTTATTGTTGCATAAAATTATATGTAATGCAGAACCCAGTTATTTGTTTTCGAGATTAAACTTTTCTATATCTAATCGAACTAATATGATTAACTGTTTACGTGTTTCTTGTTTAACGTCTGAAAGGCAGTTTTTTGTACACTCTGTTCGTCTTTGGAATGCACTGCCTAATAGTTTAAGATCTGGTAATAATGCTGTGCAATTCAAAAATAAACTAGCTTTATTTCTTTCTTCGCTGTAATAGGAAATAATGAAATATATCATGTTATTAAAATTTTTTACGAATAGATGAATAGATGTTTAATGTTTAATTTTAAAGTAAAGTTTACATTTGTATATCATGCAATATATATTATAAGTCGTATTTAATCTTGTTTATGCTACATGCTGCCGGTACTGCTAATAAGGTTTTAAACTTTGTTGTGCCGGTTTTCGAAAAAATAAATAAATAAATAAATCTCTTTTCGATCGTTAACGCTAAATATTTTCAGAGGATATAAGGCAACAATAAACGTAAGTCATCTGTTTGACTTTCTTCTTCAAACCTTTGTTTATATACGCTGTGGCGGAACTACCGTCGAAATCGCATTTACATTTTAAAACTATATAGTAAGCTTTCGGTAGTTTTGTTCAGAAGATTTTGCAAAAGCACTTCAACTGATGTTTTTGAAATAACTAGCGGACGAGGAGATAATTCATCTTTATATTTTTTCAGCACATACTTAGTAGCTTAATAAAAAATACATGTGAATGCTATTAACTTACTTACTTACTTAACTGGCACTACAACCGGTGATCGGTCTTGGCCGCCTCTATAAAGCTTCGCCAGTCGCCTCTGCTATGCTCGAAACAAGTCCTGGAGGGCCTGAATAGAAAAGTATCTTTTACTTTATTAAAGACAAGACATGGTTGCTTAAGATACAATTTTATTCTGATTCTTATTATTTCGTTATCATTACATGTCAGTTTAATCGATTTAAAAATATTGCTTAATAATTGATTTACAAATATTGCTTACTAATTTATTTAAATCAAGTTCAATAACGTTTGTGTACATAGTTAAATTACTCTGTGGATTTAGTGTAACTGTGATGGATTTCGGTTTGATCTCCTTATACGTTGGTGGGGCGATGTGGAATTCATCCCAAAATACGGTTGGGTCATCCTTGATGTGACAGTTTTTGATGTGTAGTAAAGCTGTTCCTTATTTACAAATAGGATATAATTTTCTTCGGGTTGGTAGACAGTTTCGATTCTGCCTACGTCGCTCAAAGCGCATTGGGATGTTTCGCTGTTCATTATTCGTCCAATACATGTTGAATTTATTGTTGCTTCTTGATGAGGTGATTTTATGCAGAAGTAGATGTTCTCTATCCTCGGGCATGCCTTGCCGAAGTACTGAACGTTTTCATCATTATGTGTTATGTATGGTTTTGTAATTATTTGCTTAGTTTCATTTATGAGTAATGTTATAATGATAAAAATAGTGTTTTTTTTATAGATATATTAGCTATTTTTATGTTGAATATAATGTTAGAATTATTATAGTAGGCTGGTAGGCCAAGTAGTTCGTACAAGTCCTCATCTGAATTTACTTTTATAGATTGATTATTGATATAGTTGTTGATTTCTTGTAATTTATTTTGGCTTAATAAAAGTTTTGACATTATGTTCAAACATAGCTTCTGCTATGTTTGTTATATGCTCGCTTAAAAGATCTATGTTGTAATTAATTTAATTCATTAGTTGCATTCCCTCTAAGATATTATCTTGTTAAATTTCTAAATCTTGTGAGCATTTGTGTATTAAGGTTATGTTGTTTTGCTATTGTGATTTCTGTTTTAGTTTTATCATCATTTAGTCTTTATATTTGTTCATTTAAATTTTGACCATCATTTGCATCCATGTTGCCAGTAATGAATTTTATTGCAGAACCTAGGCCATCTATTAGTCCACACTTTGTTCATTTTGTTGGGGTTAGTGAAAGGAGTTTGTTCTTAAGTTCATTAAGTTTAAGATTTGTTATTTTTACTGAATTGTTTAATGTGCCGTGTTTTTGGAATGTTTCTAGTACATTTAAAATCTTTCTAACATGTTTATCATATTCTTCTAAGTTTATAATGTGTATTAGGTTGTTGAAATTGTTAATAATTTTGGCTGGTCCCAGCCTTAGTAGTAGTATTCCCTGATTTCCTTTCTTGTCTCGTTTAATTTGTCTATTCGATTGTTTACTTCAGTTTCTAGTTTATTTTTGATAGAGGGATAAAGTATTTCTTGGAATTCGTTTAGCTTTCTTAGGTATTCATGTTCATTGTTAAATTTTGTGTTCCCGTCGAATTTATATGTTCTACCGTGGAGCAGTTCATATGGAGTTGGTTTAGTTGCAGAGTGGATAGCGTTATTATATGTTATTAGTGCTTCGGATAAGATTTCTTCATGGTCTATTTCTAATTTGAGTTCTTTACGTTTGGACATTATAATTCTATAAATCTCAGTTAACGTAGAGTTAATCTTTCCACTGGTGCGTTACTGCTTGTTTGTTGGAAGGATGTAATGTGAAGATTGATGTTGTATTGCTTAGAGAAATCTTTGAATATATTACTAGTGAATTCTGAACCTTGATCACAAACTAGTTTCTTGGGGATGCCGTATTGGCTTATAAAATTTTTAAAAGCTTTTAGAACTATGATGCTGGCTCTACTTGGAAGTGTGTAAGCGGAAACGAATTTAGAGAATTTATCAAACATTGTTAGAATTTGGTTATTGTTTATAGTATAAATTTCAGGGGTATCTCAGGTTTTTGGAATTTTAATTTTGGTGGATGTCTGTCGTATTTGAGTGTTTGACATTTTTCACAATTGTTAATTGTTTGTGTTATTTTGTTTTTCAGAAATGTGAATATATATTGTCTTTTTAGATGTGAAAAAGTTTCGTTTATTCCCCGGTGGTTGTTCTTTCCATGATAGTCTTTAATAACTTTTTCTTGCTCATCGTTTTGTCAAACATTCCGGTTTCGGTTTTGGCAAGTATTACGGTTTTGGTTTCGTTCTTCTACATTCATTCGGGTTTCGGTTTCGTTCCAGTTTTGAAGGAAAGAGATCAAAATAAGTTTGACAATCACATATAATATTAATTACCAAATATCTAATAATTTTCTATGTTTTTCAAACTTACTTATATCTCTTTTTGATTATACAAATACTTTTTTTTTGTACGACCACAATATTAAAATAAATTCCGACATGGATTGTTTCTTAATCTCGACATGTTGTGTTTATCACAACATCGTTTAACGTTTATCACGATAAAATTTGGAAAGTGAAGGAAGAAGATATATATTTGACTTTATAGGTTAGAAAATCGTCAAACAATTATGGACAATCAGTGTTGCCAGACGTTCTGGATATAAAATATCGTGCTGAAATCTGCTAAAATCGCATGCTAAAATGTATGGTATTAAATTCAAATTGAATAAATTTTGAAATATAGGAAAAACAGATCCCTTTGTAACAATCATCTTTCTGGGATGGGAGCCGCCAGCCACCGGTTGGAGATGGAGGTAAGTACGATCGGGGAAAATGTCAAAAATATTTAAATTTTTTAATATGTTATAAAACTAAAATATTGTGTCGTATGTACACTTAACTATGTACATATGAGGCTTAAAATGTAGTATGTATATTTACTTCAAAACTGCTTCAACTTTTTTTTTAACTGTCGACCTTCACTTAAATCAATTCAGAATAGTTTACATAGTTTGTGAAATCATAAAATTTCAGTCACACTATCACTTACATTTCTTATTAATTTTCTTTTGTATTTGCGGTTAACGATATATGTTTGAACAACGTTGAGAAATAATACAAATTTACTTGTAAAATGGTGAATCTTCTACCGAAAGTGTAAGAAAATTACGTTCAAAATTTGGTAGAAGAGAATGCATACAATCGAAAAAGTTGACCCAAAAGAGTATTGGCAGGGTCTTCATCCGTCTTCATACTCAACATCATCTTCTACGTGCAGCATTGCTGTTGGATATTCTATTATTATTGATAGAATTTTATTATCAGGTGATAAAATTTTGCAGTCCCAAGTTCGTAACTCTCATGATGTAGTTCTGGCCATGTTGTGCGAAACCGTTCGAATAATAAAAGTAGTGGAACTGATGTTGTTAGCTTTACAGTTGCTCTGATGCAGCTTCTGCCAGCAGTTCCATAATGTGATGTCTTCAAGCAAGACCCAACAGATGCCTATTTTTTCTAATATAGCGTAAGCTCCAAAGAAGTGTTAGTATGTTTTGCTTGCTGTTGTATCAAAACCATAACATTATCTGGTACACGCCAATCCACTGATGTTGAATAAATACCATTTGCTTCAAATATACTTTCGGGATCGCCAATACATTTGATTCATCACATGATGATACCAGGGTAGATCAATAAGTACCCGTGTGTGAAGACAGGCGTTGCTGAGGGAAGTTGGCATTACCGTCGTGTACTGCCATCTGTCACACAACTCCACACTCAAACTGATTCATAGGTTAGTTTTTATTTGGCAGCCATTAGTAGCACACGTGTTTGGTGTTTCGCAATAAAATGAAGAAAGAAAAATATTAATCCGTAATTCGCTTTTTATTTTTGGATGGAAGAAATAAAAGCGAAGTTGGATGCTGTCTATGGGGTCCCTTCACCATCTATGACAACCGTAAGATATTGGTTCAACGAATTTAAACGTGGTCGTATATCTGTTTTTGATGAGGAGTAGACGAAGGAGGAGCTCAAAGGAGGAGGTTATTTTGAAGAGTTTGACAAATCATATTGTTTGGAGGTGTTAAAGAAATGACAGAAACGTTGGGAAAAGTATATGGTACTAAAAGGAGATTACGTTGAAAGATAGAAAAAAAATTTGTGAAAACTTGCCTCTTCATTCCTAACACGGGTATTTATTGATCTACCCTCGTAAAACAATGGCTAATCTATTACATTATAAATTGTCTGCGTTGGTGCAATCCTCCAATACGAAAGCTGCATTTGTGGAAAATTGATTCTTAATGCTCATGAAAAAGTTTTGCCTATGTTCAATGCCTTGTATTATAATATGTTATGCAGAAATATGGAATGATCCAACATCATGACCTGAATGGTATGCAATTTGATCAATAATTATGGCAGCTTCAATGTTGATTAGTTGAAATCTATCCAAAGATTGCGTTATCTCTGCATCAATTAAGTTTTAAATGGTTCTATTAATTGTTTTCTTAAAATTTTTGTTGGAGGTTGATATACATACAGATTCATCTTTTTCAGCTTCTGTATCTGTAACGATTACACGAGCTATTTAAATCAAAAGCCTCATTGGAACTTGGCATTTCTGAATCAACGCTGGTACTGCGACACCCGCAGAATTTAAATACAATTTTGCACGTAGCGTTGCTTTTGATTCACGATACTCATTCAGAATTTTACTCTGACTTCTTAATGTTTCAATGACATCTAAAGCATCAGTAAATTCTTTTTCCTCAATTGCAATACTTTAACGAACGTTATTTTTACTTTTTTGCACAGAACGCCTCTTATTAAATACATAGAATAACGCAGCAAAAACTTCTTGCTTGTTTTAATTTTCATTGTTAGTTGGTTTGAAATAGCATTTCTCTACATACAAAAATAATTTTTCGTAACTCTATAGCTAGTTAATTAAACAAATACTTAATTAATTTTTAAATTACCAATTAAATATGTAAACACCGCTGTTTTCCATATTTATTTTTATAAATAACAATTATTAATAACTTCGATTAACGATGTTGCATTCAGATGTGTTTTGTGCACTAGTTGCGAATAATGCTAAGTTAACCCTCTACCCCCTTGGTAAATGGAATGTAATATATATTTTATTATTTTTGCGTTGGTTTCGAAATATAAAAGACACATGAGCTAAAAGTCGCCTCCGAGTGAACACCGCCTGATATCTGTTTCCGAGCGTTTTTATGACTTGCAACTGAAAAATTGATATCAGATTTGTGTTTAGCACCCCAAAATTATCTTTTGCTGAATTTATTAATCCAAAAAAAAAATTGGTCGGTACAGCTTGTGCTAAGCTAGTAAAAATCAATATTTATTTTTTGCCTTTAACATCCATTTATAGTTACATAGAGCCATTTGAAAAAAATATTAACATCAATATTTACAAGAATTTTTACCTTTTATCGCCTGAAACACCATCATGTATCATACAGATCAAAAGTGTGTATTAAAAAACGTTTGCCTTTAAATTCTACGCAAAAATTTTCCTCCCCACCATTCATCAAAAATATTATTTTAAAAACTATAGATTCATAAAACTGTGTACCGAATAAACTTAGATTCTTAGTCTTTAAATGAAAGCCAGCTGGGTTTTTTCCAAAACTGTATTTTTTGCTCTATCCTTTTCTCTCTTTCTATTCTTTCTTTTCCTATTCCTTCAATTTTCTACTTTCTCCTTTATTCATTCGTTTCGAATATCTATAACCGTTCCTTCTTCTTTTTGTAAATTTGTATATTATAAATTTAATTTTCCATAGTTAAATAAATTAATTTCTAAATCATCTTAAAACCGATTTCCCGGTCTTTTAATTTTTCCACTCGAATTCCCCCTTTCGATCTCTCCTAAAGATAAGTTATCTCGAGCTTAAACATTGGTCCTTCGAGCCAACGAAAATAAAAATAAAAAAATGAAAACATAAACAGTTTCACTAAAAAACATTAAACATTAAAACAAAAAAATTAACACAAAATGAACAATAAAAACAAAAAAGTGCAACAAGTGCAACAATCAGCAAAAATAAAGCACTAACAATTACAGAACAGCAAGTAAACCCTGTGGAAAAACTTTCCTTCCTTTCACCAGTATTGAAGTAAGTACAAGATTATATTTATTCCCTAAATTTTACTTGTGGAGTTCATATATGGTAGGTATATACATAATATTTTAAATTTTCCCATATTTAAAATATTGGGTATAAATTGTATATATTTCCATATACATACATACTGGTTCCAACATACAAAAATATCTTTTGTACGTGCATAAAGTAAATAAGTTCCGTGTACAACAACAAATACACACTTATTGCTTTACAGAAATTTCTTGCCATTTCTTTTGTGCTATATTCGTTTACCTCCAAACGATAAACCTGTACAAAACTATTACACCTTGTGCAGTAAATTGAGTTACACTTTAACTAATTAAAGTACATTATTATGTTATATAAATTAACGAGTGTCCTTCAGGACACTTAAAAAAATTAAAGTTGCGAGCCTGTCACTGGCTCGTTTAGTCTATCTCCACACTGTTAATAAAAGATTCTTGTTTATATTAAGGTTATATTTTTATTACATATTATTGGCAGTTCCAAAGTTGAAGCGATTCTTAACTAAAACTTAACTCTTAAGCTTAATTCTATATAAAGTAAACTGCTGTGTTAGCAGTTCCCACGGCAGCAGCGATAGCTACGCTGACATGCCTTTCATAGCGGATGCACGTGCGGATCATATTGCACATCGCAGGAGCGTTGCTTAACCCTAAGCTTAATTCTACCTAAAATAAACTGCTGCGTTAACGACTCTCACAGCAGCAGCTATAGTTGCGCTGACGTGCCTATCGTAGCGGATGCGCGATTGAATCATGTTGGACATCGCAGACGCGTTGTCAGCAGATTATGGCAGGTGAATATGTGAATAGCTTAGGCGGTTGTGTTAACTTTAAATATCTGCGTCCCGCAGATTTGTTGGTGGATTCGATGGACTCCTGGGAGTATCGTGCATGTAGGCGGCAATTACCTTTGGAGCGTCAGGCCGAGGTACCTCAGGGAGGTTGATACTTGCTGTTATCTTTTTCCAAATTGAACAGCAAACCACGGCTAAGATCAAGCGAAAAAATGCGTCCACCGCCAAGGAGAAGTGGAAATTCTAGCCGAGTCTTTGGAGGCGATCAATATTATTAGTGCTTAGCTCGTTAATGTATTCAAGGTTTGGTTAAACTCCCTGATTCGTTACATTGATTAGGGCCGTCGGTAATGCTTGTGAGCTCTTTAAGGCTCTGCTAGTGAAGGTTTGATTCTTCACCCATATAATTTCATTGAACGATCCCTTGAAAATTTGTAGGAAAGAGCATGTTGTCATCGATTAGTTCTATGATTTCCCTGGATTCGGGTTCGAAGTGACACCTGGCGTCCCCTCCTTTCATTAGTCTGCTGCACATCCTTCTTCGGGTAACTTTTTCAGATGACCCTTTTCGCATATCGTAGTGTTATTAATTGAAGGACATTCATTTATTATGCCATACATTTAATCTTTACTGACTAACATCTAGGTATCTAGACATCTAATGGTATCTTAGTTGAAGGCTGTCTTCGGGTATCTTGATGCCATTTATCACATTCGGCCTCAAACGCTCCTTTAGGACTCTCGTCAGTGTTTATCGATCAATTCTGTCTAAGGTAACATAATGACGAGTGTAGCTGTTATGTGAGTTTTCTACGCAAAAAAGCTCTTTACCCTCCTTAATCACAAATTGGGTCCTGAAAACGTTTAAAGGTGTTTCCACATGAATAATCCAGTCAGAAGCATCTTGCTCGGCACTGTGCATTGTTTCACCCTTACTTCCGCTTCGGTAGGAGGACTATTCTCGTTCTCCATTGCCATCAGGTGAAGTCCTACTTGGACTTGGCACTTCATTCTTGACAAGGCGTCTGCCACAAAATTGGATTTACCTGGTGTGTAAATTAATTCGTGATTGTATTCTTCGATACGCGCCTTCCCTTTTTTCAATTTTGCATTATTGTTTCTATTTCCTAGGGCAAAAGTGAGTGGTTGATTGTCCATATATATTTTAATGTTTTAAGCACCATATACTATAAGTTAGATCGCAGGTTGTCCAACCTTTGAACCTTTGTGGTCGCTGTGGCGTAGTGGTAATGCGTTTGACTGCTACGCTGAGTGTCCGCGGTTCGAATCTCGGCACAGGCAAAATCAAAAATAATTTTTCTACACGACACCACCTCTTGGCAGACAAGGGCAAAACTTACAAGAGTAAAAATTGCTATGAAAAGCTTTTCACTTCGCCGTTCGGATTCGGCATTAAACAGTAGGTCCCTTCCATTCCATTCATGTACAAAAAAGCTCGGCCTAGGCCCTCCATGGGCTGTTGCGCCAATGAAAGTAAGTAAGTAAGTAATCAAAAAGAATCTATTGAAACAGTTCTGGGTAAAAAATTTTAAAATTGTAATAATTATTGATTTTTGCTACTTGTTTTTTGACGTTAATATTTATGACAGTTCACGCGTGATTCTTGACATGTGTCAAAGTAAAAAATGTTCAGTTTGGTTTGCCATTTCGTCATGAATAGATGAAACATATCACATGCCACACTGCACGCGAAACCGCCTCTCAAACCATCAATTGAGAGGCGAATTAGTATCGTTTTGGTGCAGTCAATTGGCCACCATGATCGTGTGGTTTGACCCCGTTAGACTTTTTTATGGGGCTATGTTAAGTCTCTTGTTTATAGGGACAAGCCAAACACGATTGGTGCTTTGGGAGCCAACATTGAACGCGTCATTCATTGGTGAGATTCCGGCCGAAATGTGTGAAAGTGTGCCAAAATTGGACCTTCAGAATGGACCACTTGAATCATAGCCGCGGGCAACATTTAAGTGAAATTATCTTTAAAAAGTAAATGGCAGGCATTGATTTACCGATCCAATTAAAAATTTCATTCACTTTTGTAAAATTTCTATTTTTTTTTAAATCTAAATCCAAGCTCTTAAAAAATCACCCTTTACATATTATCTGATTTCAAAAATTATTTCACGTTTTTGCTTATCTATATGAGTACAAACTTTTTGTCTCATTGCTTTTTGATTTGTCGGCGGTTTGGCTATTTATTCGTAAGATCACTTTTGATCGTCACTGCATAGCAATAATTTACGAAATATGGGCGAGATGGGCGTGTCGACTACACGTATGAATACTCATTTCATATCAAAATTAACAACAAAGTTATGTTTTTTTTTTGCAACATATTACGGCATTGACATTTGCAAAAAAGTTAATTACACCGAAAGAACTGGCGGTAGACAAATATCGAGGAGTAGATGAACAACATTCCACATCACCAAACAATTCAGCCCTCGTTCGGTCACGAAATCGATTTCGGAAGGCCAATAAATAAATTATATTTCTATTAAACTTAATTCATTTTGGACTTATGGTTTCGTTGGAAATTTTTTAACAAAATCAACCGCAGATTTTTTATTCTATCTATACCCTTGGTAAATTCTTGGCTCCCAAATTATTGGAAATAATATTACTGAAAGCAAAGCATAAGGTACAGAAGAAGCAAGAAACGTAAAAAATATCTAAAACTTACTGTTTTAAATACTTTTTATTAATCATAAAATGAATTTTCATTTTTGACTAAATTATGTCACATTTTCGCTTCTCTGTAAAAAAAAAAAAAAAAAAAATGTAATTCTAAATAATGATGACGATACAGAAAAAATCCATTTAATACAATTTTTTATTATTAATTTATTTTCCACTGAAAATTAGAGTGAAAGGAATACAAAGTTTTTTCCGTAAAAAACTAGAATAATATAAATGAATTAAAGACACAAAATTTGCAATATGAGCTATGTAAGATCATACGAAAGAATTTCCATTGTTTTTTATTAACATAAAATTATAACAATTATTTAAAATAGAATAAAACTTAAATTGTAAAACAAAACGCAAACAAAAATCAAAGTGTATTCTATTTCAGCACATTAAAAATAACAGATTTTAATAAACTTAACTAAAATTGAAAGCACTAAGTTCAAACAAGTCTTTTAGAATATAAAAATTATATATGTACATTATACCAATAAGTCTGCTATATTCAGTATCATCCGTCTCTTTACTTTTTCATATCACACAAATGGTCCAGCGAAATAGATTTTTCGTTTGCTAGGCAACGGTTTCGTACTCAAGCCGGAGCCTTCAATGAATTTCTCGAAGTTGGCTAAATTATTTTTCATCTTATTAGCCTTATTATTAGGCAATGCTGATGCTGCCAGTGACGAGTTCTCGCTCTCTCGGAATAATGGAAAATTTACCGCCTCGCAAATTGCAGCATTCAAAGCAGCATTAGCTTCAAATTTTGTTAGTGTATTTGAATTTATTGCTTCAGTGAGAAGTGGCAGCAGCTGTTCAGTCTCAACACTATTAACGCTTCGGAATTCACACTCTTCCAGCACATCAGGTTGTTTCTCGCATGTCAAGGAGAATTCCTCGTCTAAATTGTATTCATCAGCAGCAGCTACAACGCTCTCGTAATCTTCTTGTATTTCGGCAAGCATATTACTACTATTATCATTAACTTTTAACAAGTCGGGTGGCTGTAATTGCAAACCACCTCCGGATCCATACTCTGCATCCAAATTATACCAATCGAATTCTGCTTGCAGCGGCAAGTTTGGCGAGCTATTTTCTAGATTCTTCAATAGTGCTGCATTCGCTGATTGCAACACTGTTTGTTTTGATTTGTTTGATGTCGACGGTGAATTGGGTTGACTCATACGCTTATTGATCTCAGCCAATATGTTGGGCATATGCTTGCGTTTATATTGCTGTCCTGGCGAGTTAGTATTTAATTGTAGCTTAAGCGGCGTGCTATCATTCTTGAGCTTCGCTGATTCATGCGGATTGCTCAGATAATCGCTTGCGCTCGTTGTGGATGTATTCAAAACTAAATTACGTGCATTTTGTAAATTGGTCGTTTCCACTTTAGGTGACATTATCAAATAATCGCTATGCTGCTGTTGATATTTGGGATTCTTCGGCGCTATTATAGCAGCAACGTTCGGCAACTTTGGTATATCAGCAAAAATCTCTTCGATTTCATCAGTCTTTTGCGATGCGGCGAATGTATCATCTGAAGCTAGCGTTGATACTTCCAAATCCAATTCGGAAACGGCTGCTTGCGATTCAAGATCGCCCACATCTGATTCGGGAGGTTGATGCACATCGGCTACAATTTTAACGCTGGTTATGCGCACATTTACTTCGGATATCGAACAATAGTCGGGTTCGGAGACAACAGTGCCAGCATCGTTACTACTTTCAGCGCAATGCTGATGCAAATGCTTATCTGGCATTTCGCCGAGCTGTTGCAGTGATTTCTTAAACTTCAACAGATTTGCGGGTTTGGGCGGTAATGCTGGGGGAAATTTATGTATTTTTGTTTCTATTACCGTGGTGCCGCCTTGCTCCGCCATTTTAATGGTTGACTCCATATCTACATATAAATTTGATGAATTATGCTCGGAGCCAATGGGCTCGTACTCATTGCTGTAAATGCTTTCATAACTCAAAGTTTCTAAGCGGTCTTGCTCTGTTGCTTCTGCTAAGCCACCAACATTTGAAGGCGTCACGGCAACGCTTTGGAGAATTGGTGTAGTTTCAGTTTGTTGGGTATGGTAACTCATATGATGATATTGTTGTAAATTTGAGATCATTTCGCTATGCACGTTTGCTACACCACGCGAATTCTCCTCGTCATCGTCTTCATTGTTATCATTGTTGCGTGGAACATGCACCATGCTATTCTTCGTAGAAAAGTGCACACGCTTACGTGGCAAGTTACCATTTCGCGTTGCGGATGTTTGACCACCAACACCACCACCGCTTTCGTTTGCATCAGTTGAGTGACTATTACTTCGCGAATGACGACGTCCGCTCAGTGAGCTACGTCTGGGTAAGTTTGTCTTAGGCTGATTGGCCTGCATGTGATTTGATGTGGATTTTGTAGCAATCCGCGGATTATTTTCACTACCCGATGAACTCTCCAATGAATTGGAATTATCATGCGCTGATTCTTCCATTGATTGCTGCAGCAATATTTGATTTACACATTCGAGTACCGGATTTACAGCACCGTGACCATATGACTTCGAAGCCACTGTTGTGCCAATTTCTTCCTGATCTGAAGCGCTCGCATACCAGTCATCCGTTGATGTTTCATACACTTGTTTCGGTGATGCTTCGGAGAATTCTGCTGATCGACGTGGTACTATTTTAATGCTACGCCCTGTCTCTATGGAATCTTCGGCTTCATCGAAGTCGTCATCTTGTGTGGGCGAAAATATTCCGTCATCTTCTTCAATGTTTTGAGGTGTTACTGCCTTCTTATCACTACCGCTACCACTACTATTTCTTCTTCGCCCACTAGTTACACTGTTATTGCTCTTATTGCTCAACCGTGATGCTAAACGTCTCGTTTTCATTGTCGTCTCTATAGCGCTCAGTTCCGACTCACGCTCGCTCTCACATTTTACACCGTGCATACGCTCTATCGTTCGTGAGTATATATTAATTTTCTCATAGCTCGTTTGCGAAACATCACGACTTATCGTGCTCGTATTCTCTTCGGAGTTCTGGTCCAACGCCGGATCATCGATATTCATCGAACGTGAACGCATATAGTCGCGAAAGGTACCAGCGGTACGTTTGCTAGTGTAGCGCACACTTCGTCGGGCTCCGTAAAACGACGATGAGACTGTATCATCACTCGATGAGCCGTGCTCAGTAGTGTGGCCATCTGCAAAGAGAGTAAGTGAGTGATAATTTCTAAGTTCAACATACGTTTAATACAGTCCTGTCCAGATCAGTTTAGTTCGAACTAGTTAAGTCTGAGGAGTTTGATTTTGATCAGCCTGAACAAAACATAACAGTTGGATTAAAAATAGTTCGAATCAGTTCGTTGCGACTCAACTTACCATTTTGTCTACTGCCATCCTTCGAGTGTATAGCCTGTTTCCAACCCTCATTGTTATCAATGTCATAGAATTGCTTTCTACAATTAATGCATTGCAAGGCTTCGAGTACCAAACAGTCTTCAAATAGTAACGATGCCTGCTTATTGTGGGTGATTTCGTCAGCACCACCGTTACGTTCAGCCTCACCTTCATTTTCGACGACGCCTTCATAGCGATTATCATCACATTCGTTAGCCTGCAGCTTGGCAATATTATTTTTAAGCGCACGATTCTGACACACCAAACGACAAATTTCTTCATCTTTTTCGGCGAGTCGTTGATTAACCGATTTCATATCCACCTTCAGCTTCGATTCGAAACAAATGAGGGATTTTACTACACAAGCCAGATCCTCGGTACGCCGCCTTTTCTCTTTGGCGAGCTCACGTTGCAACAATTTATTTTGTTGATCATAATTTGAGATCATTTGTATGAGTTTACGACGTTGCGCACGCTCTGACGTAAGTTGAGTAGTAGTTGATGGGGAGGTTTTCGTGTTTGTGAACGCAGACGTTAAATTGATGTCCCTTGCCGCCTCTGGAGCATCTGTTGCCATGATGATGCCTAATGATTTTTTACGCTCTCTCGCCGATGTACAATCACCGGATGATGATGCTGACGAGGAACGTTGCAAATCATTCAATGATTTGTTCGATTGCGGGGTTTTAGAATGGTGTGTTGTTGATGTCGTTGATGAATTGGTCGTGGTCGTTGATATGGATGATGAAGAGTTATCGGATGCCTGTAAATACATAAATAATACGTTGATTAAGAGGATCTAAGTATGGATATGCACCTTTAAATGTCTGAATAAAACATAAATCATTTTTTGAATCTGCATACCTTTTTTCCATTCCCATTCACATTAACATTTAACAGTTTTCAATTTAACACAATTTTATAACATTAGTTTACAGAAAATGAGCCACGAGAAAAAAATATTTTCGACATATTTGCGCCTGTTTTGTTGCACTTTCTTTAGTTATTGGCGAAACCTCAAAAACTTAAAACTCAGTTGTTTCATTGAGATTAGAAGAAAATTGTCTTACTTACATATTATCAAGATTGCAGGAGAAGGATATTTCTATTACGAAAATTAAAGCATAACTTCGCTAAAATCGGAGGAATAATGTAGGCATTATGAAACACCAAATAAGCGCTTTCGGGATATCTGCAAAAATCGTGTGTTTTGCGCTTCCTTCAAATAATACCGCAGAAAGGTTGGTCCAACTCACATGAACTGTATATCATTCAATAGGTATATTCTTTTTCTTTCCGATAGACTACTGCTTGTTGATTTACAACCGATGAAAGTAGAATTTCCAAACTCTTTTGAAAATCACTTATTTTCAATTACTTCATTGAGATTAACCCTCTATTGCAAATGCCAGTTTACAGACAGGCAAAACTTAATAGCATTCAGATATTAATTTTTTTTGCGTCAGCTATTTTGAATTAAGAAGACGGCTAATCGACCAACTAATAAAGCAAAAATAGATGAAGAGATTTCTAAGTTTCTGTACTTCCGAGCTACTAATGCAAGACATTGTTTTAACCATGCAATCAATGTCAAAATCACGCATTGGCTAGCTTTTTAGGACAAATGATGCAATTTTTGGTTAAAGATTAACTTTTACGTCAATTTAGACAACAATTAGGTTTTGTTTACGGTTAAGGAAGCCTCATGATCTCGATAAGGAACGAGACGATATTTCGCTCAGCAAAAGCAGTAATAACAAGGATGATGATAATATTTTTAGTTTTGTCACCAACTCAAAAAAAAAATTAAGAAAATCAACAGGCTGCTTAAAGGCGTCATCTAGGATTTAGTTGATGACTGGCTGAAGAGAAACTTGACGGAATTGGTGAGAGATGCTGGCTTGTCCAGAAACATAGTGTTGGTAAACTTGTTTATCAAATTTAATACAGGTGTTTACAAGTAAATGAATGTATGTGTATGTACTTATACATATATGAGAAATAGGTTAGAGCAGTGTACTCTTTTAAAAAATTAACCAGTCAAGGAAAACGTAATAAAATTTGGAATTAATATTCTGAAATTGTTTTTTGTTTGTAATACGGGACAGTTGGGAAGTCTATGTCGTTGCAAGTGAACTCTGAAATCGTAAGAGGAAGTAAAGCAGAAGAAATACCAGACCGGGGATTAACTGTTTAAGTTCCGCTCTTCCCTACATATAGTGCCAGTGTGAGGAAGACGGCTAAAGTAGTAGACCACTTAGTGGTAGTTGGATTTGATGTCAACTACCACTAAGTACTAAGTGTTAGTTAAATTTTATTTGGACTACCAATAAAGGTTTAGTGGTAGGGGAATATGATGTCTATTACCACTAAACATCAAATCAGTCAAAATTTAGTGAATAAATTCCAGGTCTGGGATTTACATTTAAATACATCCGTAATTAACTAAAATTTACAAGGAACTTTGTTTGATTCGATTTTGCGGTAAATTGCTCCCCAAGGCCTCATAAGTGAATTACATTAGTAATAATGCAAATGTCCATGTAATACATTCAAATATCAGCTATATTAATACTTCTGCACTTCTGTTGTACCACTTAAAGCCAAGGTTGCCAACTATCCCGTTCTCGCCGGGACAGTCCCGTTTTTGAAAGGATTGTCCCTGCCCCGATACAAAAGTAAAATAAAAATAGTTTAAGTTTATTGTTTTGTTTGTATTAATTTATTTCGTTTAAAAATTATATGTAGTTTATTTTTCCAATTTATTTTACTTTGGTTAGTTTATTTAGTTTTATTTGCTATCAACATTTTGTTACATAGAACTGTTTTTAACTTCTTACAAAACTATTGTTTGTGTACTTACATTTATATTGTAAAATACTTACAAAAATGTGAATGAGCAAATAAAATTAGCTTGTGTTTAGTTTCAATTTTGATGCATTTACTTTTTTTAACAAATAAGTTCGGTAAAAAGGTAGTAAAATTCTATCAAATGGAAGAGACGTCGTTTGATTTAGGAAGGGGTCGGATGTGTTGAACTAATATAATAATTTAGTTCCAATGAAAGTGTGTTCCGTTTTCAAAAATCTAAAAGTTGGCAAACGTACTCAAAAAAACTTACTAAGCGATTTATACGACTGTGAATGCAGAACTGTGAAGAGCTGCTCATCTCTGCTGGTACAATATGTACTTATTAAATAAATTTTGTATATAGCATATTTGCCCTATAAATCCAGATTGAATAAGAGCTGGGCAACGTAGCTGTCGAAAGAGTTATACAGCGAGCGAGGTAAAGCGAAAAATTGCAGGAAAAGCTGTGTAATTTGCTTTCACTGCAATTTTGCCAGCTGGACAAAATTTTTCCAAACCTCACATAAAAAGAATGTCTATAACGCTCTGCTAAACCTACTTTATCTTGCTACGTTCTCCAAAAAATTTCTAAATTTTAATACAAACTCTTTCAACTTACAATCTCGTTTGACTGCACCAACGTAGAAGCATCCAAATTTTTTCCACTAACTGCGCCTCCAGCGCTACGTCCCACGTAACCAAATGATAATTTCTTATATAAATTAATAACTGGTTTATGGTGATGCAGTCCCGTTAAATTGGTACTACTTGTATTGAATTCACCGGAACTAGCTCCACTAGAAGCTGCTTGCAACATATCATGCTCACATTCTGATAATTTTTGATAATTTTGTAATGTCGCTGGTGCTTGCTGATGATATTCGAACTGCGATTCAAGTATATTCTTTGAACATTTAATTGTCATATCCGATGTTTCCGATGGGTATCTTTGGGGATTTACATTAACCGCTTCATAGAATTCACTGTCACAACTGCTGCGGTAACTGCCTTGCAAACAATTGAAGCTAGTTAAAATACCATCGGTATGCGTATGTAAATGATTAGTTTTCCTTGATGATGTTGTTGAAGTAGCACCAGTAGCTGCAGAATTTGTATGTTGAAAATTTTTATAATTCTTTATGCTATCGTAACTGTTGAGTAATTCTGTTTTAAGAAATTTCTCAATAAAATTGGTTGGTGATTTGATGCTACCTTGCATAGAACTCAATGTAGCAAAAAGTTTACTGCCTTCCTTACCGCTACCAGTCACGGTGTCAGAGAGACTGGATGTGGAGCGTCGATGTTGTTTATTACTATTCTGGTTGTTGTTGGAGTTTTTGGTGGTACTGCTGTTGCTACTTGTGTTCAATGTATTCGTATGTTCGTGAGCCTGTTGGAGTCCATAGATTTGCGAAGAATTTGTCAAGAGGCCGAACATGCTTACGCAATGTCCTCTTTTAGGTAGGAGTAGAAGGAAGTTGCTATGTGAAGTGAATTACTTTTGTGAATATTATAAATTCGTTGTTCGCAGTTGCTGACGTGTTATGTTTTATATCGAAGTATATAGTATTTCCAAATTTCTTACGTTGATTTTAATATCATTTTATTTAGTATTTTGCGTTGCGCAAAAATGAATCTGAAATGAAAAAAGCTAGAAGTTAAGTATTTTTCATAAGTTTAGAAAACTGTCAAAATTTTTTGAATCATCACATAAACCATTGCAAGTTTTATTATGATTCTCAAACAACAATTTTCTTATATATAAATGAATAAATAAAAAATTCAAAATAAGCTATTAAAGTTTTAAGCCGAATGATGAAATACTTAGTTTCCGGAATAAATTTCACATCACTTCACGCGCTTAATTCTTACGAGAACATTCTTGTATGTTCATTCGTACGAAATATTTCTCTTAGAAGTAACTATCGATTTAGTTAGATGGAAATGTGGCCTCTTTCATCCAAATGTAATGTAATAAGAAAATATATAATATAGAAAAATTAATTTTTTCGCCAAAATCGTGTTACGGCTGTGTACAGATAAATGACTTTTAACTGCAGCACTGTGAGGGATGGCTCTGTTATATTTGATAAATAAGTTCACCAACACTTTCTAGCACGAAAATTCCATGAAAATTGTTACCAATTCTGTGTAGTTTCTCTTCAGCCAGTTATTCTTGTTTTATTTGATTGAGTGACACACTGAAAAAACGATTGTCGTTATTTCTGCATGTGCAGCAGGAACTATTTGCCTCATTCCTCATCGATCCCCTCGTTCTTTACCTTACCGACCTAGGCAATATTGTACTTCTCTAACCACATGCGTCGAAACTGGAGTGGAAGGCAGCAGCTAGCAGACATTTCTAGTTATATAGTCTATATATTAACATTATTGTTTTTCTCTCTAATGCAAACCCAACATTTATTAAGCCTGTTTAATACACTAGATACTATAATCATTCTCAAAATGAACTTGCCAAATTCGGAAAAATTATTTCCTAAATTAAAAAAAAACAAATTTTTTCCTAGTTATAGCTATCGGACTTGAGTTAATGGGAGATATTTAACGGAGATTGATCAAACCGTTAATGGTTTACGAAATTAATGTAAAAGTTAATCGTTAACAATAATTTAATGCCGTGAATTAATGATTAGCGGATTAACGATTTTTTGCCCAGCTCTGAATGTAAATAATGAAGCGATTTCAATCATAAATAATTTGGAAATACGATGAAATTAAATCTTTTTACAAATTTAGATATCTTAATATTTCTTCTTTTATAAAGAATACAAGTTTATTTTTATTTAATTATATGAAATATATTCTTACGTAAAGAGTTCATAAGTCATTTCTGCAATTTAACTCAAAAACTATTTTTTTTTGATCAATGACAGTTTTGCAACAAAGGATCGATATAACAAAATAGTTTGCCAATAGATTTTTTTCATTATATTAATTTTATTAAAAGAAATTAAATACATCGAATTCATGTAAGTAAATTCATGTAATCCTTGTAAACTGAATAAATACGTAAACAAACTGTAAAATTTCAAACAAATTTTGACAAGTTTATATGATTACACCTATTAATTTTTGCTTTCTCTTAAAATTTCTCTTGATTTTATGAAATTTTAACAGTTCTCAGGATTTGAGCTACACTTTACTTCTATTTATTAATCAAAATAAAAAATTATGCTCAAGTTTAATTGTTTTATGTTTTTTGTTTTAAAATGAATATTAATTGCAGGGACTGCTTAATTTTATTACAATGTTATGGGAAAAGTTTTTTGCGGAATAACAACAATATATAAATCTACAAATGTATGTAAGTATGTACATAAGTATGCATGTTTGTAGATAGTTTAGAAACTAGAAAGTGCTTTACATAAGATACGCGATATACAAGGTGGAGCAAAAGTAATACCATAATGTGAATTGGCTGCCATTTTGTTAGAAATGAAAAAAAATTTTGGGCCGAGTTTTCACAAAAAATTTTAAGGTGTAAAATTTAAGAATTAAATTGTAGAAATGATATCGGTCAAATGACCACCTCCAGAGTTGATGCACATTTATGATCGTTTTACTGCATTTTGAATTATTGACCGCAAACCATCTGCTCAAGACTTGCAAGGTTTGTGGTTTTCAAAAATCCCCAAAGGAAGAAGACTAGCGCGTACGAGCTGACCGGCCAGTTCGAATCGCCAAAACGGAAGATCACACGACCCGGAAATTAGTTCCTGTTTCAAAATCTCTATCGTTACCGACTTGTGTGTCGCTCCATTGCTTGTTGCCAACTGATTCTCTATCTGTCTACAACATAAATGTCAAAGCATAATGGCATTTGACAAAAATTATGACACATTCACATTATGACAAGACTTTTGCCCCACCTTGTAGATGCATACAGTCTATACCACAGTTATTCAATTTTTATTTTATTATTTAATTGTCATTTGAAGAAATTACATAGGTATATAAAAATTTTATACGTACCGTGACAAATAATGAGATCATACAAATAATGAAATGTTCAAATTATTATTATTATTACTTAATCTGTGTATATACAGATACACACATATACATATACATATACATATACATATACATATACATATACATATACATATACATATACATATACATATACATATACATATACATATACATATACATATACATATACATATACATATACATATACATATACATATACATATACATATACATATACATATACATATACATATACATATACATATACATATACATATACATATACATATACATATACATATACATATACATATACATATACATATACATATACATATACATATACATATACATATACATATACATATACATATACATATACATATACATATACATATACATATACATATACATATACATATACATATACATATACATATACATATACATATACATATACATATACATATACATATACATATACATATACATATACATATACATATACATATACATATACATATACATATACATATACATATACATATACATATACATATACATATACATATACATATACATATACATATACATATACATATACATATACATATACATATACATATACATATACATATACATATACATATACATATACATATACATATACATATACATATACATATACATATACATATACATATACATATACATATACATTTACATATACATATACATATACATATACATATACATATACATATACATATACATATACATATACATATACATATACATATACATATACATATACATATACATATACATATACATATACATATACATATACATATACATATACATATACATATACATATACATATACATATACATATACATATACATATACATATACATATACATATACATATACATATACATATACATATACATATACATATACATATACATATACATATACATATACATATACATATACATATACATATACATATACATATACATATACATATACATATACATATACATATACATATACATATACATATACATATACATATACATATACATATACATATACATATACATATACATATACATATACATATACATATACATATACATATACATATACATATACATATACATATACATATACATATACATATACATATACATATACATATACATATACATATACATATACATATACATATACATATACATATACATATACATATACATATACATATACATATACATATACATATACATATACATATACATATACATATACATATACATATACATATACATATACATATACATATACATATACATATACATATACATATACATATACATATACATATACATATACATATACATATACATATACATATACATATACATATACATATACATATACATATACATATACATATACATAATCATATACATATACATATACATATATACATATACATATACATATACATATACATATACATATACATATACATATACATATACATATACATATACATATACATATACATATACATATACATATACATATACATATACATATACATATACATATACATATACATATACATATACATATACATATACATATACATATACATATACATATACATATACATATACATATACATATACATATACATATACATATACATATACATATACATATACATATACATATACATATACATATACATATACATATACATATACATATACATATACATATACATATACATATACATATACATATACATATACATATACATATACATATACATATACATATACATATACATATACATATACATATACATATACATATACATATACATATACATATACATATACATATACATATACATATACATATACATATACATATACATATACATATACATATACATATACATATACATATACATATACATATACATATACATATACATATACATATACATATACATATACATATACATATACATATACATATACATATACATATACATATACATATACATATACATATACATATACATATACATATACATATACATATACATATACATATACATATACATATACATATACATATACATATACATATACATATACATATACATATACATATACATATACATATACATATACATATACATATACATATACATATACATATACATATACATATACATATACATATACATATACATATACATATACATATACATATACATATACATATACATATACATATACATATACATATACATATACATATACATATACATATACATATACATATACATATACATATACATATACATATACATATACATATACATATACATATACATATACATATACATATACATATACATATACATATACATATACATATACATATACATATACATATACATATACATATACATATACATATACATATACATATACATATACATATACATATACATATACATATACATATACATATACATATACATATACATATACATATACATATACATATACATATACATATACATATACATATACATATACATATACATATACATATACATATACATATACATATACATATACATATACATATACATATACATATACATATACATATACATATACATATACATATACATATACATATACATATACATATACATATACATATACATATACATATACATATACATATACATATACATATACATATACATATACATATACATATACATATACATATACATATACATATACATATACATATACATATACATATACATATACATATACATATACATATACATATACATATACATATACATATACATATACATATACATATACATATACATATACATATACATATACATATACATATACATATACATATACATATACATATACATATACATATACATATACATATACATATACATATACATATACATATACATATACATATACATATACATATACATATACATATACATATACATATACATATACATATACATATACATATACATATACATATACATATACATATACATATACATATACATATACATATACATATACATATACATATACATATACATATACATATACATATACATATACATATACATATACATATACATATACATATACATATACATATACATATACATATACATATACATATACATATACATATACATATACATATACATATACATATACATATACATATACATATACATATACATATACATATACATATACATATACATATACATATACATATACATATACATATACATATACATATACATATACATATACATATACATATACATATACATATACATATACATATACATATACATATACATATACATATACATATACATATACATATACATATACATATACATATACATATACATATACATATACATATACATATACATATACATATACATATACATATACATATACATATACATATACATATACATATACATATACATATACATATACATATACATATACATATACATATACATATACATATACATATACATATACATATACATATACATATACATATACATATACATATACATATACATATACATATACATATACATATACATATACATATACATATACATATACATATACATATACATATACATATACATATACATATACATATACATATACATATACATATACATATACATATACATATACATATACATATACATATACATATACATATACATATACATATACATATACATATACATATACATATACATATACATATACATATACATATACATATACATATACATATACATATACATATACATATACATATACATATACATATACATATACATATACATATACATATACATATACATATACATATACATATACATATACATATACATATACATATACATATACATATACATATACATATACATATACATATACATATACATATACATATACATATACATATACATATACATATACATATACATATACATATACATATACATATACATATACATATACATATACATATACATATACATATACATATACATATACATATACATATACATATACATATACATATACATATACATATACATATACATATACATATACATATACATATACATATACATATACATATACATATACATATACATATACATATACATATACATATACATATACATATACATATACATATACATATACATATACATATACATATACATATACATATACATATACATATACATATACATATACATATACATATACATATACATATACATATACATATACATATACATATACATATACATATACATATACATATACATATACATATACATATACATATACATATACATATACATATACATATACATATACATATACATATACATATACATATACATATACATATACATATACATATACATATACATATACATATACATATACATATACATATACATATACATATACATACATACATACATACATACATACATACATACATACATACATACATACATACAAACATACAAACATACAAACATACATACATACATACATACATACATACATACTATGTGCATAAGTATCACTCACAAATAATTTTGATTCCAATATTTCCTCATATTTGTGGTTTATAAGTAAGCTATGAAAACAAATATCGGATTGAAATGTCTTTAATTTTTCTTTCATTTGAAATTTACAAAAACTTAAATATTTTCGTTTTACTTTCCGTTTTTTTCGAACACCATTTCCAGGAATGCAAGTCGAAATAAAAAGTAAACGATAGGTCTTTTAAAAAGGAACGATAAAGCAGGTCATTATGGTCCCGATTGAGACCATTGTTGTGATAGCAGAAAAATTTTGCATTTGCAAAGATGCAAGACCATTTGCACCAGATTGTGAATACGGCTAATGTAAAGAGTTTTTTTCTGTTGTATTTGTTTTTAAGCAACTACTTTCGCAAAAATAACTTTTTAGAGCATATAAAAATCTCTGAGTTCTTAAACACTAATATTAAAAATATATCGAGCAATAAAATCATTTTTAATACGTTCTGGCTCTTGCTTACATATAAACTTAAACATATTTTATATTTAAACATAAAAGCTTTAAGTTTCGAAATGTAGGAAAAATCTGTAAAGAAAAATATGCCAAAAACACATTAAAAAAATTACATTTCTTTATACATATTGCAGCGAAAACAGCATTTACATATTCATAAAAATTAAAGAAACACAAACTCACTTTCTTTATGTTACTTTACTTTACTTTTAATTCCACAACAGCCCATGGAGGGCCTAGGCCGAGCTTTTTCACATCCACTCATGTTGTGCGTGTTATATTTGTACATGAATGGAAGGGACCTACAGTTTACTGCCGAATCCGAACGGCGAAGTGAAAAGCTTTTCATAGCAATTTTTACTCTTGTAGGTTTGCCATTGCCTGCCAAGAGGTGGTGCCGTGTAGAAAAATTATTTTTCTACTTTTTGATTTTGCCTGTACCGAGATTCGAACCCCGGACATTCTGCGTAGCAGCCCAACGCACTACCACTACGCCACAGCGACCACTTTCTTTATGTTAATATTAGAAAATAAATTATATTTAACAAAAATTACAAACTATTAATAATAATAAAGAGTACAAATTTAAAGAGTCGAAATTAATATGCACAAAGCAAATTTTATTGCTTTTCGGGTTTCCTTGTACTTTGTAACAATGTAAATATTTATTGTTTATTATTGCCGCAGTGTATATACAATATATATATATACGAGTAAATTGTCATTGCAACTATTTATATATTTTTTTCATTTGTTTGTTTTGTAATATATAGGTATAACTTTTCCTTATTTTTGAAACAATAAATATACATATTATATACCATAAATACATATTTACAATGCATAATTAAATATGTAATAGATAACTAGTTCAAACATTTATGTAAGTGCAAGTTGTTTATTTTTCTTCATATTTCCCAAATTTTATTAAGCTGCTGCGTTTTTAAATGAAAATTTGTTAGTTTCAATATATTTGAAGTCTTTTTCCTTTTTGGCCGTGTGTTTTTTGTGGTTGTTGTTGGCTTTGTGTATAGCTTGGGTTTGCTAACTCAACTTTTTGTTGTTGTTGTTATCAGACTAATGACCTAGTATCCAAGTTATGTTGCTATTTTTGTTTATATTTTTAATTTTGGAAAAGGGAAGCAAAGTTCTTGTATAAGGTAAGTTATAAATTTTGTTTGGTGGAATTAGCACGCTATAGCAAATTTGATTATTTACAGTCAACTCGACCTACCTCTTTATTTTTTGAATGGCACAACAGCCCGTGGAGTGTCTATGCCCAACTTTTTCATGTTGTAAGAATTATATTTGCACACTAACGAAAGGAACCTAGGGTCTTATGCCTAATTTTTGAAAGTCTTTGCTTGTGCATTTTTACTGTTCCAGGTTTTCCATTGCCAACGAAGAGATGTAGCCGTATAAAAAGAAATGGTATTTTTCATTTTTGATTGTGCCGAGTTTCAAACCTACGTAACCGACAATATCACTGCCAGGAACGCCATGGCGATGACAATTGACCTACTAAATATTTTTAATTAAAAATAACTTAAAATTTTAGAAAGGAATTATGGTGAACATCTAACCGTAAGATTTACAGTCCAATATGCGCGGACGACGTGTATCGTATAAGATGTAACAATGAGCTCTACGAGCAATACGCCGACACTGACATAGTCAAGCGTATAAAAATCCAGCGGCTTCGCTGGCTGGGTCATGTTGCGCGAATGGAAGAAAGCGCTCCGACTAGAAGGGTGTTTTATTCGAGCCAAGGTGGAGTAACACGCAGAAGATGACGTCCTAATATCCGTTGGAGAGACCAGGTGCAGGGCAACTGCACTTGGCCTTATCAACTGGCGCCTGTATAGAAGAGGCGACTGACTAATCGTTATCGAGGCGACTAAGACCTATCATCGGTTGTTGTGCCACGTAAGTAAGTAAGTAGTTGTGATGAACATTTTACACACAGAGAAACATTTAGGGAATATGTATTGTCGTGAACGTGGACGAGTGTTGCCTAAAACTTAGGCATAAGCGATCCAATATTTTAAGTGTAACAGGTTAACATAAAAATAGTTTTCATCACAACAAAATATCGGCGCATAATCATCGTCATATTATTATTTTATCCCATATGAAATGAGTGATATTAAAGTATAGTTTAGTTACGGCACTCTTTATTTTTCACTATTATTATGTGCCAATATATTTTTATTAAAACATATTATATGGCAGCTATTAATTATTTAGGATAAAAATTTAAAATATTTTTTTGCTTCTTAATTGCTTAGGTAATTCTCAATAACCTTAGCTGATTTTGCCCGTCTTTCAACTTCATATAAAAAAATGCCTAAGTAAACATCGGTAAAAAAAAACATAAGTTTTTTTTTCTTTGTGGAGAAAGAAGAGGAAAAGAAGTCCAGGAAAAACACTTTGTAATTATTAAAAAAGTAATTTGGAATAATAACTCAATTTAAAAATTTCTACTGTGATGTTCTCAAAGTATGAGCGTATAACAGAAACGTTGCTTCTTTTTCTACGCAAATTTATAGTTAAAATATACTCGTTAAATTAAATCGCGTTCTCGCGTTCGATTCACAACCTTTGGAGTCCTCTTTTTTAAAATCGCATTTTTAATAATAATCCATTTCAAAATCCTATTTTATCCCATTTTAATATTTTTCCAAATTTTACCATTTTTCAATCTTGTAAACTCGAACCAATCTGACAAAAAGGTTAGCACCACTGAATTCCATGTATCCAATTTGGTCAAGATCAGCATTCAAAACCTGTGCCCAATTAAATCAGCCTAGTAAGCAATACGACACTTGAGAAATACTTGGGTTCCATTGCTGTTTACTTTTCTCAAGTGTGGATATCAAGTGTTCCTCAAGCGGAGGTGCTCCTCAAGTGTTCCTCAAAATCTTCAGCATATCCCAAATGTGATAATCTGGATTTCCAGCATATTTCGGCTTGAGTTTTAGTTACATAAGGTATTCAATATGAAACCTAATCATATTGCCAGAATTCGTCTAATATTGGATTTATATAGTTGACTATAGTTGCAAAAATTTTCTAGAGGTGATATGAGAAAGCAACTAAACTAAACTACTAAATGATTTTGACATAGTAAAAGTATAGTTTATATTTGGGGGAGTGATAATGTAAGTTTTAGTTTTTCTTCTTCTGAGAGCTGCTACGGTAAAAGTGTTGAGCGCAATTGTCACTGAAAATTTGAATCCAACACTCTTTTACAAATTCTTTAGAATTGGGCGCATTTTTGGCGAGGACTCTTGCACCTTCAAATATCTTACTTAAGAGTATTTGTCAACAATCATCACTATATAATGGAAATAAGTAATGTTGTAGTATTCATTGCCTTTACATAGCTAAATTTCGTGTAATCTTCTTAAATAATTATTGAATACTATTATAAAGGGTGATCCATCTAACATTTGGAATTTAAACAACTGGTTATTTTGAGTGTGGCAATTCTAATGTCATTCATATTATGACGGAAAATTAGTTTTATGTTTGCGGGTTGCGAAATGCTTGATCAACGCTCGGAAATACTAAAAATACTTGCAAAATGGTGAATTTTTTACCGAAAGTGTAAGAAAATTACCTTGAAAATTCGGTAGGAGAAAAGCGGCTTTCAAGTAATTGGTGGATCAGTTTGTGGAACGTGTGCGTGAAATTTGATCTTTATTGAAAAAAACAACATGCGCAACACCCGCAGCAGTTGCTCGGACGATATCAGATGCGTTACAGGGAATGGTGTGCACTATCGCACAAAGATAGCTGTTTATTTGTTGCCTATTCTAGAAGATGTAGACATAGTCAACATTTGGTTCCAACGGCATGGCGTGCCGTGTCACACAATCGATGTTTTGAGTGGGGAGTTTGAAAATCGCGTTATTAGCCTTTTTGATAAGTGTTAAGCTAACCATTCAGCAACGACTAAGGCTCTTAAGGATAAAATTGGTGCAGCCAAATATAGCTTCTTACAGTCGAAAATGTACTGAAAAATTGGGTTAATCGTATGGGCTACTTCAAGGCCAGCGGAGGAAGCCATTTGAATGAAATAGTGTTCAATAATTAAGCGAAAGGATTGTACTTTCGAATAATAAATAAAAACACCTTAAAAAAAATTATTCATCTCTTATTTACACCAAAATCAAATTCCAAATTATAAATGGTCCACCCTGTATGTATAAGTGATTGAAGTAAAAATTAATAAAATACTTAATAAACGAAATAAAACAATAACTACATAATTCAAACTACTCGTTGTAGCCTTCCTAAGAACTATAAAAGTTCAATAATTCAATAATTTTAAAAAGCTCACGTGTGAAATATGAAAAAAATTTACCTTAAATCTTTAGAGCTTTGTTCGTTGTTGAACATAACCTACAAATTGTAGGTGCGTGTTAATATACAAAAATGGCAGCGTTAACAATTTCTTCTTCTGTTTTTTAATTGTAGCTTCAAATTCATAACCACCAAAAAGTTATCACACTTATATTTACAATAATAATATGTAACAATAGCATTATAGGAGAAAAAACAAATACAACTTGTAAAATCTGATTAAAAAATCACCTTCGTATCTTTCGTGGAAATTTGAAAATTTTGGAAGGTTAGTTCCACAAGCGACTGATACAATTACATTAAACAAATAAGAGACAAAAAATCTCTTACAACGAATGTAAAGTTTCTTGTTTTTCCTTATCATCAAATAAGATCTTTATCCTTTTTAGTTTCTAAAAGACAATAAAAAACAAAAAAAATTAATTGAAAATAATTTGGTTAAATTTGTTAAAGCTAAGCTTCTTTTCTAAGTTTCGGATCACAAATTTTAAACATCAGGCTATTACAACTTACTCTATGTATGTAGTTTGGTCGCCGCGGGGTAGTTGGGGGTGCTGGACTGCTACGCAGAGCAACCGGTTACAAACTTCGGCACAGGCAAAATAAAAAAGTGGAAAAGGCAAATTCTATGCACGTCAACCCACCTTTTGGCAGGCAATGGCAAAACTCCAAGAGTAAAAAAGCTCTTCTTAGGCGCTTTTCACTTGGCCTTAAGATTCGGTATACAACATGGATGCGAAAAGTTCGGTATAGGCTCTCCATGGGTTGTTGTGCCATTAAAAGAAAAGAGAGAATTGACCGTCCACTTGACCGATTTTGCCCATTTCTGATCCTAACCAATTCGTGACCATAACAAGTGTCTGTACCAAGTTTGGTTACGATAGCTGAGGTTTAACTGTGTACACGGACAGACGGAGTTCTGATGAAGGTTCAATCGACTCCGGTATAGAGTGAACCGGATATACTTATAACCGAACTCAAATATTGATTGCAGGGTACTCATATATGGTGGTTGCTGTGGTGTAGTGGTAGTGCGTTGGACTGCTACGCAGAGTGCCCGGGGTTCGAATCTCGGCACAGGCAAAATCAAAAAAAAAAAGTACAAAAAATAATTTTTCTACACGACACCACCTCTTGGCAGGCAATGGCAAACCTACAAAAGTAAAAATTGCTATGAAAAGCTTTTCACTTCGCCGTTCGGATTCGGCATTAAACTGTAGGTCCCTTCCATTCATGTACAAATATAACACGCACAACATGAGTGGATGCGAAAAGCTCGGCCTAGGCCCTCCATGGGCTTTTGTGCCATTAAAAGTAAAGTAAGTACTCATATAAATAAGGGAAATTGACAAAGGAGACGAAAATTTACCTATACCGACATGCAGATGGCTTTAAAGATGATAGAGGATAACCAATAAGGTAGATGGAGATGTATGGGCAAAAAAAGTCCATGTTTTCCTCCCAGCAATTGATACATTGGGTTATTATGAGTCTAGCGTCATAAACCGTTCTTCGATTGCGAACACTCCTCGTGAGCTGAATGCTCTGAAAATTGTCATTTTTTTTGGTTTAACAATTATGAAAATGTTAATTTTCGTAATTATCAAAACGTTTGTGATGGCAATCAATAGATGTCACTAAGACCTTTCCAATAATAAAATATGATAAAAATGTTTGATTTAAATTGTGGGTGGCAGAAAATATATTCACTTCAGAGCTTCTGCGGACAATCAAACAATGATAACCGATTTTTATACGTAAAAAAAATTCGAATTCATCTGCAAAATCTCTTAATGAAGTCCAAATGTTCTCTTCATTTGGAGCAAGTAAAAACCATCCACACCTCAGGAATGCCGAGAAAGAATAAATACACAGAAAACTTAATTCTTTTTCATTAATCAAAATACTCACAAAAACCATTTTTTAAGTCAACTTTCAAATGTTTTATTCTTACTTGAAGTATACTGATTAATTTTAAACGTTTGTGTAAGAAAACATTGAAAAAATGATATTACTTTAAGCGTTCTATCACGATATTATCACATCGTTTTCACGAAATTGCCATATCCTGTCACGGTATTACCCAACGTTTTTATTCTAAAATTCCTAATATTGTATTTTTTAATACTGTCTTATATAGAATATAAAAAAATTGTATATATTTTCGAAGATAGCTGATCATGAGCGAGTAGAGACTGAAAAAAACAAACGCGAGGCGCAAACAAATGTGTTACAATAAAATCTGCAGCAAAAACTGAGGCCGAAAAATGAAGGCACAACAAATTCCAGATTCTGCTATCGTGACACAAAATCCAGGACCGAGAGATCGCGAGAATGCAGACTTCGCAAGCAACTTGAGGCACAAAAGAATTCGAATTCCACTGTAAAACAACTCGCAAAGACAAGTACGGAGAGACAGCATGAATGGCATGTCATTGAGTCCCGACGAAGGTCCTCAGATTATAAAGCACCAGGCAGCCATTAAGGTGGCCGAATTCACAGCTTTTCAACGAAAAAGAAGGGCAGAAGATTAACTTGAAACTTTAATTGAAAATCTTTCCTCCGTGGAAAGAAAAGAATTCACTTCAGCACTACAAAACATAGACGAGATTTGCCAAGTTTCTAGTCAACATCATAACATTCGCAAGTTCTCAGACCGGCAAGTGGCAAATTTTTCACCTGTTGAGATTATACAGCCTGAATATTTTGATGACGATAATAACAATGATGATGATGGTAAGATTATAATTGTATTGATGTAGCAAATAAATTCGCATTCTTTGAGTATGAATATTTTGATGGAGATGATGATTTTGCAGAGGCCGTATCAAACTGAACTATACAAGACTTATCGTTTGCATAAATCAGCACATAAAAAATGTCAAAAGATGTTGGTTAAAAGTTCCTTCGGCCACGCCTGTAATGTCTGCGATAGACTCTGGTTTTCACAAGATCACGAAACCTAAAACGAAAACGTTCTGGAGAGGTAAACTTTCGTAGGACGTCCCACAGACGCACACAATTTTGTTCATACTCGATTGATAGAGGGCGCTGCCTATCATTTCCGTGACAATTTTCGATGCGACGATTATCTTTATGAATATAAAAATCTTAAATATAAAAATCGATTCTAAAGAAGTAAACTTAAAAAATATTTTCAATCGAGTACCATTTTTTTTTTTGTTGCTTTGATCGATTGTACTCGAGTAAAACCCTAGTCGTCCCATCTCTACAAGAAAGTGTAAAACGCCTACTGCTTTAGTGTGGAGTGTGTGTGGTGTGTGTGCGTGAGTCGTTGAATCACAGGAAAAACATTTGAATTAATTTTCTAGGCTCTTGAGTGCTACGGTTTACAACAAACAACTAGTGAAAAAAGAAACAATACCACAATATTACTTAGTAGGGACATAAATACTGTTACAACGTTGAACACTCATATTCCAATAGTAGAATTAGCCATACCCTGTTATTACCACATGGTTTATGAAAGCTAACCTCTATAGCGTTACTCTTGTGTCAGGTGTCACCATGTAGTGGTCAGATAATGACAACCGTATAGCTGTTATAGAAATTTTTAAGTGTGAAATGGAAAAAGGCAATATTTTCAAAACGTTCCGCCCACTCGGGATTAGTAGCATATTCGTCTACCGGTGCATAAAACTGTTTAAGTAGACAGGAGATGTTACAGAACGTCACCGGTCGGGCCGTCTACGTACAGTTCGCACGCCGCAAGTAATCAAAGCCGTCAAATCAAGAATTCAGCGAAATCCGCTCCGTAAACAGAAAATCGTGGCCCGTGAGATGAATATCACGTAAAGCCCATGAGCCTAATTATTAAAAAAGACTTGGGACATGGTGCTTTCAAACGTCGCACCGGAAATTCGTTCCTGCAGCTTTGGAAAAAAATATGGTAGAAAACGTCTAACGGCTTTTGGTGAAGTACGCTGATAACTTGCACAGAAAAATCTTGTTTACGGATGAAAAAATTTTTACCGTGCAGGAATTTAACAAGTAAAATTATAGAGTGTATGCAACGTTACCTAATGAAGTATCTGAACTGATCCCACGAATCGAAAAGGGTAATCACCCAGCCTCAGTCATGGTTTGGTGGGGGGTCTCTTACGATGGGGTCACTGACTTGCATTTCTTCGAAAAAAGAGTCAAAACTAAAGCCAAAGTTTACCAAGAAACCATTTTGGAAGCTGTTGTGAAGCCATTTACCCATTCCCTGTTCCAAGACCAGCCGTGGACTTTCCAGCAGGTTTCTGCGCCAGCCCATAAGGCTAAGACGACCCAGACCTGGCTTCAAAACAATTTGCCAGCTTTCATTTGCTCTGAAGAATGGTCGCCTGGCAGCCCTGATCTGAACCCACTGGATTACAAATTATGGACAGTTTTGAGGACATTGTTTGCCACAAAAGATACCCCAACACTGATTCTCCGAAGACTGTTTTTATTCGTGCTATCAGCACTTTTTCAATGCACGAGGTGCATGCAGCTATTGATGATTGGCCAGTGCGACTTAAGGCATGCGCGAAGGCCAAAGGCGGGCATTTCGAATAAGTAATTGCTTTTTCTATACAATACTTATATATCAATAAATATATTTTCAAAAATTGGTCCAAAAAATTAATTATTTTTAGTTTTATAACATCAAATGTGTGTAACAGTATTTATGTCCCTACTAATTAATATATTGGGTGGCCTTTGTAAAATACAATTTTTTTGCGTTTCAATTACCTTCTTGTTTTTGTCTTTGATTTTGTTATATGTAAATGCCATTTTACAGTTATTGTGGTAAGTTTTTACTAAATCTTTTTGTATGACGTCATTAAGTAATGCCATAGAAACAAAAGGATATTAAATTATAAAAACTAATATGAAATGTGCATAAAATATACAGGCAAAAAATAAAACCAATTTATTTTTATTAGCAAGTGCTAAAAATTTTATTTAATTTATATATATTACTACTGTGGGGAAGAGTTAGTAAGACTTTGTTCATAATTTCAAATTTTTTTATTCATTCTTCCAAATCTATTTTGTCCCCTTCAAAGTAATACCCCTCGGCCCCAATACACTTGTGCCAACGTTTTTTCCAATTCTCGAAACAGTTGTTAAAGTCAATTTCCGGAATAGCCTTCAATGCGCTTAGCGATTTATGTTTAATGTCTTCAATTGACTCAAAACGGTGTCCACGAAGCGGTTTTTTGAGTTTAGAAAATAGCCAAAAGTCACACGGTGCTAAGTCAGGCGAATAGGGTGGTTGCGGAACGATATCAGTCGAATTTTTGGCAAAATGGTCTCGTAAAACCAATGCAGTGATTTTGGAACCAATCGTGCATTCACTCTTCTTAGGCCCAAATGATGTTTTAAAATGGTTTTCACTGATCCTTTCGATATTCCAACGATGCCAGTAAGGTCTCTGTTAATCGACTGTTAATCGTCGATTCTCGAGCACCAATTCCTTGATTTTATTGACGTGTTGATCATCAGTTGATGTTGATCATCGCGACATACAATTATCACCGAAGGCCTTTTGCAACATTGAATCCGTTTGATATGGATGTACCTACCTGTTCTCTCTATTATTTTAACTTTCCACACATTTAAGGCAAAAAAGAAAGCCAACACAGGTAGTTTCAACAACCATTAACCTACACCACCTTTAAAATTCACACTCAAGCATAGATTTAAATGTATACAGGAACAACTTCAAAGAGAAATATGCGTCGAGAATTCCTAGCAACGCAATCACAAAACGTGATAGCATTTGTTTGCTTTTCATTAAATTGTGCGATCAATTAAGTAGAATTTCACTTATCAGCTAAATAAGATGTATTGTGTGCAGGAGATAAATAAAAATTTAAAATTTAGAGGCAATGCTGCATTTTTGACCGAGTCACAGCTCTCCTATTAAAAAGGGAAAATAAAAAATATATGGTACATACTATTTCTTATGTTTTTCAAATCTATCTAAAGTTAAGTACGCAATTGAATCTTTTTGGCATCGGATCCTTTCTTTTGGTATAAATTCTCTAATTTTTCATATAAAACTTTATCTCATCGGACTGATAGGACACATAATAAGGCTTTGTACCTTAAATAATTTTTAAATGTATTTTTTATCTGTCGAAATATAATTAAAAATACTTTTCCCCATATATTCTAGCCACTTATGCTTACACTCATAATCATCACATAAAACTGAAGTATGTTTGAAGCCATTTGCAAAAATTGCTAGTGAGGATGGGAATTTGCTCGATAATTGTTGATATTATCGACAAGCATCGTCATCGTTAACTATCGACAATTGTAGCGACTTAACGATAATTGCCGATACTTCAAAAACTTTTCTTATGTTAATTTTTATCCAAAAAAAAAAACACTCATTGAGTTTGAAAAGTATCAAATTGACGTTTAAGTTCTCCGCCACCTTGTTGTCTTGATTCTTTATTTTAACTCAATGAATTATTTTAACAAAGTTTACTAAATTAGTGTTACAGTCAAAGGGTTCAAATCCAGGCCCTGCGAGAGGGAATGGCGACGGGTAACGTGATTCCAGGCCTCAGAAAACAAAATTTGGAAATTTTAGAAAACTAAATTTTGAAATTATCTAAAATTATGTAGTATTCTATATGCTTTTATTTTACAAAAGTTTGGTCAGCTGTAAATTTAGAGGCACTTGTACTTTTGTTATCAAGATTGTTAATTTATCTAAATAATCTGTTCATTTCAAAAGCAAAATAAATTTATCTTATTATTTTTGTTGATTTTCAAACTTACCCCAAGCATATCTGTCGACCTGAGTTCTTGGCAAGGTGAGATATTATCATTTCAAATTATTGAAGTTCAACTTCAACGCGAGCTTTTCGCATCCAGTCATGTTGTGCGTCTTATATTTGTATATGAATAGAAGGGACCTACAGATTTATGCCGAATCCGAATGGCGAATAGGCGATTGAAGCCGTGTGGAAAAATGATTTTTTTCAACTATTTAAATTTTTCCTGTACCGAGATTTTAACTCCGGACACTCTGCGACCACAACTAGAATATGTAGAAACTTTAAGTACATAGTAAGTAGTTACTTTGGAAAACGTTCATAAATATAGTTTTTATAAATTTTTTAAAATTGGTGCCACCTACTTCAGTTAAGCTAAATTCGTGGCTTGCAATGTTGAAGTTTGAGTTTTTTCTATGCACATAGTTTATTCAGATGAAAATTCCATCTTGTTTTATCGATAATTGTCGACAACCCTCATCCCTAATTGCTATGATATGTGCCCAACCAAGAAAAGAGCCGCTTGACAATCTTCTCGAATAGTTAAAAAAAAAAATTTTAATTTTGGAACTTGAGAATACAAGAAACACTTACGGCGAAGTTAAAAGCTTTTCTGAGGCAATTTTTACTCTTGTAGGTGGCAGGCAATGAGCCAAGAGGTGGTGCCGTGTAGAAAATTTGTTTTTTCTACTTTTTGATTAAGCCTGTTCCGAGATTTGAACCACGGACAATCTGCGTAGCAGGCCAACGCACTACCAACTACGGCATCACCTGTTTATCACCCCCTGTTATTATTTCCTACCTCTATAAATTGGGTATGCAAGGCGAAGAGCAAGTTTTTTTAAGTGACAGAACTAGTCATATATCAGCAACCAAATTATTTCTTATAAGCTCAAATAGACTGTATTTAAAACACTTTTTGTACAAAATTAGTCTATTTTTTAAACGATGGATCAGAAAATAAACCAGATGATAATTCGGAAATAAACCTAAAAAAATCGTTTTTAAATAATTTGTATCTTAGGCCCGGACTCACAGTCATTATCAATTCATTTTCAGTCTATAGTTAAGCATTTGTTAAACCATCAAATGCCATTAGTTAACTATTAGTTGACTAATAGCTGGTTCCCGCATTTTTCTAAAATTAAAGCCATGGCAAGTGATGGAATCCATACACAGAAAAAAAAACTGTGATTTCAACAGTTCATCCCGGATAATTCCTTTGTATTGAACGCATTTCGTTGATTCAATCGTTATTTCTTTTGCATTGAAAAATTTCATAAAGTTTCTTCTGTTGAAATTAACTGTTAAACATTTATTTCATATAATTTCAAACTTTGTTTCGGATTATTTCGTCAAAAATAACAAAAAAAAATTAAATTGTTATGAGAGTATTTACTTCAAAATATATATGTATGTACATGTAAATAAATATTGTATAACGATGGTTAAGCTCACAGACGTGTTAAATGAAATTTTGTCTACAAGAAAACTACTGGTTTTTCAAGCCTTTAGCATAATACCTATCTAGTACCTATCTAGATGCAGTTGAATTCGCTAAAATTTTACATATATTTTCACTTAATTCATCTGTGAGCTAAAAACTTGTTGATTGAGCTGTTAAAGGCGATTATTGGTTGCTGTATTACTCAGGTAAGAAACTTTTAGCGGGAAATTATTATAAGTTGTTTTAGCTTTCGCTGCTATTTTTTTGACCGCAATATGATTTTTTGTGAAAATCTGAATATGTCTCGATACAAATTGTATCTATTCTTTGACACGTCAAAAAATATATTGGATTTTAAACTTTAAATGGTAGAAAATTCACATTAATACTATTCTTGACATTAATAAATATATATAAGTGTAAGAAAAAGTTTATAGACTTTTCTTTTATACCAGGAAACGAATTTTAGTCCTTTTGACAGTTTTTACTGTCAATTTAAAAAAAAACAGTATTTCCATTGTTTTAGCAGTTGGGTTATTCACAAGCCTCATAAACTGCCGTACAATTTTAAAATAGTTGTAAAAATGTTGTTGTGGACCTTCATACGATGACTATTCAACGTATGTGTAAAAAAAAAATTTTCTACACGGCACCACCTCTTGGCAGGCAATGGCAAACCTACAAGAGTAAAAATTGCTATGACAAGCTTTTCACTTCGCCGTTCGGATTCGGCATTAAACTGTAGGTCCCTTCCATTCATGTACAAATATAACACGCACAACATGAGTGGATGCGAAAAGCTCGGCCTAGGCCCTCCATGGGTTGTTGTGCCATTAAAAGTAAAGTAAATGTATTGGATCCAAGGGAGGATCTGTTTTTATAGCAAAAATTCTGAAAATATTTAATAATGCCCAAAACATACCCTCATTCTTTTCAAGGCTCTGAAAGGATAAGCAATCTTATTCCATATTCCTCCCTCTGCCTTTCTTTAATCGTTTGCATTTTTAAGAATTAATCTTAAAAGCAATTGCCCAGAGTTGGTATTGTTATGTTATTGCTTGTACATAACTTTTAAAGTGCCACTTTAAAAATTTGTAGCTTCAATTTATACCATATAAATCTTATATATGTGGCAACAAAGATAATTCGTTTACATAATTTGTGAAAATCGACGATGATTGTTTAAATTGGTTTCTGCAACTAAAAGGAACTGTTAAAAATATAGCGAAGGATTACAACTTTGACTACGAAGCAAAAATTTTAAATTTGATTTACGAAATTATAAATATTTGTTAATTTTTTAGGCAAATAAGTAAAATTGCTCGTAAGTACCTCGAGGTACTTATGCCTTTATGCCTTCCCCGCTTAAGTACGTAAATAGCCTCACATCTTCAGCAGAGAATTTACTGTATTTATATACATAAATGGCAACGAATGTATTCTTGCAATCATAAATTCTGAATGAATTTCGAAACGAAGTTAGCGTTTCTTTTGCTTTACGTACAATACAATATCAAAATAAAAAAATTAGTTTTTTTCTGTTTAAAATAAGGACAAAATCCTGAGGTTTTTTTTAGCATCCCAGCGGGAAATTTGATAATGCATTAAATCAACATTCGAATTAGTACCCGACCGAATCTGATATTTTGTCCAAAGCCGAACTTCGAACTTTTTTGGTTAAAATCCAAACTGAAGATTTTAGAAATACGTATGACAAAACTAAAAATTTAAAAGTCAATTCCATCTTTCAGTAAATCATGTATTTGTTAAAAATCATAAATATAAACAGAAAAAACATTAATAATTCAAATAAATTAAAATTAATGTTTCACAAGTTGAATAAATTTATGTTATAAGTTTGTTCCCATTTTGACCAAGGAAATTTTAATTTACATACAATTTATAAGCATTAATAATTATAAATAAAATGTTTTTACTGCCAATCTGCAGCAAAATATGTCAAAATCTTGTACTTCGGCCAAAAATTGTGCTATATTTTCCCAAAGCCGGATATGCTACCTTAGCCGAATAGCCGAAGGCGAAGCCAAATATTCGTTCGGAAAAAGGAAATAATTTTAAAATAGATTACAAACAAATTTCTTTGTATGAGAACATCTCTAATGTTGACTTCTTTGACAATTTCATATGTAGAAAAACATATAAACCTTTTAAACAAATGTAACACTCACATCTACATACAAGGTGGGGCAAAAGTATGTAATGTCAATGTTTGACACTTATGTTGTTGACAGATAGAGAAACAGCAATTTCCGGGCCGTGTGATTTCCGTTTTGGCGCCCTTTGGGCTTTTTGAAATTTGAACGAAAACGAAGGAACATCCAAAACTCAAATAATCAAATTTATGACTCGATGGTTTTCGGGGTCGCCGATCACGAATTTAAACTCAGCATTCAAAATTCAAGATAGCGGATCCAATATAATGGACAAGATTTTTAAAATATACATAGATTCTGCCCAAGATTGGCATATAATAGGACATTAAATATGACAGACAATATTTGAAAAAACAAATCATCTTCAAACTTGTTATGTGTGGATTTTTAATTAACACAACACTTACATACTTATTATAAATTTTTTTATTAATTTTTTTTGTATGGTACCAAAAAAAATGAAAATAATAAATTTATTGTAAGTAATTATAAAACTTATTGAAATAGATTTATAGTGGTTATTTCAATTAACAACTTTCTAATCCACACATTAAATAAAAGTTATCCAGTAACTTCGGCAATCAAAATGAATATATTTACATATTGCACGGTTTGTAATTCAGTGCAAAAAATCTTCTTCTAATCAGACTCAGCATTTGATACATCTGTACTGACTGGTACAACTCGTCGTCTATTTCCAGTTGCTCAGCAATATTGTCATGTGTAGGTGTAGCTGGGGGTTAAACTAGCTGTATGGTGTCCTCTGACAAAGATTTTAATGGTTTCTGTGGGATCGCTCGACAATTTGAATTAAATGGGTCGCTCATTTCCATAAACCCTTTGAGTACATCTTCCATTCTCTATAACTTTTGAATTAAATTAAAATAAAGTAGTGTGTATAAGTATACTACAGCAACGAGTGCTATTCACGCAATTCTAATATTTTCCACAAAACAATCGCCTAAGTACAAATAGATGTGCAGATATTTTAACATTTCATATGTAATAAGTACGTTAGTCTACAACCTCTAATAGTTTGTAAGATTCAACAATGTAAGTATAACATTTTAATATTTTACTTTAAAACGACAAATTTTTTTTAACATGTTTTAGTTTGAAAATCACATGCGCTCAAAATTTTTTGCTTAATACAATACAATTTTATAGATGGATCTAATATTTTGATTTATTTATAGGAGTTGATTCCAATTTACAATATCTAATAGCATTGATGATATTTCCAAAAATTCTGGCATATTCAAACACCCACATCTTTTTTTCTCTATTCTAAACGTAACACTGACCCTACGAATCAAGTGACATCTGCACTGCTGTAGTCGAGTTAGGGGTTTATTAAACAATAAGTGAATTAGATTTGTTGAAAAAGTAGTACACATAAACCATATACACAGCACCCCAATATCTTTCATGCTATTCTTTTGCATTTTTCTTATATTATTCTTAGTCTATATACTTTACTAGGCCGAGCTTTCCGCATCCACTCATTTTGTTCGTGTTGTACATGAATGGAAGGGACCTACAGTTTAATGCCGAATCCGAACGGCGAAGTGAAAAGCTTTTCATAGCAATTTTTACTCTTGTAGGTTTGCCATTGCCTGCCAAGAGGTGGTGCCGTGTAGAAAAATTATTTTTTGAACTTTTTGATTTTGCCTGTGCCAAGATTCAAACCCGGACACTCTGCGTAGCAGCCCAACGCACTACCACTAGGCGTCAGCGACCACTATAACTGAATTACTTGATAATAAACTATGAACGGGAGGGTATTTTAGGTAAATCGTACAGCATTAATTGAGCTATAAATTAAAATATAAAAAAAATTTAAACATCAACGCACAGGAACTGACAAACACTAAAAGTAAACATAAGAGTCAAAAGGTAGTTAGAATTAGAGATGGATGCATGACGTGAATTTTGCGTGACACGTGTGAACACATGGAAAGGAGAAATATGTAATCTCCACGTGAGTACTCACGCCCTTCTTTGCTGCAAGATAGAAATAACTGTTTGTCTGCAGTGATAGATAAAAATAAATGTTTAAATACGTTTTCCTCGAAATTTATGCTATATTGAGTTATGAAAGTCTTGCAGCAAAGGAGCGATATGTTAACATATTCGCGGACACATGCTTTGAATTTTAAAGTAATCGTGATATCCAAATTTAAATTTAATATTAAGTGGGTTGAAAGCTTCTAAGCTAAATTCAATTAGATCCCTGTCAGCACTGGAATTCGCGGCTGGTAAATACCATATGTTGAAAGCATTTTCCGGGACACTTGCTTTGCTTTAGCTGGCACTACAACCGCTGATCGGTCTTGGCCGCCTCTATAAAGTTACGCCAATCGCCTCTGCTATGCGTGCGCTGGCGCCAGTTTATAAGGCCAAGAGAGGAGATTATGTCGTCCCCTTCTGCGTGTTCCTCCACCGTGGTTCGAATAAAACACCTTTCTAGCCGGAGCGATTTATTAAATTTGCTCAACATGACCCAGCCAGCGAAGACGCTGGATTTCAGCTCATCGTTCTATCTTATTCGATACACACCGTCCACGCATACTGGACCGTAGATCTTACGGAGTATCTTCCTCTCGAATGCTCCTAACAGTCTCTCATCATTGATGGTCAATGTCCACGTCTCTGCGCCATACATTAGAACGGGAAGGATATGGGACTTATAGAGCGTTATTTTCGCCGGTCGAGAGAGGGCTCTACTTCTCAATTGCCTACTGAGCCCGTAGTAACACCTGTTGGCAAGAGTTAATCTCCGCCTGATCTCAAGATTGACATTATTGTTAGTATTAACATTTTGTCCAAGACGACGTAACTCTTTGTTTGTTGGGACAAGGTATTTCATTTTGTCCTCGTTCACCACTAGACCCACTCGACGAGACTCCCTTTCTAGATTGGAAAATGCTGCATTGAATGCCAGCGGCTTAACACTCTTGTAGAAAATAGTGCCAGAGATGTCGATGCTCGCAGCTCGAATTATTTGCTCCAGCATAAGGTTAAAAAATTCGCACGAAAGGGAGTCACCTTGTCTAAAACTGGTGTTGTCGGTCAGTGGCATTTTGCGTCGAAGGCAGCTTTATAATGGACGAATAGATGGTGGGTGTCGATCTGTTTTTCTCGGGTCTTTTCCAGAATTTGGCGTAGTGTACATATCTGGTCGATGGTGGATTTACCAGGCCTGAAGCCACACTGAAAAGGTCCAATAAGGGACTTGACGATGGGCTTTAGTCTTTCGCACATTACGCTCCGTAGAACCTTAGATGTAATATTAAGGAGGCTTATCCCACGGTAGTTGGCGCAGATCATGGAATCACCTTTCTTATGGATTGAGCAGAGTACGCTGACGTTCCAATCACTTGGCATGCTTTCATCCGAACATATTCTGCATAGAAGCTCATGCATGCGTTTTGTGAGCTCTTCGCCTCCGGTCTTAAACAACTCAGCAGGCAAGCCATCTGCACCTGCAGCCTTATTGTTTTTCAGCCGAGCGATGGCTGTTAAGACCTCCTCATAGTTGGGCAGCGGTACTTCAATGCCATCAGTGGTTCCGGAGCATATTCCGCAGTGTCGGGATAATTGCCGTCATCGTTTTAAGCACTCGTCATTACACTGGTCTTTCTTCATCGCTTTTCTTGCGCCTGAAAATACGTTTCTCCTCCCTCCTCAACTCTCTGTATCGCTCCTTAGCAGCTCGCGTTGCAACTGACTGCAGGGTGGCTCTGTAAACAGCGTTTTTCGCTTCAGTAGCATCGCGACACTCTTAGTGGTACCACATATTTCTCCGTCGGCGGTGGTAGGCTAACACCTCTTCGGCAGCTGTGCGCATAGAATGGGAAATGTGCGTCAACTGCGCGTATATATCTTCAAGTTAAGTGTTTTTCAATAGGATAAGTGCGAGTCGATTGGCGAAGACTTCGGCTGTCTGTTGTGATTGCAGTTTTTCGACATCCAGCTTGACTTGCTATACATACACGTGTGCAGACCTTGGTTGCAACCAAAAAGTGGTCTGAGTCGATGTGTGCACCACCACATATTATGCGTGCATCTAGTACATTGGAAGCATGCTTTCCGTCGATCACAACGTGATCAATCTGGCTTCGTGTGTTTTGATCAGGGGAAAGCCAAGTGGCTTTATGGATATCTTTATGTTGAAATCTCGTGCTACTAACTGTCATGTTTCTTGCGGCGGCGAAGTCGATCAGTGGAGACCGAATTTTCCGATCGTCGGACCAAAGAGACTCTCCTTGCCCACCTTGGGCGTGAACTGCAAGACTAGACACAAATTCAACACAAATTCAAATTCGTGCCTCGTGCTCTTCTGGATCAACCCTGTCGCGTCCATCGCATTTCCTGTATAGCGGTGATGTCACCTCTATATCTTTGGAGGACATCCACAAGCTGGATAGAGGCACCTTCCCTTTAGAGGGTTCCGACATTCCAGGTGCATATCCGTAAATCGTTGTCCTTTGAGCGCTTGCGGGAGTCGTCAACATTAGGGGGGTTCTTTATCCGAGGCTTCTTTTGAGGATTCATTGGAGAATATTTTACCGTGGTGGGTTCCAAGCCCGTCGCACTACCATTCATTCAAGGCCATGGAGAAGCCCACCTAAGCACACATTAGTTAGCTCACTGACGGGTGTCAGATCGCTATTCATGGGCATCCACGAGGAGGCTGGGTGTCAACTTGAGACATCAAGAAGCATCTGCGACTGTTACGAACTTGACTTTGTGTTCTACGCCACCAGGCGTACATGTCCTACGCCACCAGGCATTGTGTGGGACAATGGAGTTTTATTTGTACAGTTTTTATATGGATATGAACTTAATAACTTTCTGCTTATAGCAATACTTGCATTTGAGGAAATATGTTTTACGTTTATAATTTGGTGGTACCGGAAATCAAGCTCAGTTAAATGATTCGGCATTTTGAAAATCTAACTTTTAAGATTATCTCTAAAATCGAGAAAGTCAGCAACTGAATCCTTTATTTTATTGTAAATATAGTTACTCCATTCAGCAATATCTACAATAATAGATGGAACAGTATCTTTTATGCCAACGGATGTATTTCCTAGGTGAGGAATAATATGTTGGATACCAATTGATCACATAAATGCTATAGATCAAAAAAAATTATTTAAAACTTCCTTCTTCACAGTTAAGTAGCCTGAATGCTTCAGCCTTTAGTTCAAATGTTTCACTACTGTTTTACAAAATTAATTAGATAACGAAAAATTCAAACAACGCAAAGGACATATGTAATAGTATTAATAATTTTTAAATACATATTTATATTGAATTGGATGCCGATATTTTGGATTATAGACTTGAATGTTATAGCATTATAGCAATTCTTGAATGTTATAGCATTCTTGCCATATTCATTTCATGCCATATCGCGGTCAGAAAAAACAATATTCTGTGAAAGAGAACAATACCGGCCATACGCATAGAACAAAGGATCAAAACAAAGAAACGCAAAGCGATAAAGAAATTGTTCTTTGCGTTATGTGTATGTTGATATTGTTGTTGTTAAAGAAACCATAAAATAAAAAAGAATATTACGGTAAACAATTGTCAATTTAAAGTGTAAAAGAGAGACAATCATTTCGAAAAGATTCACAGCCAGTATTGCCGTTTTGGTAGAATTCTTTAGCTTTTTTTTAATTTTGGTTTTTGGTCTAATGGTAGAATGGTTTCCGATTTGATAGATTTTTAGAAAAATTCGTTAAGTTAACTCTTAGGCAACAGAAAAAAGTCTGGCAAGTCTGTAAGAATGCTGCTGCTGTATCTTTTTGAGTAGAACTGTGACCAGGTTAGACAAATGTGATACGCCTGATAGCGCCAATATAATAGGATTATTGTAGTGTAGTTGGCATATCACAAACAGGGTGGTTTTCATTAGAGGCTATACCTACTTCATATCGTTCTATATTGACAGAATCCACTGCCGTATTAATATTACAGGGTTGAAACAAATTTCAATTTATTCTTAACTCATTCTTCATAAAGGATAAATTTGTAAAAATATAAATTGGTTATCTAAAGTAATACTGGGTGATAAAAATAACTTCCTAACAATCGAATATCTATATACTATTTATTGGATACAAATCTGAAAAATAATTCCAATTACAATGCCCAAAAAAATTACATTTTGCAATTTTGGTAGAAAATATTTTTCGGTTGTGGCAACACTGCTCAGGTAACAATATGTGTGAGAGAGAGAGCGTAGCAAAATACAATTAAAATTGTTATGCTCAAGTGCCTAACTTAAAAATGCATTGTCACATAAGATTTTTGACAGTCATGATTATGTGGTTTTATTTTTAGTGTAGAAGAGAACAAACAAAAATGGCAAATCACGATAAACTAATAAAAACTTAAACAAAAGGTGACAGCAAAGGGATTTCTAATTCCAGAACAACAGAAAAAGACTGTGGAATTTATGTATTTAAAACTGGAAAGAAAACGAAAAGAAACAATAAAAATATATCTGTGATAAAATGACTTATGTAACATTGTGTCGATAAGTGTACCCAGGAGATACTATTTTGGTTTATCGTGAAATTCCTCCTGTAGCGCTGCTGCTTAGATATTTCACAATTTTTTACCCATTAAAGAATCCGGTGGGCAGACATATTCATTTAGAAATTTGAACCTCTTTTTTGTTTTTGATATTCACATAAAACTTTGAAAGCAAGAAAATACAAAAATACATAGTTGACAATTAATTTTTGGCATTTTCTTTCGTTTACTCCCTGAAATGAATGAATTCTAATTTTTTTTATTTTCGACTAAAAAATTATGAATTGCTACTTACATTTGAAAGTAACAAAAAGAAGCAAGATATAGCAAAAAAGTTTCACTTACAATTTGACACGTGTCATTTGACTGACATATTGGAAGAGTCTTCGCTTTATTGAAGGAAATATAATGTTACAATTTGTATTTATTGTTAGTTAGATATGGTTGAGTATAGTGATATGTTTATATATATATATATGTATAGTGATATATATATGTATAGTGATATTTCTTCTACTACTTGTATAAACAATCATTCAATACTTTTAGGTAGTTTATAATTAATGTTAATATCGATTGACTGTGTGAACGGTGCATATTTGAAATGAATGTAATGATACTTACGTAGTTTCCAGTGTGTTTTTTTGTAAGGTGGGATACCATGGAAATCTTAATTTTGTCAGCTAAAAATTTTAGGGTGTACAGTGCTTCGAGTAGAACAAACTAAGTAGCTTAGACGGTCGAACCGGAGCTAGCTCGAACGCGAATGTACGGTCGGACACTACATCGGACTACGAGATGCTTCGGTTTTTGCATTAAATAAGTGAAAATATATATACTCATTTATTGAAAACCAGCAAGACGAAACTTTCATATAATTAAACTTTTAAGTTACAGCTTAAGTTACATTTGTTCAGTATAAAAAACCCACTATTTGATTTAACCCCTTCTCCTGCTCAGTGTGGACTTAGGGCTTTTCGCAATCAATTATCGTTGGGTAGTAAGCTTAGAAATTATTAGGAATTTGATATCTTTCACCTTAGTTTCTTTATAAAAAAAAACTAAGAAAAGAATATCCTTTTTCAAATTCATAAAAAATTTGTGGAAACACTAATTGGCGAGACACGCAAATATTGCTGCTTATTTTTGAGTTTAAGACACTCATACTGCAGTCATAGTTTGGTCTTCGTATAACTTCAGTTCCAATTAGTACCCGACGCATCAACATACATTTAGAATTTCTCAACGATAGCCAATTAAAATTTTTTTCAGAAAGTGTATAATGCTATTGCATTCTAATATCTTACACATATTATATCGACCAAACATTGCTTTTCACTTCATACAAAAAAATTGTTCGTTTACGCAAAAAATATTGAAAATTTTTAGATTCTTATCGATCTAAGTTTCTTATCGATTAAGTTTTTTCAACAATTTTGTAGTCAGTATGTGGACTATTATGATAAAAATAAGTCATCGATATCAATTTTAATAAAAAAAAGCTCGAAAATAAAATTAACATTCAAAAATATCAAAATTTCTGAAAATTTTCATCCGTCTGAAATTTTAACAATCTGTGTCAGCTATTAGATATCAACAACTGTTATGATATCCATCTTTGAAATTTAGAATGCCCTAGTAAATTTAAGTATTTTGCGTTTGAAATTGAAACGAAATTTATCGTCTAGATAAAATAACAAACTTAATATAGAAGTTATAAGCTCACAGGTTCCCATAAATTTTTCTGAAACTACAGCTGATCAAACTTTTGTAAAAACATATGGAAAATAGGCATTCATATTTCAACAGAAGCTTTCTTTAAAAAATTTATACAATTTCTTTAGAGAGAACGGGCTTTCTAAAAAATTTGGGCCCCTGGGGGACCTCCCCGTCCCCATCCCTCTCATCAGGTTATATACATACAATATATATTACCCTAAGTATATACAGCTTATTAAATATTTTAGTTAATTATTATATATTTATATTTAACTCTTTGTGCTACATATGAAATCCAATAACAAATAATTACGCGGCGCAGCCCAAGCTGGTCGATCCAACTTACCTGTAATTCAAGGCTTTAGTTTTTATAGTTTTTTAGTGGTAAAGCCGAAAAGAAATACTTCAAATATATCTTGCTTTAACGAAAAAAAAATTTAATTATTTGGAAACCAATTATTTTAATTTAATGATTTCTAATTAATTTTTAGTGGTCGCTGTAGCGTAGCAGTACTGCGTTGGACTGTTAGCAAAAACAAAAAAAAATAATTTTTCCACAAACCTTCAAGAGTAAGAATTGCCTATGAAAAGCATGTGTGATTGCATTCTCTCTTTCATTCTCTCTCCTTCTTCCTCGCACCTATCAATCTTCCTTCCATTCAGCACAATTTTCTGCATTCATAGGGGTACACCCTGTGTGTTGAATATATCAATAAAAAGAAAAAAAATTATTTATACACAACGCACAGCTAAAAAATTATTTCGTTAGCTTCTCTTGATTTCTTTTTCCCAGATTGCAAAAATGTAAATGGCTAGCCAAAATTAATTACGGCCCCTTTTTTTAGTCACTTTCCAAATCGATATATTAAAAAACATCGTTAGAAAATTTCGCAACTAAATTTTTTCTTTGAATACTTAAACTATTCTATAAGAAATACTACCAGTTTGCAGTTTTTTCAGGTTTTTTTTTAATTGCTGTTCAATGACCTTTAGGAGCACAAGAAGCTAAATACGTTGGCATAAATTCCTTTCTTTCTTGTTCTTTTAATGGCAAACAGCCCATGGAGGTCCTAGGCCGAGTTTTTCGCAACCATTCATGTTGTGCGTGTTATATTTGTACGTGAATGGAAGGGACTTACAGTTTTATGCCAAATCCGAACTGCGAAGTGAAAAGGTTTTCATAGGCAATTTTACTCTGCAGGTTTGCCATTGCCTGCTTAGAGGTGGTGCGGGTAGAAAAATTGTGTTTTTCTACTTTTTGATTTTGCCTGTGCCGAGATCCGAACCCGGGACACTCTGCGTAACAGTCCAACGCACTACCACTACGCCACAGCGACCACAAATATACACATTTTTTCTTAAATGGCATTAAAAAAATATATAGTGTTTGTAGTGTAAGAAATATTTTAATCTAATTAAATTACAAAGTATTGGAAAAAAATTAAAAGAAAGAAAACATAAAAGGAAAGAAAACCTTTACAAATGGTAGTATTTTTAAATTAAAAGCTTTTGTTTTCTTTTTTTTTCTAGAAAATATAAAGCAATTTCTTTGAATGCTTTGAAATTGTGTGTAAAAATAATAATAAAATACTTAATTTAGCAACAGTTGTTGGAACCAAATGAAGTACGACAAGTCGTCAACTTACTATGAGTTTGGCTTTCTTTATTCATTGTGATTATGTGCTGCTTCCGAATCCGGTACAGGGCTTCCAGCTAAGCCTGCAGACATGCTTCCAGTTTCTTGAATTTACAGAGCGGTTATACCGACTATTCTTGGTTGCCTGAGCCATCTTAGGCTGGGTGCACCTCATGTTACATGTGACAATTGACAAAATTTTTTTTTTTTTTACTAATGACAATTGACAAAATTCTTACAACTAATGTAAGCACAGTTGTGAATCATATAATTGTAAAAATTATATGGCATATGACTTATAGCACAGTTTATCACGCCTTGTGGATCAATTAAATATGTACTACATATGTTCTTCATTCTGCTTTGGAGCCGTAGGTATATACTTAAGAATATGTGAGATCAGACCAAAACAGGGTTTTTGAGCAGACAAATTTATTTATATATATAGGGTGGTCCATCTAACATTTGGAATTTTAACTACTGGATATTTTGTGTGTTATTTATATTTGCCTTTAACGAAACGGGTCGATATACGCTTGAACAACGTTGGGAAATATTAAAAATTTACTTGCTAAATGGTGAATCTTCTACTGTAAGTGTAAGAAAATTTCGTCCAAAATTCGGTAGAAGAGAAGCGGCTTCGTGTGCGTGAAACAAAAATTTCTGCTGTTGCTCAGGATATACAAGAAGAACCTTCTTTCTTCTTCTTTGAACAGAAATTGAACATTTCACGCAGTTTTTGTTTCGAATTTTGCATAAAGACCTAGGTATGAAACCGTACAAAGTTCAATTGGTACAAAAGCTGAAGTCACATGACCATCCGCAGCGTTTTCGGCTCGCTTATTAGGCTCTGCAACGCTTGGAAAAGGTGAGCATCTGAGATTCAGAAAATGTATGCTCGATTCTTGAGAAATCAATGCATCTCAACGAATAATTTTTTGCTGTGGTTTCTGGACCGACGGTGTCATTGTGCCATTTGTCTTTGAAAATGAGTAAGGAAGATGCGTTACAGTGAATGATGTGCGCTACCGCACAATGATATCCCATTATTTGTGGCCTATTTTAGTAGATATGGAAGATATTAGCCAACATTTGTTTCGCCATGTCAGACAAGCCGTGCAACAATCGATCTTTTGCGTGGGAAGTTTGAAAATCGCATTATAATCCGTTTTGGTGATGTGCATTTGCCACCAAGCAGTTGCGATTTGACTCCGTTGGACTATTAATTGGGGGAAGCCATCCACCAACGGAAGGACTGGACTTTCGAATAATAAAAACCACATTGAAAACAAATCTTTCTTTTGTTATTTACACCAAAATCAAATTCCAAATTATGGTCCACCCATTATACATATAAGTATGTATATTTATTTCTACTTTGTAAACAAGCGGTACTCGATCAAAACCAGTGTTTACGATCTGTACACAGAATGTGTAGGGAATAAAAACATTAGCTTATCCCAAATATCAAATGAAACTAAAAAACGCTTATAATTAAAAATAAAAATATTTCCCAGCTCATACTGAAAAAAATAATAAAATGTCTCTTTTATTTTAATACATGTAACCAGATGATAAAGAACACCCTCAAAGTGTCTTCATTCGTGACAAATTTTGTATAGGTATTTATTCCCAATAATATTTTTTTAAATTCTTTTAGAGAAAAATTAAAAGAAATACAAACATGCACATATTGTGAAATAGTTTTTGTTGTAACTACAACTAATTAAATAATGGAAAGTGTTTTTGATTCTGTTTCTCGCTCGTAAGCGTAGCGAGCAAGCAGTAAAATTATAGTAATTTGGCTGCAGTAAATACTTATATGTAAATATTTTAATGTTTTATACTTGTTATAGAAATATTTAATATCGGAAGCAGTAGCTTCTCACTTATGTAAAACCAACTACTGTGATTTATTTCAAAGCAAACAGAGGATTTTACTCTCTTAATGGCAAGCAGCAGCTTTGATTGGAGAATTGTAAGCATATCGTCGTATATCTCTCTAAGTGTAAAAATAAGCTGATTAAACTTTACGAAATGAATTATATTCAGTTTTTTTATGTCTACATACAACATACATACATATTTATAAATTTAGTTGTTCTTTAAAATATAGAATTTGTGCATAGCAAAAATCTTTTACAACTTCTATTTTCATTTATTTTTAATTATAAAGGAAATGAAATCAACACAAAAACCATAATAACAAACAGATACTAAGAAAATATATAAAAACTAGTGGTGGGCAGAATCAATACTTAAAGTAGTAAGTACTCGATTGTAGAAAGTACCGATTTGGAGTACTCAAAAGTACTCAGTATCGAATCGATACTTGTGCTCAATATCGAATTGATATTGTACTTAGTATCGAAACGATACTTGTCGCTTCAATACGTTCTACGTAAATGTATACTATATTTTATTTTAACTTAAAATACATAAAGTTACTGAATTACACTCAATTCATTAAAACAAAACAAAATAGTTTCACAACGTTTCAGCTAATTTATGGCTAATTTACTCACATACATAAAAAACAATAAAGTCTTTAAAGAATTGCAGCTATTAAATAAAAATATGGTCATATTTAAGTGTTTAGGCTAGCTCTTTCCTGTTTTTAAGAAAATTCTTTCGAACGGCACCGAAGTTGAAGGAATTAAAAGATATTTTGCAACAAGGTCCTATAAAAGTGGAAAATTATGTTTCTTAACTTGCCGAAATTCCAGCAGATTTTCCAATATTTTGACATAGCCTATGTATGCCCAAATATGGCTGCACTAAAAGTTCATTAGAAGATTTTGGATTAGGGTTTGTGAAGCGCGTCAAAATGTAATCATATCTAGCATTTATTTGGGCCTTCGTCGACTGAGTCTCTTCATGCCGAAGCTGAAGATCGTTCAACAGACAAAATTTTTTACATGGTCTGTGCCTGAGAAACGTTATCAACTCCAATAGCTTCAAAACGCGGGTCTAAAAAACAAGCTTTTACACAATGCTCGCAGATGTTTGATTTTGATGGCATTGGAGCAGAAGCAGGAACGTATATCCCAAAAACGCGTTAAAAAAACAGCTGTTTGATAAAAGTGAAAAAGTGCTGTCAGATTGAAACTTACCATAGTTTGGATAAAGGAGAGAAATGTGTGTATTTCCAGAAGTAAAAAATGGCTAAAAATAAATTAATTTAAAAAAAGTACCCGATTCTTTTGAATAATACCCGATAATTAAAAGTATCGATACCATCACTAATAAAAACAATATACTGATATTTATATCCATTATATATATTTACAATACTTTTGTAGTACGTATGTAGTAGAAATAAAACTATCAGATGCGAAAAATGAAGAAAATACTCATTCGTATTTATGTATGTACATATGTACATACATATATAAAAATTGGATTTCTTTCTTTATCACTTTTTATTGCTAATTTTTTTTATTCAAAATATTATTGTTGTTATTAAATTTTGCTTTCTTATGTTTAAATTAATTTTTTCTCTTTTATATTATTAAAAGTAATCATCTTATGATTCGTAAATACTTTTGTACAAAATTGTGAAATAAATTTCAAGTTGTATTCTTTTTTTAATACTTGTAGGGGCATAAAGACTGTTACACACATTTGATGTTATAAAATTTAAAATAATTAATTTTTTGGACCAATTTTTGAAAATATATTTATTGATATATAAGTATTGTATACAAAAAGCAATTACTTATTCAAAATGCCCGCCTTTGGCCTTCGCGCACGCCTTAAGTCGCACTGGCCAATCATCAATAGCTGCATGCACCTCGTGCATTGGAAAAGTGCTGAAAGCACGAATCAAAGCAGTCTTCAGAGAATCAATGTTGGGGTATCTTTTGTGGCAAATTATGTCCTCTAAAACTGTCCAAAATTTGTAATCCAGTGGGTTCAGATCAGAGCTGCCAGAATCTTCAGAGCAAATGAAAGCTGGCAAATTGTTTTGAATCCAGGTCTGGGTCGTCTGGATAGTCCACGGCTGGTTTTGGCACAGGGAAACGTTAAATAGCTTCAGAACAGCTTCCAAAACGGTTTCTTGGTAAACTTTCGCTGAAGTTTTGACCCCTTGTTCGCAGAAATGCAGTGACCCCATCGTAAGAGACACCCCACTAAACCATGACTGAAGCTGAGCAATGATGGGATCAGTTCAGATGCTTCCTTAGGTAGCCTTGCATACACCCTATTATTTTGCTTGTTAAATTTTTCCTGTACGGTAAATATTTTTTCATCCGTAAACAAGATTTGTCTGTGCAAGTTATCAGCGTGCTTCACCGAAAGACGTTAGGATTTTTTTACCATATTTTTTTCCGAAGCTGCAGTCAACAAATGTCCGGTGCAACGTTTGAAGGCACCAAGTACCAAGTTTTTTTAATAATTCGACTCATGGACTTTTGCGTGTCGTCCAGCAGTCGTTTCCTTCTCGCAAAAGCGGAATAATAACAGAGAAAGTGTTCGGTAGTGTCCCTTTTCTCCTCAAGGTAGCATACGCATGCCAGATCTGCAATGACTCCCATGTTGACCTCATGAATTGTGCCGCATCATCAAACCCACCAGGGTGCGGAGACCGTGGCTACTCAAACGAAGAAGAAAGTCAGCTGTTTTTCTGTTCTTTCATAAAACACTTAAAAAACGTAAAACGTACTTTTGCAGGAATTGACACTGGATCATCGATATATAATGATATCAATATATATTTTTGAGAACATTTATATCGTTTGATGCAATCTGCAATCTCAACAACAAAAACCACGGATACTTTTTATATGACAAAATATTTATAATTAAATAGCAACAGCCTCCGAAAAATGCTTCAAAATTACAGCTTACCCACACTTACTTAATGGACTAATTCATCAAATTTTTTTTAAAAATTCTGCAATTGTATTTTTTGAGAATAGAAATAAAAAATAAACAAAATGTACAGGGTGTTTTTATTTAGAAGAATAGTTTTCAAGAAGAAATAAAACGCATATAATTTAATGTTATGGCCAAGAATTTAGCTTTAATATAAAGATAAGGATTTGCCATTATGTTTTAAAAACATAATGACATAATGTTTTCGGGCAAGTGGTCGCCGCGGCTGGTTCGAATAAATTCCAGCCGAGAGGCCCAATTTTCGACCACTTTTTGCAGCGATTGGGGCCGTATGTCAATAATAACGCGCCGAATATTCTCTTCCAAGGCGTCAATCGTCTCGGGCTTATCTGCGTAGACAAGTGACTTCACATAACTCCACAAAAAATAGTCCAGCGGTGTTAAATCGCACGATCTTGGAGGCCACGCCACAGGCCCACGACGCAAGATAAAGCGCTCACCATAAGTTTCCTTCAATAAATTGATTGTTTCGTTGGCTGTATGGCTGTATGGCATGTAGCGCCGTCTTGTTGGAACCAAAGGTTGTCCACATCAACATCCTCCAATTCAGGCAAGAAAAAGTCATTAATCATGGCTCTATAGCGCTCCCCATTTACTGTAACATTACGACCGGCCTCATCTTTGAAGAAATATGGACCAATGATTCCCTCTGCCCATAGAGCACACCAAACAGTGACTTTTTGAGGATGTAACGGCGTCCCAACAATGGCTTGTGGATTATGATCACTCCAAATGCAACAATTTTACTTATTAACGTACCCATTCAACAAAAAGTGAGCTTCATAGCTGAATAAAATTTTTTTGTGGAAATCGGGATCGGTGGCCATCTCGTTTTGGTAAAAAATTTGCACAATTTGCAGAAGTTGTTCAGGAGTAAGTCTATTTATTATAAAATGGCAAACCAAACTGCACATAAATCAAGTGACAGCTGTCAAAAAGAACAACTCCGAAAAAAGTACACCTATCCCCCGATTTACACGGTACTTGTTTTACACGTTTTCGCTTTTACACGGTTTTCCAAATAAGTTTTTTTTTTGTTTTTATCGCACTCTACTAAATGCTACTTTTCTTTACTTTTTATCGCACTCTACTAAATGCAACTGTGTTTGAACACGTGCGCTGTGTACACATCTCACGGGGAATCCCGAGCTTATGTGCTGACTTGCTGCACATGCATACTGTGTCTGTATTTCTTCGCATAAAATTAAAGTTTTATCTACGGAAAATTGTATTTGAGTGAAAGTCTCACAGTTTCAGAAAGATTTAATTTTCCATATTCGTAAATTACAAGTGAGTGCATAATTTAGATTATTATAAATTAACATAAATTAAAAAAAAATTACATATAGGCTTATAATGTCGAAAGAAGTTAAAAGAAAAGTTATTTCTTTGGAAACTAAAATCGAAATTTTGGATCGCTTACGAAAAGGAGATAGAGTAGTAGATGTTGCAAAATCATATAGCATGAACGAAGCTACAATAAGAACTATTAGAACAAATGAAAATACAATTAGAAAGAGTGTTGCAGCTGGCAATACCACGAGTATAGGCACAACATCATACACCAGAAATATCGCAATGGAAAAAATGGAGAAAGCGTTAATGCTTTGGATAGAAGATCAAACACAAAAAAGAGTACCCATTGATACGGTCGCTATGACAAATAAAGCATTACGAATTTACGAAAAAATTGTAGAGCAATTACCATCTTCTTCTTCAACTGAAAAGAAGCCAAATTTTTTGGCAAGTTATGGCTGGTTTGACAGATTTAAAATAAGACATTCTTTACACAGCTTAAAATTAAAAGGTGAACTGGCTTCTGGCGACGTAGATGCAGCCCAAGAATATCCAGCAAATTTTGCAAAAATTATTAACGACAATTCACACACCCCTGATCAGGTTTTCAATGCCTGAATGAAAATGCCTGAAGGGCTTATGTCTCAAAATTTTATAAATCGGCTAGTGGTCATAAAGCAGCAAAAGATCGTATAACAATTCTTTTCTGCAGCAATGCTTCAGGAGATTATATTATGAAACCATTAGTGATTAACAAATCAAAAATGCCCCGTGCCTTTAAAGGAGTAAACATCAATAATCTTCCCGTTTATTGGAGGGCTAATAAGAAAGCGTGGGTTACTGCTGCAATGTTTACTGAATGGTTTCATGAATGTTTTATCCCAGATGCCAAAAAATATTTAAGTTCAAAGGGATTGTCTTTTAAAGTGCTTTTGTTAATTGACAATGCGCCGGGTCATCCACAAGATCTAGAATATGAGAACGTTGAAGTAAAATTTTTACCAAAAAATACAACTTCATTATTACAACCATTGGACCAAGACATAATTTCTACTTTTAAAGCTTTGTACATAAAACGAGCCTTTACACATATTTTGGAACAAATGGAGAACAATGAATCTTTAACAGTTATTAGTGCTTGGAAAAATTTTGCAATATTAGACTGTGTGAAGCATATCGCCTTATCATACACAGCGATTAAGCAAACAACGCTCAATAGCTGTTGGAAAAAATTGTGGCCAAATGTAGTCAAAAATGAACATTCCATTTCAACGTTAAATGATGAATATTCGCAGATAGTACAGATGGCGCATTCATTGGGCGGAGAAGGTTTTGATGATTTTACTGTTGATGATATCGCAGAGTTAATGGCTGATAAAGAACTAAGTGAGGATGATTTAGTTAACTTAGTTTGCGAAAGTGAGTCTGACAAATCTGATGAAGAGGAATTAGTACCAGTAACATTCACTGCTAAAGTCATCCACGAAGGACTCGCATTGGGAAGAAAGCTGGGTAATCATTTTATACAAAATGACACAAACGTTGAAAGGGCTTTACGATTCCAACGTGATATAAATCGCTGCTTGGCTCAATATGAAGAAGTTTACAAAGATCTTACAAAAAATTCGAAGCAATTGTTAATAACCGATTTTATTACCATCTCTCAGAATGAAAATATTTCTGCTTTAAACATCGAATCGGCACAAATAACTTCGAGTGATGAAAGTGAATTCCAACCTTCGATTCCGAAAAAAAGAATGAGAGTAATTTCTGATAGTGATGAAGGATAATAAAACACCTTTGGTTTTATTTTTTGTTCTTCTGTTTAATGTATTGTAATTAAATAAAAAAAACAGTGTTTCCGTAATATATTACATATTTTAACCTGTCAATGCATTTTATTTTTATTTCTGTGTACACCTAAAAATATTGAAAAAAATCACAACTGTTAAATAGCAAAATTATGCATTTTCTGCAAGCTTTTCGATTTACACGGTTTTGACTTGAAAATTTTTAATTTTCGATTTACACGTTTTTCTCAGGAACGTATCTACCGTGTAAATCGAGGGATAGGTGTATTGCCAAATTGAAAACCACACTTCTAAAAAAAAAACAACAATTATAATCGTCGCACCAAGAACTTATTTTTTTTACCGCAGCACTGTTCAGCGTTGTGTTGCGAATACCTTATTTGCTCCGAGTTACCATTCGCTTCTCGGCTTTATATCTACGACAAGGCTTTGTTATATACTATAGTTATTTACTTATATTATGAAAATTAAATAATAATAGGCATAAGCAAATAGCTTCTAATAGTTTATTTTTTCTTTTAATTTTATACATATTACATAATTACTACTTAGTAACTAAATGCACATATATACCATTTTTTAGTGAGTAAAATCGTTCTTTTTTTGTTTGGAAAATGAATGTGAAATCGCAAACCTGTAAAGAGAAAATTATAAAAATTAATAAATAGTATTTTCTTTATTTACAGAAATCTATTTTCCCTATTATGCCAGACAACCCGCTTTATTTTCAATTCAATGTTAAACTAAGTAAGTATTTCATCCCACATCTAACATTTTTCTTTACTTTAACGCCTGGAAGTCAATAATGTAAAACAATTAGCAAGGCATGAAATATTCATAAATATTAGCCGTATTTGTAGTAATTTTGGTAAAATATATAAAATTTTACATCAGATCGTGACCGACCTCGTTGTAAATACTTAGTATTTGCAAAAACAGATGATCTTGTTTATATTTCGTTAGAGATGATTATTTTTGGTACAGATAAAAATTACGCGACACTATCAATTTTGAAGAATTTTCATTAATACGTGCAAGTAAACAATGCCGGGAATAAGCAAAAAATCCGAAATAATCAGTTTCATTGTGGAAAATGTTGAGAATCAGCTCTGCGAACACAGTGGTATATTTTTACATTTTAGTATTGCAAAAATTACTAAACAAATAATAGATAGATGATAAAACCATTGACGCAATTGTGGAGGAAGCGGTGGTAGACGTTTTACTGGTGTTAAATTGAGGAAGTAATTCCAAGATCACATGTGTGGCGGAAGGACGTGTTAACTGAAACGTATGACGGCCGCTTTAAATAAATGCTTAGGGCAAACAGGCGAACCTTCCACCTTAGCAAATTCCTCCCCGTTCTATTTTCGGTTGGGCTTCTCCCTCTTTCTCCTTTTTAAGTTAGACAGGTTAAATTTTCGGAATTCTGTAAAAAAAAGTCCTCCTAAATTTAGTATATAATTCATAAAAAAAACATTTTTCGTTAAAATACTTACCGCGCAAACCTCACTTTCCCCCATGTTATGATTTTTTCAACAATTTATTCCAGCTGATTAGAGATGTGCCGATGAACATAAATTTGAACAACTGTCCGATATATTTGCAAAGCGATTTTAGGAAAAAAGCATCGAGGGTAGATCCGTGTGTGAAGACAGGTGGCGTTGCTGAGGGAAGTTGGCATTACCGTCGTGTACTGACATCTGTCACACAACACCACACTAAATTTCAAACTGATTCATAGGTTAGATTTTATTTGGCAGCCATTAGTATCACACGTGTTTGGTGTTTCGCGATAAAATGGAAAAAGAACAATATCGATCGGCAATTCGCTTTTTATTTTTGGATGGGAAAACATGCGAAGAAATAAAAGCGAAGTTGGATGCTGTCTGTGGGGACCCTTCACCATCTATGACAACCGTAAGACATTGGTTCAACGAATTTAAACGTGGTCGTACATCTGTTTTTGATTAGGAGCGACCAGGCCGCCCGGCAGACGTGGTTACCGAGGAAATCTTTGAAAAGATCCCCGACATGATTCTCGCTGATCGCCGAACGAAAGTGTGCGAAGTAGCAGAGGCCGTAGGAGTGTCGTTTGGAACGGTAATTAATATTTTACATGAAAGGTTAAACATGAGAAAGGTGTCGACGCGATGGGTGCCGCGATTGCTTACGGTGGACAACAAGTGAATACTGAATTGTCGCGGACAAATTGCACGAATTGAACTACCAAATGCTGCCGCACCAACCGTACTCGCCCGACTTGGCTCCCTGCGACTTCTTTCTGTTCCCCAACATGAAAACGTGGCTCCAGGGAAACAAATTCAGCTCAAACGAGGAGGGTATCATCGAGACAGAAGCGTATTTTGAAGAGTTTGACAAATCGTATTTTTTGGAGGGGTTAAAGAAATGGCAGAAACGTTAAGAAAATTTTATTGTACTAAAAGGAGATTACGTTGAAAAATAGAAAAAAAAATTTGTGAAAATTTGCCTCTTAACGGTTAGTAACCCTAACACGGGAACTACCCTTGTAAATTCGAACACAGTTTAGGATGAAAATTTATATTTAAGTGTCCTTAGAAGAATTTTTGTAAGAATTGAAAAATCAAATTAAACTAAAATACTTGCATGAGTATCGAAATCAAAAATCACTATCAAAAAAATACAGAATACTACGCAATGTTGCAATAGGGTGTTGCGATTGTAAATTTGGTAAATTGGTTGTGCTTTCAGTAAAGTTACAAAATTTACCACAAAAACCAAGAATACATGATACAAGACCACAATCTACAGATCGTGATACGGATATTAATACATTTTTGTATGCGTTCTAATAAATTTATTTTTCGGCTTGTTACTAAATTATTTTCTCACATTCTTGGCATGAGGTCGTTGTTGTTAACGCTGACTTTAAATTGTCAAAAATAACATATATTTATTTTTTGCTAAAAGCTAATTGTTTTTTAATAGTCTCATATTTATATATTACATAAATGTAATATAAATGAACCTAACGCATACCTGCAGGCTATGTGACTTTTCTAAAGTTTGTATACATATGTACATACATATACATATACATACGTATGTACATACTCACTTTATTTTAACAGGAAATATGCCAGAAGTTAAATGTTTATTTTTATGTCTAAACGAAGGTATTAAATTTTATAATTTAGAACATGTAAATAGTGTTTAATCTTCCTGGTATGTGCTTTGTTCTGTAATTGATACAATACCAAAAAAGGAAAAATATGCGGGCATATAGTACGGAAAGTTAGTTACTTAATTTAAATACTTTAGTAGAGTCATGATGATGATTTTACTATAGGCAAAGAAAGATGATGGTAAAAAGGTAGGTATGTATATCGAGGGAAACTTTAATATTAGTTACATTTGGTTATACAAGTTATAGATGAATTGGCACTCAGAGAGGTCTCAGAACTGGCTATCATCGGGCGAAAACAAATCAGAGAGCGTAAGAAAATGATAAAGAGAAATCGAAATGTGTATAACGTTTTACTATTTAGTACGAAGTAAGTAGCCGTAAAATGTATTATAACCACTTATTATTTTTAACGCAAACGCAAAATGCTACAGCGAGTATGACTTTAATCACACAGTGTGTCGCTTTCTATTTTTAAAATGCAAATGAAATAGCTAAATAATTTATGCAATTTTAACAAAATCGTATAATTCGTACTAGAAAAGAAATAAATAATTGACTTTATTTGTAAAAGCGTTATTTCTTTAAAAAAAAAAACTTGAGATTGGCATTCCTCGTACCAATAACCCCGAAATAGGTATATAAAACACCTACTGGCATCCCATGTACTAAAATGTAAATTAAAAAAAGAATATGAGACAATTTTGAGAAAATTTCAAAAACAAATTTGTTATTTGCATGGAGAAATGATAAGGTGCGACAGTCAGTTGACGGTTCCCTTTTGGGACTCTTTTTGACATTAATCACAAAAGTAGTGTTCCATTTTTGAGGGGTTTTGCCCTAGTAAGTATTTTTTAACAATTCAATTTAATTTCCATTTGTTTTCTTTTGACGACATTATCTATTTTTCAAGTGCAATCAATATTTATTCAGCCTTGAGATCAAGCGGAGACTAACTCTTGCCAACAGGTGTTACTACGGGCTCAGTAGGCAATTGATTCAGTGGTCGCTGTGGCGTAGTGGTAGTTCGAATCTCGGCACAGGCAAAATCAAAAAGTAAAAAATAAGTAAAAATAATTTTTCTACACGGCACCACTTCTTGGCAGGCAATGGCAAACCTACAAGAGTAAAAATTGCTATGAAAAGCTTTTCACTTCGCCGTTCGGATTCGGCATAAAACTGAAGGTCCCTTCCATTCAAGTACAAATATAACACGCACAACATGAGTGGATGCGGAAAGCTCGGCCTAGGCCCTCCATGGGCTGCTGTAAAGTAAAAAAAGAAATTTTAACTTCACAAAATCTTTGGGACCTTCTCTTATGAAAATCAAACGATGTAAAATTAACCGATAATGTTAAAAAACTGTTTTTAAATGCCGGATTTATTTCCGCATAAACAATTTAAATAGAAAGCTACAACAACAAAAACTTAAGCAAAAAATATTGGCTAATAAAAAATTATCAAAATTGTATTATAAACATTAATTTCCATTTGTTTTCTTTTGACGAAATTATCTATTTTTCGTAAGTGCGATCAATATTTATTCAGCCTTGAGATCAAGCGGAGACTAACTCTTGCCAACAGGTGTTACTACGGGCTCAGTAGGCAATTGAGAAGTAGAGCCCTCTCTCGACCGACGAAAATAATGCTCTATAAGTCCCTCATCCTTCCCGTCCTAATGTATGGCGCGGAGACGTGGACATTGACCATCAATGATGAGAGGCTGTTAGGAGCGTTCGAGAGGAAGATACTCCGTAAGATCTACGGTCCAGTATGCGTGGACGACGTGTATCGAATAAGATGAAACGATGAGCTGTATGAGCTGTACGCCGACACTGACATAGTCAAGCGTATTAAACTCCAGCGGCTTCGCTAGCTGGGTCATGTTGAGCGAATGGAAGAAAGCGCTCCGGCTAGAAGGGTGTTTTATTCGAACCACGGTGGAGGAAGGGGCGTTCAAATCTCCGTTGGAAAGACCAGGTGCAGGGCAACCTGACTGCACTTGGCCTTATCAACTGGCGCCAGCGCGCGCTTAGCAGAGGCGACTGGCGAAGCTTTGTAGAGGCGGCCAAGACCAATCATCGGTTGTAGTGCTTATTAAGTAAGTAAGTAAGATCAATATTTATTAATTAAAAATAAATTTTATCCTATATAAATACGATACAACAAAATGCAATAAAAAATCATCCCTTAAATAGTATGGTAAGAAACACCTCTACTCACTGACGGGACTCTTATATGTTGTTTTTGTAATAGTTGTCTCACCTTATTATTTCTCCATGGATATTTACATACATATGTATATCATCTCTAAGCTTTTTATTGTAGCTTGGAGAGATTCCATTTGCAATTTAGGTGGCTCGTTATGTCACAAAACATTTAAATGTTTTCAACTCTACTGATTACTTTATGCATAACTAACGTGACCCACTTTTCCCAAGCTCAAAACAGTACAAAGTCTGAAGTTCACTAGTAGTACAAAAGCAGTGAATATAGCGTATAAAAGTACACATAAACTATAAACCCCCTAAATAAAATTAACAAAAATGAAACATTTCAACAAATCAATTTTATTGATTAAAACAAACTAAAATTTGTATACCATATTTAAACTATACCTTTAAAATTAAAAGTATGGGTCGTGTTCTATTACCTAAAAATTAGAAAAATCAATACAAACTAATATGCAATTTTTTGGGTAATAACTGTAAATACTTAGTACAAGATTTTTAACGGCAAGTCTGCTTCATACAGAAATCGGCTTTGCACAGAATTTGTTGAAGCAATAGCCCACGAAAAGAGAGTTTTAAAAGAAAATATAAAATAATATAAATAATATAATTAAAAATCTGATATTACAAAAAATTAGTTTTCCCCATTTTCGGGTATTTGAGGAATAAAGTTTAATTGTTTTTGTTCCATGGATTTCCACAATTTACGATAGGTGGCGGGCGAGTAACAATACAAAAATTTTTAAATTTACACATATCAGGTTGCTTTGAAGCATATTCAATGATAACATCATTCAATGTGTTAATGTTATGCAAGGTGGCGCAAAAGTAATAACCTGATGCAAAATTAATTAACCAATTTCCTAAACCTGAAACTTTTTTAATAAATAAAAAAATCGGTTCTGTTTGTCGCAGAGCCGGAAACCAATTTCAAAATAAATCAATTTTGAACCGAGCCATCCACAGTTTAAATTACTAGAACCGAATTTTGAACCAAACCGTTTTCAGTTTTGTTTTTTCACTTGAACCAAATTATACCAAGCCAGTTTTGTTCGAAAAAATGGTTTGGTTAAATCCAAAGAAATATTCACATGTCACCTACCCTTTGCAGCAAATTTGATTTGTGCACAAATCTATCTACCCATAAATAAAAATTTTCCAATTAACTTTCCAATTAGTTGTTTTAGCAAACTGATTGCCTTACTTTTCTAGTCCATGCATACTAGTGCACAGACTAGTAAAATGTAATGCTAGACTTGACCTGGTTGATGTATTAAACGTCGTTCTTGTTGACACCAAACAACTCCGATTGCACCTCGGGAACGCAATTAGCTGTCAAATTGGTTATATTAATAATTTATGTATTCTTTTCGAAAACAAAATAATATAACTGACACAAAGAAGTGAATCTACGGCTACTCGATTGTTATGATTTATACATATACATACTAGCGTACGCAGACGTTAGTCATCTGAACTAAGCGCTGACTCGTTAAAGCAGCTGCTTTCTACATATTGATTTTTAAGCTCATTCGCAATTCTCATGTGGCTCAGCCCCTAATTTCATAAAACTTATCTTTGTGCCATGAAATGGACCAATATTGCAGTAGTATTTAATTAATTTTGCTTCAAAAGATATTTAAACTAAATATTTAAAAAATTAATAATAATAATTATAAAATTGGTCGCTGTGGCGTACTGGTAGTGCGTTGGACTGTTACGCAGAGTGTCCGGGGTTCGATTCTCGGCCAGGCAAAATCAAAATATACCAAAAAAAATGTTCTACACAGCACCACCTTGTGGCAGGCAATGGCAAACCCACAAGAGTAAAAATTGCCTTTGAAAAGCTTTTCACTTTTCCGTTCGGATTCTGGATGTTTAAGAACTGAATATAGTTGAGAGAAATTTGGTTTGACAGAGCTTATAGTTTTACCTATCGACACATAGATGGCATTACCTGTTTCATACTTATACACCTGGTAATGCGGCATTGCATTATTTTCAAAGAAACGGAATAGAATTTTCGATAAGAAAAATATTTAAAAATATCTAAAAGATATTGACAGCAAACAAAACAAGATTTGTATCAGCAATTTTGTGTGTTTGGTTTCTTGTATTTGATTTATTTTTTAACAAAATCTCTTTATATTTTAAATGGAATTGAAAAAACCAACAAAAGCAAAAAAGGTTAGAGAAACTTATCATATTTCAAAAGAATTTAATTATTCGTTTATTTTTAAAATTTATTTCTTTTTGCTTTTTTTTCTCATTCATAATCAGACATCGTTCATTACAATTATTAAACTTTGTTGTTTATTTTGGTTTTATTTTTGAAATAAATTAAACAGAAGAGTTTTATTTAACTGATCTTGATTGCAAAATTAGCAATTAACCAAATCATATTACTTAAGTGGTAATACTATGAGACCTGAAATTTTCGAGTGTACTTTCAGTATATTATGAAAACTTCTGGAGAATATATCTACTTAATAATTTTTTTAATAAAAATAAAATACAATTGGCATTTAACTTAAATTTCTTTAACTCACAAGCTCCAAATTGGTTCAAACTTGGATCGTCTCACAACTATATTGACAACTGCTGATCATGTGCATTACCAAAGTCTAACTCAAAATGTTGAATAAAACTACAGCTCAAAGTGTCAACAGTAATTAATTCAAAATCTGCAGTAATTCTCATTGAATAGTTTTATTTTTCTAAAACCTTTGTCTTAGTTTACATGATTTGTTCCTGGGCGTTCTATTGCCACTAACCTGGCAGTTTCCTCGAATTATTTATTTCAACATTCTCTTATGGTTTTCAATTTGATACCATTTACACGGATATTTCAAAAGCTTTTGATAAAGGGTCGCAAATTTGCAAGAATGGTCTTTCCTCTAATAGACTGAATTATGTGGTTATTGGCAATGTTAAGTCTGCTCCTAATCCTTACACACTTACCTCGGGTATCCCCTTATTATATGTATAAATATTATTTCGAACTTATTAATAGCTGCATTTTATTGGTCATCTTGTTTATTATGTGCCATTAAAACGACTAACATGTTAAGTCCCTTCTTCCATGTATTGTTATTAACAATGGAGATGAAGGTGAAACATCTAAAGAAATATCCACAACAATGGAAATTGCAGTTAATCGTCGGAATTTTTTTGGTTTTTACTGTTCATAATAATATTTAACAATAAGAAGACAAATAGTTGCAAAGTTTTTTTTTAATAAACTAGTCTATGAGCACCTGATAACAGCTGATTTCTTTATTTATATTTGAGATTTTGGGAAAATTTTGTTATTATATAAATTATAGAAATTAAATTAAGTTATAGAAAATAAATGTCCATTTTTTCTTTATTTAAATTTTTACTTACTTTTTTTCGCTGTTTGACATATATTTATATGTTAGCATATCCTGTGTTTTATATTTTATATCAAACTGTTCTCTTTTTTCGTTATTGACAGTTCACGGTAGGGTTTTTGTTCAAATCAGGGATGTTAATCAGCATATCTTTGCGGGTTTTTTTTTGTTGGTTTCCCATACAATTATCGCAACTAGTTATACATAACTAGTTGTGAACTAGTTATACATAACGCAGCTAATGTTTACTTATTAAATAATAAAAAATAATAAAATAAAAAAAAAATATGGCAGTTAGCGATTTTAGTTTATCATCCGAAGAAATAATTCCCCACCAGTAATGCAATTATTTTTTTGTTATTTAAATGAAATTGAAAATTTATTTTTATATTATTAGTTTTACATTTCTTCTTTGGGGACAACAACACATGGAGGGCCAATGCGGAGTTTTTCGCATCCCCTCATGTTGTAGGTGATATATTTTTGTACATGAATGATCGAATACCTACGCCACAGCGGCTACATAAATTCTACATTTAGTTTCTTTTTATAAAATTGCGTTAATCTACAGTTATTATTGGCAGCTCAGAAATTTCAATTCAAAAGTTAACATCAACATTTCAAAAAGTTAACATCACCTATATAAGTATTTTGTAAATACTCTCTGTGCACTTTAGTATGCAGTAAGTTGATTCTCACAATTACCCAATTCTACATAAAAACTTTCCACATTCTTTCTCATAAAAAAATATTACTTTAAAAGCAAACAGAACAATCATATGTATTATCAACTCAAAATCCAATTTATGAGTGGCGCATTTAAGCGTAGCTCAAAAGGTTAATTTGGTAAATGCACAGCACACCAAAAAACAGTAAAAGTGCAAATGAAGCTATTTTCTTTTATTTTTTGCTATGGGTATCACTTGTGTTTTATTTTTCTTTAAATTAACCAAAACAAAAAATAAATTCTTTGAAGTAATTTTAAGTATTTGACATATGTACATAGTACAATCATACAATAAATATAATCGCTTCAAAAAACAGACACAACGAAAACTGACTTAAAAGAAAAAGTCATGTTTTTTCACAGATACCAAATGGCCCTAAAGTGGGCGTTCGCGTCAACTAAACCAGCTGGAGCTTAGTAGTGAATGGTATGTTTAGTTTTTCAAATCACTGTAATCACTACTTCACTGTAAATCCCAAAAAGTGAAAACTTTTTCTGGTGGTTGTTTTTATTATGTTGTAAACTTTTCAATTTTTTCAACTAAATCTGCTTTTAAGAGGTTAACATGATCAATATTATCAAAAAATATGTGCTAAAGAGAGTTAAAATCAGAGTTGCTGATTTTATCTTTTATATACAATAATGCGCAAACATAAACGAAAAGTTAATTTTGGTTTGAAGTTGAATATTAATAAAAATAATAAAACTATTTGAAAAAGACTTTGAAGTTTTAGTATCCACCATTTCCTAATCAGCTCCAATATTTCATATAATATGTTTTTCCTGGCAATTTTGCTGTTATACAAATTAAATTTAAATAAAAAGTTTTAGAAGCATGAAAAGAAATGAAAGAGAACTTGATATTAAAATCATTTACATAATTAGGAAATTGCTTAAATTTGTTAGAGTGTGTGAATTTCAATGAGAAAATACTAATAAAATTTAATGAAAGCCAACTTATTAAATTGAGTTAAAAGTATAATGTATTTTGTGTATACATAGATAAAAATCATTTTATGTAGAATTTACATATAATCTTCTTCATCTTCTGCTTTAATGGCCCATTTTTCCTAAGCCATGTTTTTCGCATCCATTCATATTTTGTAAGTTAAATTCCACGAATGGAGGGATCTACATTTTTGCTCCGCACCTGAATGACTAAGGAAAAAGTTTTCCTTAAATAAGTTTTACTCTTGGTTGTTTCCCATAGTTGGCGCCGTGTGGCAAATTGTCCATTTTTGACTGCGCCTGGGCACCTTCCGTAGCAGTCCAGCACTCTACCAACTACGACACAGCGACTGGGGTTACCGAAGTTAAATAGCTTAGAATAAGTTCACATTCACATTTAGTAAACACCTTTTACAATATTCTGAAATAGAAGCAGAGGAAAATAGCTAGAGCCTGCCCTGATCTTTATACTTATAAAGTATTTAAAATTATTTGAGGTCAACCTACTTCCGTAAAATCTTTAGTTTTTTTACAGTACAAGTGTATAAAAAATTATTATAATTATTCACATTTATGTGCGTAATTGGTCGCTGTGGCGTAGTGGTAGTGCGTTGGACTGCTACGCAGAGTGTCAGGGTTCGAATCTCGGCACAGGCGAAATCAAAAAGTAGAAAAAATTATTTTCTACACGGCACCACCTCTTGGCAGGCAATGGCAAACCTACAAGAGTAAAAATTGCTAAGAAAAGCTTTTCACTTCGACGTTCGGATTCGGCATTAAACTGTAGGTCCCTTCCATTCATGTACAAATATAACACGCACAACATGAGTGGATGCGAAAAGCTCGGCCTACGCCCTCCATGGGCGGTTGTGCCATTAAGAGTAAAGTAAGTAAAGTAACTAAATAAATAAATCGAACCTCGAAATAAAAACGAGAAACATATTTACTTTGACAGCTGCCGTCAAAAAGTTTTTTTATCAAATATGGAATCATCTGGTTTTTAAGTTAATTTTAATAAAATTTTAAGTAAACATAACAATTAAAGTGCACTCAAGCTTCAAATGCTGAAGTTCAAAATGTGCGAAATTTATTTAACTACATATATAGCACAAGGGCATATGTAATCTTCTTCTTCTTAGGGAGTTTTATGCCGAATCCGAATGGCGAAGCGAAAAGCTTTTCGCAGTTTAAGCAATTTTTACCCTTGGTGGTTTGCCATTGCACGCCAAGAGGTGGTGGCGGTACAAAAATTGCTTTTCAACTTTTCGATTTTTTGCCTGTGCCGAGATTTGAACCTGGGCACTCTGCATGTAGAAGGCCAGCACACTACCAACTAAGTCACCACCACTGCGACCACACTGCATATGTAATACCAAATACAAATTAGTAGTCATTGAATAATCAGTGTGTGTAGCTGTGGTCCTGCAAGGGTTGTTTTGTCATTAAAGAAGAAGAAGAAAAGTTTAATATTACACTGCATTGTAAAACCAAATTTTATTTATTTTTAATATGCATGTAGCAACGAAAGCAAGTGATGAAAACTTGTGCACAGTTTTAATCCCAATTTCATGGTCATTCATATAATAATGGTCATAGCATAATAGGCGTACCATTATTACTATTTACGTACAGAGTGCAATAATTGCTTCAAAGAAAAAATGTGGTAAATGCGCTCGCATTAAAGTGTTTAAAGTAAAAACTGCATACGAGTTAATAAATAAAAATAGCCCTGAACTGCCTGCTGTAGTTGGATTCGTAATTGTTATTTATCAACTGAAATAAATAAAATCAAATTAAAAAACTGCCACAATCTTAAGGTCAATTGGTACATTTTTTATTTTTACATATTTTGGTCGCTGCATTTTTAATGCGAGCGTGGGCGCATATTTTTGTATTATTGTTTCCGTAGCTTTTTTACATGAGTTTTTTAATTTATACAACAAATGGGTTTAATTATTCTGGCCACATGTGCGCACATACTTATATGTTCATATACATATGTATGTTCAAAGTATATGTATGTATTGAAACACGAAATATATTTATTACTTTTTTTTGTAGCTTCTTTTATGTGGTATTTTTATTTAAAAAGAAAAACATGTTTCATTGTTTGTTTTTTTTTTCTGTTTTATTTAAATACATAGATATGTACATATATGGATACATAGATATGTACATATATGGAAAGAAGGATACAAAAATGTGAAGAATTTCATTAATTTCATGCTTTTCAACTTATTTTTCTCCTTCTGTGCAAAAGTCATTATGTACCACTTTGTTTTTCTGACATTATTTATTTAAGCTAAGTTCAGCTAACTTCATATATTGTATTTTTTCTGCTTTTGCTTCTCTAAAAACATTATGTTTTGTCTTTTTTTTGTTCGATCAGTTGTTTTGCAAGTTTTTTGTTATTATTTTAAAACAAATTAAGTTTTATTTTTTCAAATGCAACTTTGTTACAAAAAAAAGAAATCAAACATGTATGTAGATTTTGGCAAACCACTTCCGTTAATGTCATATTGATGTGTTGATGTTTGTAGAATTTTTTGTAATAAAATCAATTATTAAGTTTATCTTACATATAGAAATAAAGGAGAAATGGAGTATATGGTGTCCAAATATGAGTGCACAATTTAAATTTTGTGCCTTTTGTTTTTGCAAGTGGCAGCTCTGAAATTTAACAGCTGTCGTCTACGATTGTTCATTGTTACATTACTCTCCATATTGATAAAATCGTTTAAAGTTTTTTGGTATACCATTTAGTTTTGCCATATTATAAAATATATAATAAGTATTGCACACATGTAGAAAAATTAAGACTTAAGAAAAACATTTATTAAATATACTTAAGTTTAACATAAGTTTTACCATTATTGCCATTATATAAATAAAAAAAAAAAAAATATTTTCAGTACAAATTTTTTTTTAATTAGTACCAACTTCATAGCACTGAAAATTGTTATTATTGAGTCAATTGGTTATAAATAAAATTAGCTATGATCCTTAAAATCTCAATTTCAATCAAATTTATTGTATAAAAATTAAGTTACTAGGCATAGGAAATCTTTTGCGATGGCAATGTCTTACCTCCTTTTATTTCACACAAACAACTTCTGGCGGAATTCCATTCCTAGCCTTAGAAGTGAAACCGCTATTATATCTTCTTTTTGCAAGTACTGTAAACTTTAATACTTATACGTATTAAATAAAAATAAATTTCTAACAACACTATTAACAAATTTTTAGAAATATGTTGTACAATGATTTCGACAATCCTAGTAGAGAGTAAAATTTTGTGCTAATTTCGAAACGTTATAAAAACAGTCCCAAAATATCTTAAAAATTTGGTTATTTTATTTTATTATAAGTACATTCTATTTATTTAAATTATTTCTTTCCAGCTTACTTCCATTGGAAATTTTGCAGTGAAATGACAATCGCTTGATATTGCATAATTTTTGTTTAGTTTCTAAAAATTTTATTTTTTTGTATTTGATTTAATGTATAAAAATTTTAGAAAATTTTTCTTCAAAATTTTCGAGTTTTCTTTAACTACTTCACAACATATGTGTTGAAAGTAGATTGTGCTAATTAACACGCCAGAGGAAAAAAAACTGATCGCTGTCAGCATGACATTTCACATTAAAAAATGTAGCAACCTTTGCATGATTTTTTGTAAACTAGTGTAATTAATATGGAAAAATAATATCAAATCTAATCTAAGTACTTGCTCTTTACGTACTCCGTGAGTAAATTTCTTAATTTTTTCTCATCCGCGTCCATTACATCAGATGTTGACTAGTTTTCTTTTGGAGAAGCACTTGCAGAATCCAATAGCGTCCCCCACCATCATGGCTCTGGTATACAGGTGCTGAAGCACCATCTTCGCCGTCAGAATTTGCACTCTCCATTGATTCCATTAACGATTTCAAGTTGTTCATTTGGTGGACCAGTTGATGATTTAACTTCTAGTAACACCCAATAACTATACACACCCGCAGTACTCTCTCTTCATTAGAAATTACATTTAATCAAAAATCTTCCATAACTTTTTATAAGAATTGTAACACTTTAAAAAATATATGTACAAATACAAAACACAACGACAAAATTTAAGTGACGAAATGAAATGCACGTATTTGCATGTAGAAATGAAGTTGATAATTGTTTGTATTTCGCAGTTCACGTCTGAACATGTAAAAGAACCGCTTACAACCAAAATTAATTTGAAATGCAATCTTTCTTCAGAATGATAAATTATCATAAATTAAAATCAAACACACGGTTTTGTTTTTAAAATAAGTTCGTGATAACTTTAAACAACATTGACGCAATTTGAAAAAAAATAAGATTCTTCAACATATGTATGTACAGGGTGTATTTTTTTAGAAGTGTGGTTTTCAAGAAGAAATAAAACGCATATAATTTAATGTTATGGCCAAGAATTTAGCTTTATTATAAAGATAAGGATTTGCCATTATGTTTTGAAAACGATTTCGGGCAAGTGGCCGCCGCGACTGGTTCGAATAAATTCCAGCCGGGAGGCCCAATTTTCAACCGCTTTTTGCAGCGATTGGGGCCGTATGTCAGTAATAACGCGCCGAATATTCTCTTCCAAGGCGTCAATCGTCTCGGGCTTATCTGCGTAGACAATCGACTTCACATAACCCCACAAAAAATAGTCCAGCAGTGTTAAATCGCACGATCTTGGAGGCCACGCCACAGGCCAACGACGCGAGATAATGCGCTCACCATAAGTTTCCTTCAATAAAATGATTGTTTCGTTAGCTGTATGGCATGTAATGCCGGCTTTGTTGGAACCAAAGGTCGTCCACATCAACATCCTCCAATTCAGGCACGTTTTAGGAATAGTTTGATTCTATTAAATATAATGAATTTAATAGTTTACATAATTTACCCCATCAAGATAATCCTTTTAATCAGGCAATTCATTAATAGGTACTTTTCCATACAATTTTTGACCATTTTTTTACATTTTTTTTTATAAGTAAAATTTAAAAAAAAAATCATTAATCATGGCCCTATAGTGTTCTCCATTGACTGTAACATTATGACCGGCTTCATCTTTGAAGAAATATGGACCAATGATTCCCTCTGCCCATAGAGCACACCAAACAGTGACTTTTTGAGGATGTAACGGCGTCTCAACAATGGCTTGTGGATTATGATCACTCCAAATGCGACAATTTTGCTTGTTAACGTACCCATTCAACCAGAAGTGAATTCTTGTCCGAGAGTGCGCTTGATGGTCGTTCGGCTTCAATTCTTGCACGAGTTGGATTTTGTAAGATCGCAAACCAAGATCCTTCCGCAAAATCTTCCATAAAGTGGATGGGCACAGCTCCAATTGTTGCGCGAGATGGCGGATGGACTTATTCTGGTCTTCTTCGATACTCTACTCCACAGCAGCAATAGCGTCTTCGGTGCGCACTGTACGGCGTCTCTGAGGGTGCGCATTATCCACTAGAGTAATCGTGGTGCGAAACCGATCCATGATTGCTCGAATTACCGACTCTGCTGGGCGATTATGTCGATCGAATATTGGACGCAGCGCGCGATGCCGAACCATTATTTTGGTAATAAATTTGCACGATTTGCAAACGTTGTGTAGGAGTAAGTCTATTTATTATGAAATGGCAAACCAAACTGAGCATAAATCAAGTGGCAGCTGTCAAAAAGACCAACTCCGAAAAAGGTATTGCCAGATTGAAAAGTACACATATCTAAAAAAAAACCCTTTGCTATAGATTTAAAAATATAATTTTCAATGTTTGCAATCTTAATTTAGCCTGTTTCATTTTATATCAAATACTTTCAATTTAAATTTTTAATTTATTTGATCAACTTAAAAATAAGTACGATCGTACTTGATTTTAAATTGACCTTTTTCTCTCAGTACACCCATTCTGAAAACGCACTCGGTTGAGTCTTCTGAACGCTACCAATATCTCTATGAGCATCCTTGCAATTGTCAACCCCTCTTTTAAATTTCCAAGACAACTTTTCCTTTTCTATTCAGATCTATTGAATACACGCAAACAACTAAAACAATTTTTGAACTTCGCTTACCAGGTCAACCATAAAATTAACTGTTGTTTTAGGTAATTAAGTTTTGTTTAAAATAAAAAAAAAATAATACTCAATAAAAAAATAGAACTCGTAAGCCTATTTTAAATGTTCACTAGCGTTTGTTGGAGGTGTTGGCAATGTGTAAATAATAAATTGCTAGAGAAGCTTGAAGGTTGAAAACAACAAATTATTATGTAAAATTTGTTCCGCAAGCTACGAGTACATAACAGTCGTACAAAAAAACAAAATTTTTAAATTAGATAGACATCGGGAAGCCTTTTGCATTGCATTGTATGAAGGAACACCCTCAAATATTAATAGTGTCTGAGCATGAAATCATCCTTAATAAATTTTCTTTATTCAAACAAGGTTTGACAGTCCTTTTTGTATGTACATGTTTTTTTTATTTTTATGTTTTTGTTTTTTCGCGAATTTTAGTATAATTTTCTGCTGCTGGTACGTAAAAAATTTTAAACCAAATTGTTCTTAAACAAAAAAAAAGTTTTTAGTTAAACGCATTAATAAATATTGAATTGACAAAAAAGTCAAAACAAATTGAGAGTTATAGCAATAAAATGAAAAAAGTGCTTCCGGGGTATAAATACTAACGCCGAATGCTCACCGTAAAAAACGGGGGGAAAAATTACTTTTTTTTTTTTTTTTTTTAGTGAAGAAATATTTTTATTTATTTATTTTTTATTTTTTCGAAAACTGGCACAACAAAGTTTAAAACCTTATTAGCAGTACCGGCAGCATGTAGCATAAACAAAACACTTTTGTAGTTAAAAAACATAAAATAAAAATTGGCTTTTCATATTTTATAAATTTAATTAATGTCACAATGTTAACAATTCTATTTTATTTTTGTAAAGTACATGCAAGAATTTTCTTTTAGATATATGCGAGTAACATTTTCAACGGGTTAGTAGTTACCTACTTACATAGTTTTTGGTTTACGATTGTCCGCATAGAAACGAAACGCTTGGCGCATCTACACGACAAAAACAACAAAACCATTCATCACTTTGGATTCTTATACACCAACATTTTTCCCGATAAATAATGTTTATAAAGTAAATTTTTCTCCGAGACGCAGAACATTGTTCATTCCATAATTTTTTTAATTACATATGTTTTTTTTCACTAAAACCACCGGAACAATGTCAGTAACATTACAAATTAAGTCTTTAAATTTTAGGGTTTACTTTACTTTACTTTTAATGGCACAACAGCCCATGGAGGGCCTAGGCCGAGCTTTTCGCATCCACTCATGTTGTGCGTGTTATATTTGTACATGAATGGAAGGGACCTATAGTTTAATGCCGAATCCGAACGGCGAAGTGAAAAGCTTTTCATAGCAATTTATACTCTTGTAGGTTTGCCATTGCCTGCCAAGAGGTGGTGCCGTCTAGAAAAAATATTTTTTCTTTTTGATTTTGCCTGTGCCGAGATTCGAACCCCGGACACTCTGCGTAGCAGTCCAACGCACTACCACTACGCCACAGCGACCACAGGGTTAGGGTTACACTTCATAAAATTCTACCCACAGGCAATACTCTGCTCTTTGAGTAAATGAGTTTGTACATATGTATGTACTATGCAATATTGTATCTATACAATCCAAATTCTTTTTTTTTTAAGAATTACATATTAGCACATATGTATGTATTTTTATTTATTTAAGCAGAAACAGCAGTTAAATACAGGAGTTTTTTGTTTGTTTTGTGCAATTTATAACAGGTTGCTCACACCAATCCATGCATAAAAGACCTAGAAATTTTGATTTCATACTACCATACTTTTCTACCTACCTCTCTCGCACACTCTTTCATGCTTACACTAGTGTGAGCAGCCACTAAGCAGGCAAAAGTTGACCAATTCTACACAAGAAACGGAAAAGACAACCTGAATAACCAATTTGAATACTAGTATCGACTTGTAGTAATACCCCTGTGGTATGAATGTTGTGAATGAATATATTATGTATTTAAGTACGTTTTTATTTTTATTTCCTCTTTTATCTCTACTACTTTGAATCTTCTACAAAAGGTTTAGCATAAAGTATGTTGCATGTGTGAAATATGATTAAAAAATGGAGGCAAGTTCTTTTGAACCGAAAATATTTGGTATGTGTTGATTATATTTTTCCCATAGTTGAAATTATTTTTCAAATATTCGTTTTGAAGGAGTTAATATTTCTCCTTCAGATAAGCGTACTGAAATAATATTATGTACTCTTATTCTGAGCTGTTATGTACTCTCACTCTGAACTTAATGGAAAATAATAACAAATGTATAAATTGAAGAGTAAAGTGAGAGTATAACTTGTTTATGGTATATTTATATTATGCATATGTATACTTTTAAGTAGATGAACAATATGGATAGAGAAACTAGATGATCTGAGCTATGCACTTGAATTACTCTCTCAAAATTCAAACTCCTAATTTATTTCATTTGGGAAAAAGCTGCATAGAAAAACATTTCATCATTGTTCATGTGTCGGAAGCCAGCACTAATTTACATCCTTTTTTTTTTTTACTTTTGATGGCACAACAGCCCATGGAGGGCCTAGGCCGAGCTTTTCGCATCCACTCATGTTGTGCGTGTTATATTTGTACATGAATGGAAGGGACCTACAGTTTAAAGCCGAATCCGAACGGCGAAGGAAAAGCTTTTCATAGCAATTTTTACTCTTGTAGGTTTGCCATTGCCTGACAAGAGGTGGTGCCGTGTAGAAAAATTATTTTTTCTTTTTTTTTTTTGATTTTGCCTGTGCCGAGATTCGAACCCCGGACACTCTGCGTAGCAGTCCAACGCACTACCACTACGCCACAGCGACCACAATTTGAATACTAGTATCGACTTGTAGTAATACCCCTGTGGTATGAATGTTGTGAATGAATATATTATGTATTTAAGTACGTTTTTATTTTTATTTCCTCTTTTATCTCTACTACTTTGAATCTTCTACAAAAGGTTTAGCATAAAGTATGTTGCATGTGTGAAATATGATTAAAAAATGGAGGCAAGTTCTTTTGAACCGAAAATATTTGGTATGTGTTGATTATATTTTTCCCATAGTTGAAATTATTTTTCAAATATTCGTTTTGAAGGAGTTAATATTTCTCCTTCAGATAAGCGTACTGAAATAATATTATGTACTCTTATTCTGAGCTGTTATGTACTCTCACTCTGAACTTAATGGAAAATAATAACAAATGTATAAATTGAAGAGTAAAGTGAGAGTATAACTTGTTTATGGTATATTTATATTATGCATATGTATACTTTTAAGTAGATGAACAATATGGATAGAGAAACTAGATGATCTGAGCTATGCACTTGAATTACTCTCTCAAAATTCAAACTCCTAATTTATTTCATTTGGGAAAAAGCTGCATAGAAAAACATTTCATCATTGTTCATGTGTCGGAAGCCAGCACTAATTTACATCCACTAGCCATAATTAGAGCAATGTTCAAAAACCTTTAACATTTTGGCAAGACAGAATTTTTGCTATTAACTCTGACTTAAATTTGAATTTTCTTTAGATTTTAATGATTACCTGTTTAAAAATGGTGCAACTACGCATAATTTATGGAATGGGAATGTAGCAGTATGAGTGTTTGAGGAATTATAAATCTGAAAAATAATATAAAAGAACCGAAAACATGGCAGGAAATTGAATACAAATACAAAAATTGGATACACATTGTTCTTATACTGCATGAGATCGCATCTTCCTGAATATAGTTTGCCCACTTTGTATTTTGGCAGCCATGACCTTCTCTGACATGAACCAGCATTTTGTCTTAAATTTAAATACAGTGATATACTTTGAAATACAGTGATAAACTTTTCGTTGGGCAGTGTTTGCCACTCGCATATGTAGCATGATAAGCTGAGGTATTCTGCTATATAAATGTGGTTCGTGCTTGGTGACTGTTCGTGATTGTCTAAACAATTTTGAGGCTGATATTAAGTTAGAATGTTTACATTTTTCATTCAGGCTTAGCACAACGCACAAGGTACGACTACCAATGATAGAGTGACTGTTGTTTGTAACGCCCACGATTAGTCGTCGTAGGTATGAACCTATGTAAGTATGATGTATGTATATATGTAGTTATGTATGTATATTTGATTATATTACAGTTGTCAGAACATAGGAAACGTTTTGTTTTCGATGGTCTGTCGTAACATTGGCGTACCACGATAGATGACGTATTTTCCGACGCAGTTCTGTTACGATTCAAATTTTGATAAGTAACCCATTTTCTCGAAACAAATTTGACTTTATTAAAAAATTGATAGAAAAGACGAGCACTTTTATAAACTACATACTCTCTGTACAGGGTATATTGGTTTTGATCGAGTAACGGTTGTTTGTTACGCTTACATTAGGCGTCGTAGATATGAACAGGTGTATAGTACATATATATAAATGATCAGCGAGCATAACGAAGTCGATTTAACAATGTCCGTCTGCTCGTTCATCTGTTTAGTGAGCGACATTAATGGAAATTTTTAACAAATATATTTAAATGGGGTATATTTCAATAAAATAGTCTCTAAAATAGCAGTTTTAAAGACTTTCAACATTGGGTAAAAGCCACGCTTACTTCCCTCACAAGTGAAGTACGAGTGAACATATTGCAATATCAAAGGAAATAGTGAAGCAAATGGGACCAAATTTGGTGCACACACTTGAAACTATACATAGCATGAGGAAGTACCCGATCTGGTGTTTACCAGTGAGTTATTAGTTAGTATTTCCCTGTCCGCATATACGTGTACGCTCAATATTGTACACAACAATTTACATTTGAAGAAATACTGAAACACAATCTAATCGAACCACGCCTACTTCTAATAACAGTATATACAATATATTATTGCAAACATAAAAAATATTGATATAGAGAATGATAGGAATAGATATTTGGAAACCAGTTCAAGAATTCAAGTTCAAGATTTCAAGAAAAACATATGCATTGCCATAATTTTTACTGATAATTTTTCTTGTGAAGTTAAGAACGAGAGTGTTAAATTTTATATCATGGTAAAATGTATTACGAATATTTAAACAAAAATATGCGTGCATAAATTTTCTTTTTTTTTTTTTTCGTAAACACCTTTCTAATTAATTTTAGGGAAGCAAGCTTCTTTTATTAAAATCCAGTCTATACAAAAATGTATTTAATCATAGATTAAAAAAAAGAAAAAGATAGCAAAAATTGGTTAGCAAATGCATCAATAGAACATCATATGGTACCTGTAATATGGACTCATACAAGCTTGCCTATTTTACATATATCTCCTCTAGCTACGACTACAAAATTTACAACAACAAAAAATGCGTAGATCTTTATAAATATTTGCATATGGCGCACCACTGCTTTTTAATGCAGCAACATTTTCTTGGGAGTATGACAAATCAAAATTAATGATATTAAAAAAAAAAATTTTTTTTAAAAACTTTGTTTATGCGGTTAGGTAGGATTAACCATTTGCAAAAGAGCAACTTATTGTTCACTCGTATGAATGAGAGTGGTAGAGCAAGACTCAAGGTGACCATATCTTTATTGTATACTTACATAGTATGTACATAACTCGACATTTCCATGTATCATGCGCGTGTTGCCTGTCAACCCACTATGTAAAAAAATTTGAGCAGTGTACTGCTTTTTGACCAATTAAAGCGTTCAGTTCCAGTCAATGGCCTAAGTGACTCATAATTTTATGTAATAAATAGTATTTACACTATTTATTTTTGAGTATTAAATTTCCAATTCATCAAAATATACCGAAAGCAAGTTTCAGGCGCGACCGAACTTTATATACCCTACACAGCCTCTGAATTAAAACACCTTTTGTCATGCAACGGTGGGTAAAATTTTTGGTTTTTGCGTCATATTTTTTTTCTTTTATCGCTCTTTCACTACATATGTATATAAAAATTTTTATGAGAAGTAGATGTGGTTATTGCCCAATGATGATAATTTCCGCACCAAGTTTGGTTGAGGTTGCTTAAGTTTTACTCGAATTATCACGTGCACAGACCTAAAAAACATATATAACATTTTGTATGGGAAGTAATGGTATTTTTCGCAATGACTATAATTTTCGCATCAGTTATTTTTGAAGTTATTTATAGTTATATCAAATTTGGTTTCATTTGCTTAACTAGTTTCTTTGATATTTAGAATTTTTTTCAATATCACTCTTCGAGCATTTCATTTGTATGGGAAGCACCACGCCCCTTGACCGATTTTTAAATAAAAAAATTTGGTATTTATTTTTTTGAAATCTTTGACATTGAGAGTTTATTCTTACTATTATTTATATTATTTGTCTGATTTATATATTATTTGTTATGAGTTCTTTAAGTGTTTTGAAAGAAATGAAATGCTAACTTGAACATTTTTGAGCTACTTAGGTTAGATTTATGCTTTCAATGTCAAAACTCTTCTCTTAAAGTATAAATGTGAAAATTTCACGACTTTAAAATTATTTAGACTGGAATTGAGATTTGGGAAAGTTTTTTTCTTAATTATATGGTATAAAGGGTGATTTTTTAAAAGCTTGGTTTTTGAAACAAAAAAACTCAGACATTTTACAAAAGTGAATGAAATTGTTATTTGGATCGATTAATCAATTCCTGCCATTTACTTTTTAAATCATGTTTGGCTTATCCCTATAGACAAGAGACTTAACATAGCTCCATAAAAAATAGTCTTAAGGAGCAAATCATACGATCTTAGTGGCCAATTGACTGTGCTAAAACGTAAGATTAACTGTTCACCAAATTGCCTTTCTATTAATGCATGGTTTCGCGTGCAGTGTGGCATATGACATGTGGCACCGTCCTGTTGGAACTACATGTCGGCCGAGTCGAATTCTTGCATTTTCGGCAAAAAAAAAAGAAGTCTGTTATCATCGAACGGTACCTTTCTCCATTGACCGTAACGTTGCGGCCTTCATTGTCTTTGAAGAAGTACGGCCCAATCAATGGTTGCAGCTGAATTGACTCTGGATGGTATTCTGCTTATTCACGTACCCATTAAGCCAAAAATGAGCCTCGTCCCTGAAGACAATTTGGCTTGCGAAACACATTTTTCATAGATCACGAATTTTGATAACAAATTTCAATAATTTGCAAACATTGTCTTTTCATCTATTCATGAAACTGAACCAAACTGAGCATTTTTTATTTTGACACATGTCCAGAATCACTCGTGAACTGTCAGAAATATAAACGTCAAAAATCACCTTTTCCATGCATAAGAAGTTGAAGAGGAATAAATCAGTTATGGGCGCACTTTTATTGGCAATTTCCCAATGGAAACGGGCTGCAATCAAATATACAGGAAATTCTCTTTACCGACTTTGATTCCTTATTGATTTCGATAGCGACAAATTTTACAATACTTTAATTACCTGTGATCGCTGTAGCGTAGCGGTAGTGCGTTGGACTGTTACGCAGAGTGTCAGGGGTTCGAATCTCGACACACGCAAAAAAAAAAAAGCAACAACATCGAAATTTATACACGGTACCACATCTTGGCAGGCAATGGGAAACCTACAAGAGTAAAAATTGCCTATGAAAGCTTTTCACTTCGCCGTTCAGATTCGGCATAAAACTGTAGGTCCCTACCATTCATGTACAAATATATGTCATAGTCGACACTGATAAACTAAAGTTCATTGTGGTAAAGGCATAACACTTGCCACAATGGCTATCTATCGCTTTATCGGTGTCCTGTGTGCTTGCATTCCCCCTCTCATACTCCCTCCTTCTTCCTCCCATCTATCAATCTTCTTTCCATTCAACACAATGCTCTGCATTCATAGGGGTACACCATGAAAGTGAAAGTTTTACTTCTTACCATTACCTTTTCCCATAACTTATCCTGAATATTCTTCCACGAAAAATTTAGTCTTTATTTCTCAAAATCATGACGACGACATATCCAACAGTACGGTTATTACAGCTACTAGGTACTATGTATGTAGTGAAGAAACTTTCAGCACAAATATTTCCATTGACATTAAATATCAATGAAAATTTAATTAAATACATTTATGCAATTCATTATTATATGTTATTATTATTTTTAGTGTTTTATAAAACAGGAAACCGACATTTCTTTCGTTTAATTTTGAATCGTTTAGTATATATACATATATATATATATATATATTCAATTGATTCGGGTGTGATTTTTGTCGACTCCCGGTATATGTGATTTTTAGACAGCAGTTCTGCATACTAAAATCTATTTTTTTCTTTGGGAGATGTGCGAAGGTTTAATGACACGATTGAGCTATTCCGAATCTTTAACCTGGACACTGTTGTGAAAAAACAGGAAAACAGGAAATAACTATTAAATTTGGTAAATCAAAATTTAGTTAAATTCGCTCTAAAAAATATTTTACCGCGCAATATTCCCATTTCGCAATATTTTATTTAAAACGCGGAGTGTAAAAACGGTCAGCTGTCATTGGTATTCAGCTACTAGCGCCACCAGTCTACTATTAATTATTTAGGTTTGTGTACGAACTTAGCACAAACTTGTCTAACACAGCAGCGGACCATGAGCGTCCAACATTCGCCCAAGTCAGGGCCCAGCGGAAATACTTCGCTAAATATATCAACAGCGACAGCCAAAATGGTAGTCGCAACGCATCAACAGCAGCAACATCGAAAACAACAACAAGATCAACAACAACTGCCACAGAATCAACATCAGCAACTACAACAACAGTCGCAGGTTCAAGCACAAATATCATCAACAACAACATGGTCAGAAGCAATAACATAAAATGAACAACAACAGCTGATCGATTTAAACAAGACCTATCAAAAACTGAAAGCAATAGAGAAGCTCCTCACTTAGTGAACTTTTACTAAGCCAGCAAAACATTGAAAAGGTAAGTAACATAGTTTCATTTAATAGTAGTAAATACTATGTCTACAGAAAAATGTGACCTTAACGAGGGTTGGGTTGATGACGTACCGCGCCCAAAAAGAAGGCGTGACAGTCCCGGTAATGCGCAAAAAAATACGAAACAAACAAAGCTAAGCTCTTACTGGCTTAGTAACCCTGAACGTACACCTAATAGATACGAAATTCTTGAAGTAGAAGAAGAGCAGAACCAAAGTAGCCATGCTCCTAAGGAAAAGAAAGATATACAAACCACCTCCGATATTTGTTGACAAGGTCGCTAATATCCAGCCTCTTTATAAGCTAGTACATGACCATACATGACCAGTACGATATAAAAGTAATAAGTGGTGATCGCGTGAAGATACAAACAAACACATCTGAAGCATAAGTATACCGCTATAGTCAAAGAATTGGAACTAAAAGATACTGAATTCTATACTTATAAGCCAAAACAACAAAGGTCCTTCAAAGTTGTACCTAAAAATATACATTCATACACTGTAGTGGATGATATTAGAAATGAACTTTTAGATCTCGGCCATCTAGTCTCCAATATTTGGAATACAAAACAAAGAACTACTAAACGGCCACTTCCTATATTTTTAGTCGAGCTAGACAGTAACAACAAACAAATATACGAAGTTAAAAACTTATTAAATAGCAGAATCGTATTTGACCACCACGTCCCAAGCGCGAGTTACCACAATGCGCAAACTGTCACAATATGGTCACACAAGGGTATATTGAAGACGTAAGCCTAGGTGCATTAAATACGCTGAAAATCACTCCTCCGCCAATTGTCCAAAAAAAAAAAAAAGATCTGAAGATGTAAAATGTGCTCTCTGTAATGGAAATCATCCTGCAAATTATAAAGGGTATGCTGTATATAAAAACCTACAACAATTAAAATACCCTCCCTTAAGAAAACAAATAACAACAGCCCCACAGACTGAAACGACAAATAATCTACAGCATCAAAAAGTACAAAAAACAGTATCGTACGCGCAGGTTGTCAGAGACACCCCAAATCAAAATAAAACTGCAACAAATATTGTTCAACTTCCAAACAATTCACCTGATATGCGGGAAATGATGTCATTGCTACAACAGATAATGCAGCAACTTACCACCATGACAAACTTATTAATAAATCTAACATCAAACTCTTCTCAAAATCGGTAAATTAAAAACAGTTATCTGGAATGCAAATGGTCTGTCACACCACATCCTTGAGCTAACATCGTCCTTAGACATACATAAATGAAGTCGACATACTTCTGATATCGGAATCACACTTCACTCACACCAGCCATTTTAAAATCAACAACTATAACTTTTACCACACAATGCATTCAGATGGAAAAGCATACGGCGGAAGTGCAATACTGGTAAAACGTAATATAAAACATCACGAAAGTACATCCTTTTGTACACAACATTTTCAAGCTACAAATATTGTAATAGAAGATTGGAAAGGACCAATTACAATATCTGCTATATACAGCCCCTCAAAACATAATATAAAAAAAGAAGAGTATGAAATATTCTTTAAGACACTTGGCAACAGATTTATGAGTGGTGGAGATTACAATGCAAAGCACACTGCTTGGGGCTCGCGACTAATAACTACAAAAGGGCGACAGCTCCTGTCTGCTGTTCAAAGTTTAAATCCAAGCACCATCTCAACAGGAGAACCAACGCATTGGCCTACGAATCCTAAAAAAATCTCTGATCTTATTGACTTTTGTGTAACTAGAGGTATTGCTCTTACAAGTTTTAAATGCCACTCAAATTTTGACCTATCATCAGACCAAGCCATGTGTGCTCCATAATTATAAAACCAATTGGCCTTTCTTCAGAGAGTTAGTTGCCACAACGATTAATCTGAAACTGTTACTAAAAACACCCAACGACATTACAGAAGCAGTATAACACTTTAATGACTGTATTCAGCAATCAGCTTCGGATTTTACTCCAGTACTTACAAGTTCCTACACAAACAAGTATTCCGTTTCAAGGAAAATTTGGGGAAAACACGGTTCCAAGGCGATAAAAAGCACTTCAATGCTAAAACCAAAGAGTTGAAACTGCTGTTAGCTGAGGACTAAAACATTATATTTAAAAATTATATTGAAAAACTCGAAGCAAATTTTGCAACTGATTATTCTCTTTGGAATGCAGCAAATAAATATAAAAGACCAACACAATTACAACCCCCTACACGAAAACCCCATGGAACGTGGGCGAAAAGTGACCACGAAAAGGCACAAATTTTCGCGCAACACCTTAAAAATGTAAATATTCCTAATCCTGACGAACCACCAGTAGAAATATTATCAACTAGATTTACAGATATCGGGATTCACAAAAAACGAAGTGCGGTCAATTATAAAAAAATTGAAACCTGCGAAGGCTGCAGGATATGATCTGAATACAGGAAAAATTCTGAAGGAATTACCAGAGCAAGCAATAACCTTCCTAACCCAACTCTACAATGCTGTGTTGAGAACTAGTTTTGTCCTACCACAGTGGAAGGTTGCACAAATAAAAATGATCCAAAAACCCGGTAAAATGCTGGAGATGCAAGTCATACCGCCCCATAAGTCTGCTACCAATCCCTTCCAAAGTTTTGGTAACGTTGTTTATGAAAAGGCTAATGCCTATTATTGTGTCAAAACATCTCATTCCTGATCATCAGTTCCGTCAAGGTCACGGTACAATTGAACAAATCATAGACTTGTTGAACAAATAAACGCAGCCTTCGAATCCAAAAAATACTACACCACGGCTTTTCTAGACATATCATAAGCTTTGGACCATGTGTGGCACGAGGGGCTGTTATATAAAGCTAGAAAAATGCTTCCAATAAATATTTACACGTTCTGGAAATCGTATGCCCAATGTTATATCTACTTTTCACTGATTTGCCGACAACTGATGGAATTGATATTGGAACCTTGGCAGACGACACTGCTGCCTTGTCAATTGATGATGATCCTGTCACTACCTCATTCAGAAATGTTTAAATAAAATATTGTTGTGACTTAAAAACTGGAAAATTGTGGCGAACGAAATCACGTCAGTGCAAGTAACATTCACAACACGACGCAATACTTGCCCACCTGTGCAATTAAACGCAATACAAATCACTCAAGCAAACAATGCGAAGTACCTAGCAATGCATCTGGGTAGATGTCTCACATAGAAAACGCACATATTTATGAAGCGCAAAGCTCTAGGTCGTGAACTGAGAAATATCTTCGTAATTCGCAACTATGTTGCGAAAACAAACTGCTCATTTACAAGACGATCCTTAAACCCATATGGACCTACGGCATACAACTGTAGGGTACAGTCGCCAATTCAAATGTCGAAATATTGCAACGCTATCAGTGCAAAATGCTTCGTATGATTGTGAACGCACCTTGTTACCAACTTACAACTACACCGTGATTTACAAGTCCCTTTAGTCAAAAATGAAATTAAGGTCAAAACTAATTCATACAAAATATGAATGTTGAACTAACATCTAAGTTGATGAAATCGCAGTGGACTTTCTTCGGACTAAAACGAAAAACCCCTCAAAATCTCATTATTTAAGGTGAAAATTGCGAAACATAAATATGTAAATATAATACTGTAAAATATGGGTGTGTCAATGGACACTCGCCATGCATGTTTGTTTTTATTTTTTTAAATTCTATTCATTTATAAATCTATTGCTAAATGTCTCAAATACAGCTTGTTTTATATAATAATAAAAAATAAAAAATTGTATTTCTTGTTAAAAATAATCAGCACAAGTTGCTGTACTTTCTATTTTCTTAGCTGTTGCTGCAAAATCTTCCTTTTTAACCCAAAACAAAAATACGAATATGACTCAATGGCTGACTGCAAATTGTACATTCTAAAAGTAATGCAAATCATCCTTATACACAGTGATTAAAAAAAACTTCACTGCCTAATTGCGGTGAATGTACATATGGCGCGTTTTCGCAAGACTGTCATAACTCAAAGAACATAAATTTTGAAAGAAACGCATTCAAACTTTTCAAGTTACTTTTCACTTCATGCAATGGGGTAAGGGGACAAATACTCTTTTCACGTAAAGAGCTTATAAGATACAGCAATGATTTTTTAATACAAGATAAAACACTAAATAACGGATATTTCCGTATACCTAACTCGAGATTACGGTTTTTTTTTATTTTTTATTTATGACAGTCTTTATGTATTGGCATATATTATATATATATATATAGATATACCAACATATGTTTGTATTTATTCACATATGCATGTATGTATGTATATATACAATCGTATATGCTTTAAATAAAATGACTTGCTTGACGAGTTTCGAGCTGAGAAAACAAAAGGCGCAGATCACAATCACAAACAAATGGGAGTATGTATGTACTTATACATTACATATGTAGATACCTTCATTTACGGAATGAAATACGATCAACGAGTGTGCCTGCATTCGTGGCCACAAATATAATACATTATTTAAAATAGTTAATAAAATATCGTACACAAAAATTATGAAAAATCAAAACTAAGAAAATTCTTAAACGATGAGTACTCGTAGTACTCGTATGTACAATGAACATAGATATGTAATGGATTTTAACATACATAAACAATAGCAACATGATTTTAAGATTTGAGTATCAATAAATATCAATATTATTTCCGTAATATTTAAAGAGATTCATCAATATCAATTGATCAACAAGAATAATTGTCAACAGCTGTTTGCAAACAATCAGCAGGTTCTGCATTTCATTATCAAGTGAAAGTGAAATAAATTCACTGTCTTGTGTTCCACATTTCACTCCTTTTGTTTTGAAATCACTTTAGTTCGAAGTGAAGTTAGGTGTTCTACAAAACGAATTCACTTCAAAACGAGTGGGAAGAAATCACTTTAGCTGAGCATCGTGAAATATGTGGTCGCTGATGACGAGGCACGAGAATGTAAGTATAAAGTTAAATCACACACACAAATATATTGCAATTAAAAACTTTTTTATTAAGGGGTAAACATATAAGCAGCAAACAGGAAGCAATTTTATTAAGCTTCATGGAGAAGCACAATGATATTGCCAGAGGATTTATGAGTGTTGATAAGGTGAAATTGGAGGCTCTTTGGGGTAATTTAATGAAAGAGCTGAACAGTAATGGCCCACCTCAAAAAGATGTGTCTGGATAGAAAAAGTTTTGTCGTGTTGGTGGAGGACCATTTAACAAATATATTTTAAGTCAAACAGAAAACTCCATTGGGCAGATATGTGGCATATATATCGTCGTCGAAGGAATGGCTAACATGAAAGATTTCGCAGGTCTGCCGGAACGGAACCCCGAGGATCCGCCGCCATGCGTAAGTAGTGATAGCGAATCAGAGGTTTTCCGATTTTCGAGTGCTGTCACTGCTGCACTTCGGAAGCGTAGAACTAGTCCACGAACGATTGCCTTAAACAAAATATAAGTGACCAAACTTTGATGATGGCTTCATCATCATTTGTATTTTCATCTTGTGTTGTATCTTCATTTGCTCGACAAATTCAACTACTTCTCGCTCCTGTACCTTATAATGTCTGCAGATATTATGTAACGCATAGCAGACATTTATTATTTGAATTACTTTTTCGGGCTGGTACTGCAACGAATGTGCAAGACATCTAAATCGACTTTTCAGCACTCCAATAGTTATTTCTACAACATTGCGTGCAGTTGAATGTTTTTCATTGAACACGTGCTGTGGCGTTCCTATTTGTGGATCTCTGTACAGCGTTAGTAAAAACGGCTGAAGAGGGTAACCTGCATCACCTAAAAGTCAATATCCGCTTTCACCGTTTTCGTAACAGCTTACAAAATAATCACGGGCTCTGCTTACACCCCAAATCAGAGCATCATGGCTTGAGCAAGGATGACGGGCGTCTAGACCTCTGATTACCATGTCATAGTCGCATATCTGTTGAGGGAGAAAAATCAAATTAACAATTAAGTCATTCAAAAGGATTTGATTTAAGTTTACAACCCTTACAATCATTGCATTGATGCTAAAATAACCTTTCCTATTGTAAAGAAAAGCCGTTTGGATTGGCTCCGTTCGCTCTCAGTCATGCTTATTTTTATCCATTTTCACATACGAGTATGTGTGTTTCCATAATGTTGAGGATGCGTTTTAAAACTTTTGAGACTGTGCTCCGACCCAAAGCAATGTCGGCATCCTTGCCGACAGCCTTTTGAATCCCTCCTTCCGCCAAGAATCTTAAAGTTGCAGCTAGTTCAAAGGGGCTTGGAATGGAGGAGTGTTTCAAATGTGGTGTAACCACATCTAACAACATTTGGAAAGCACATTTGTTGACACGGTAGTAAGATATAAACCTGTGGAAGAGTTTAACAATCTTAAATGATTTCCAATATATGGATCACCGCTACTTGCGCTTCATCCGGTACTTCTTAAGGGTTGGCGTGATTTCGAAAGAGAAAAAATCACTCGTTTTGTAGAACACCAAATTCGAATTCACTCAGTTTCATACTCGTTTTCAATTTCACTTTCACTCGGTTTCTGGAACCTGACTAAGTATATCACGCAAATGCATACTCAAGGCTCGCGCTCATCTCTAGTGCAGATACAAGTTGGCTTTATTTATGATTGACTGAGCTGTAATATCACTGCATTTACCAAGTTTCTGAGATATTTTATGCAATTGGCTAATATTTTCGAACAAATAAAATATTGCCTTCTTTCTCAAATTTACTAACGTTTCAATAGCATATTTTTAATGTCAACTTTTATAATAAATATGCTTACCCCTTCTTTTGTTTGGCCCAATAACTATCAGATAATTTGAAGTCAAATATTACCTGAAAAACTAATTTAATATAAATGATATATTTCCGTTTTAGTGAAAAAATTAATCAATAAATAATGTATTTCTTTTGTCGCGTACATAAATACAAATAGCAATGAATGAAAAAAACAAGGTATGATATCGAAAATTTCTTACACACATTATTGACATACATACATAAATGATAAAAATATACATACGAGTATGCCACTCTCTAAACAAAACACGAAAATAATTTGCGTTCAAATTCCTTGCCTGATAGTCTAGTGTTATAAAACGGCTACATGTCGCCAAGGTTCAAATCTCATAAAATTGGTATTTTCAAATTTTTCCTCTTCTTTAATTATATTTTTATTCATTTATCAATTATTTTTTATTAAAATTAATAGTTCATACCAACAAAGAAAATTTTGGAGCGCTCCTAAATAAGAAGATTGTAGGAGTTCTAAATGTGTATTCAAGATAATTTTCGGAGCAGATAGAATTAGGAGGCTAACTTCTGTTTTAATGACACAACCGCCCATGGAGGCCCTAGGCAAAGCTTTTCATGTGTTATATTTATGCCGAATCCGAACGGCGAAGTGAAAAGCTTTTCTTAGGCAATTTTTAAACTTGTGGGTTTACCTGCCAAGAGGTGGGCGGTGTAGAAAAATTGTTTTTTCTGCGTTTTCATTTTCCGCGATTTGAACCCCGGACAAACTGAGTAGCAGACCAGCGTACTACCAACAACTCTATATATCACTGTATAATAAAATGTTATACAGATATGCATAAATACTATGCTATGGTACATACATATGTATACGAATTTTTAACATTCAGCAGCAACTGACATTACTGTTCCATATAAATACTTGCAAAAAACTGAAAGCAAAGCTCAACTAGCATGTATGTACATAAGAAAGCAAGCAAAGAAATAAACAAGAGCAAACTTATGCTACCATATATGCATATAAATAAATAAGTTGCCATGGTAACTGTGCCTATAAAAACCTTAAACATAGCTTAAAATATACAGAGAAAATTTAAAAATACTATAATCGCTATGGGGTTGTGTGTGTACTCGTATGCGAAAAAGGGTTATTTTTAAAATAATCTACATAACTTCGTGGTTTTGTGAAGAAGAAGCTAGACATTTCAAAAGAAATTTGCTCACGCTCAAAGTTTGTATACAAATATTATAAGACAATATAATTCTCATATTACGGTGCAATAAAGAAATGGCATAACATTATAATGAAAAACAAAAAAATTAAATAAAAGCCAACTCTATAGTGCCCACGCTTTAGAAAATATCTTTCTACAGGGTAGAAATACAAAGAAAAAAAAAGTGCTCATAAGAAGCCATTAAAGTTTAGGTTTTGTATCTACCTAACAAACGGAGCTGCCGCTATGTGCCACAACTATTGATGATGACTAACTGACAGCAGTCACATACTACTACATAAAAAACTACGAAATACTTAGTACCATAAGTGGTATGTCGTAGTAAAATGACATCCAATTCATGACACTTTATGCGAAAAATACTTATATTTAAATAGTAATAAAAATAACTAAATAAAGAAAATAACAAATCTAAGGAACAAGAAAATAAATAACAGAATTTGTGTGAAATTGTCATAAAGAAGCTACATAGAAATAAAGAACTACATTTTAACACATAACTACGTATAATTGTGACAGTACTTATCAAATTGCATGACACGAATTTATAATGCACGTATGTCGGTACATAACAGTTAATTAACACAGAAGTAGAGATATGTCTTCATTTCTAATTTTATTATATTTTACGTCTTCTTTTTAATTGTGAAAAAATAAGAATCTAACGCGGTTTTAAATTTGATAAGTATTTCTCAAAAAAATGAAATTAAATCTGTCACTTATATTGTTACGTCTCTAGTGCCTTAGCACTTCGCACCAGTTCACTTTTTTCAAAATCTCACGCACACCTCTCTTTTCACTTTAACCCAATCTGCATATGACATTAAGAAACAGCTACTGAGGCTTAGCTACAATTTGTTACGTGTTTTTGGTGTTCACTTTTTTTCTTTCAACAATAACGCTTAGAATTCTTGACTGCTTCTAAAAATAAGGCGTGTTAATGAAAGTTTATTGTGTCGCTTATATTAAAATTAATATTTTTAAAACTTTCAATTTAAGTTTTGGCTTTTCTGTCATGAGTCCAAATCGTCGCCAAGTCTCCTCTCTTTTTCTTATTTTAGCTTAACTTTCCATTAATGAATGCTGGCTTACTTTTCGTTATTTTTCGCACTCGCGCTTCTTATCTTCACTTTTTATAAGCTTAGACGGGATTCTACATATAATAATAATAATATAAAGCGCTACTTACAACGCGCCATGTGTGAAATCATAGCTAAAAGTGAGTAGACTGGATTTTTTTATGCTTTGGGTTTATTTCATCGTTTCAAACAATAACGCACTCAACATAGAGAAACATATGTACTCATATGTGTACTTTAATGTCAGCCGCAACTGTGGACTGCAGCTGGAGTTTTTAAGAGTTATGCTTTTGTTTTACATACACAAACAATTTTCAATCTTTGTATGAGTAGGCATTACCAATCTCAGCGGCTCTGACCTTTTACTAAGGAGTAAAAGGTCTGCACTTGTTGTTTTTGTTTTATTAACGAACACTAGTTAAGCCCAACGCGACGAAAAGTAATCCAAAAATATTTCGTTTAATCCTGCTGTACAAATGCTGAAAAAGAACTGCTGACGCAAACATTCCGTGAGACAAATAATAGTGTAAAGTAGAGATAAAGTAGATAATCGTATGTACATTTAGATATCGTCCTAGAAATCACTTGAAAGACAATAATTCTCATTTTGGTTTTTATAGGACAAGCAAAAACCTGAAAGAATCCACCAAAGACCAACTTTTAAAGACAGTATATCTAATACAAAGACACCAGTAAATTCAATTCTGAATCACAAAATGCTATTTTATTTTTAACAAAATTATGTAAATTTTTTCTGTTCTTTGTATAAAATAAACAAAAATGTCATTTAGGGGCATTCTAAATGATGATGAAGATATGTCGTCGCTTGAGAAATTAAGTGTCGTTTGTAAAAAAATAGAGAAGTATGCAAAATAAGAATTTTAAGTAGAAGCTTAAATTTATTAGTCCTGCGCACACTGTGCGAGTCGTAATGACCAGAGTCCATAAATTTAAGCTTCTGCTAAAAATGCTATTTTGAATATATGTATCTCTAATTTTCTTGATATTTTGCATATTTGAGGCAAATATATTGAAGAAATTTTGAAAAATGTTGTTTTCTCGAACAGTGTAATTAGTCGTTCCTTCGAGAACGGAAACCAGTCAGTGCAGAATTCTCCATGTACTACAATGAACATATATGGTACTAGGGACCGGAGGCGGTCTTTGATATCTCCAGTCTCCTTTATTCACCGGTAGACGAACATGCGACTAATCCCGAGTGGGTGGAGTATTTTGAAAATATCGCCTCTTTTCATTTCACACTTAAAAAGTGATATAACAGCGATACGGTTCTCATTATCTGGCCACTCCATGGTGAAAGCTGACACAATTTTGAATTCGCTTTAAAGAATAACGCTATAGAGGTTAACTTTCATAAACCATGTAGTAATAACAGAGTATGTTCAATTCTACTATTGGAATGGGTGTGTTCAATGTTGTAACAGTATTTATGTCCCTACTAGTAATGTAGGAATATTTTTTTTTTTTTTGTTAAGTTCAAGTCAACACACAGGGTGTGCCACTATGAATGCAGAGCATTGTGTTGATTGAAAGGAAGATTGAGAATGAGAGAGGGAATGCAATCACAGGAAACCGATAAGGAGATAGACATGTCATTATTAATCATTAATTTATCTATTTGTAACATTAAAATTATTAAAATTTATACAATATATGGAAATAAATATTTAAAAATTCTTAACTTTTACCTAAAAACCGATATTATAAATTTTTTAAAAATCTTAAAAAATCAATTAAATCATAGTGCTGAACTACATATCGATTTTAAGCCAACACTACTTGACACAATTACAACATTTATCAACTTAACCTTTGAAATTAGAAAAAAACAAAAACTAAAAATCATAACACAACAACTAAAAATCATGCTCATGTCAGTATTGCACCTTGAATTGCGGTTGCATTAACTTTTATAGCAATCAAAATAAATAAAAACAACAACTGCTGCAAAAAGTTATGTACTGTAACAACGCCATAATTTTTAGAGCAATCATCACACTATAACAGCAACTGTCAAAAGTAAAATTTTTCAGATTTCTTTGATTACTCTTTAAATTTTGTCATTAGGTCAGTCACAAAGAAACACCAATCACAAAAAATTAACAAACTAGTAATGTAGCAAAGGCAACTGGGACACGTGTTTCCCAAGGGACATATACTTATTAGACATTACATCTCGGCCAATCTGAACATTTTGATAGACCTCAATCCAATATAATATACTACTAATCAACTAAAGTGTGGCTAATCAACTGAAGTGTGGCTTAAGAGTACTAGTGATTCTGGTATTCTTCGGGTCAGTTGGGCAATAGCCATTCACGTATTTTTATTGCTTCGATGATGCTATCATAGTTAGTTGACAGTTGTCAATATCTTTCACCACATACCGATCATTAGGCAAAACCTTGTGTATGACATATGGTCCACGATATTTTTGTATAAGTTTTTTGTTGGTTTCGACATGTTGTATCACTCACCTACTGAGAATTTACTCGCAGGCACACTATGCTTCAGGAAGTACTGCTGATTATACCCTTGAGATTTCTTTATTCTACCTATTAGCATCAACCCTGATTCTGTCTAAATTTCTGTCCAATTTCTGTCTGTAAAATTTTTCTTCGAGATACTCTGTCATGAACAGTGTTGTTCAATGCAAATACTATTTGACTCAACTTCGATGACCAATCTGCGTGTTTCTCTATTCTACCTATTAGCAGTGGTTCACTTAGTTTGCTCAGCATGGCCTTAAGTACACAATTCACCCGCTCCACTTGTCCATTTGCGAGGCGAGGCAACAGCTACTTTCACATGACCTATATTACTAGCCGATAAGAAGTCACTGGTCGCTGTGGTGTAGTGGTAGTGCGTTGGACTGCTACGCCGAGTGTCCGGGGTTCGAATCTCGGCACAGGCAAAATCAAAAAGTAGAAAAAATAATTTTTCTATACGGTACAGAGTAAAAATTGCTATGAAAAGCTTTTCACTTCGCCGTTCGGATTCGGCATTAAACTGTAGGTCCCTTCCATTCATGTACAAATATAACACGCACAACATGAGTGGATGCGAAAAGTTCGGCCTAGGCCCTCCATGGGCTGTTGTGCCATTAAAAGTAAAAAGTAAGTAAGAAGTCACTGAATTCATAAGACTTAAAACAGGTACCCGGTCTGCTATAATACGCCTCGGTCGACTGTAATATTTAAAGTATTTTTCTAACGCGCAGCATACCTCCTTTGTGCTGGTAGAATTGACCGGGTATAAACGTACATATTTTTGTGAATGCGTCTATAACCACCAGTATGTGTCTGCGTTTTTGCGTTAATTCTTTCAATTTATCATCTCTATTTTTAGCAATCTGGATTTGGAAATTTAAGCAATCAATTCACCCCTATTCAATTTTCTATGAAGCTAATATTATTATCCCTTTCCTTTTGTAGCGGCGGACATCGACTTAATACATCGACGTGTCCCATGTTGACCCCATTTCTATGTTGAATGGAATAACTAAAATTTTCTAACTCTAGTGCCCATTTAGCGATCCGCGGAATAATCTGTTTTTTACTCAATGTCATAGTGAGAGAGTTACAATCGGTAATAATTTGGAATAGACCAAAACTATGATACCGCGATTCGGTGGCAGTAGTTGTTTTAGAAAATTAGGCAAATGGGTGGAACTTGCCGTCATCTTGTCTCTGCAGTAATGCAGATCCAAAACCATGGGTACTGGCATCAAAGTGTAGTTCAGTTTCCTGTTTAGGGTCATATATCACCAGAATGGGTGATACAATCAGTCAACGCCTCAATTCCCTAAAAACTTGCACACAATCATCTGAGAAGTCAAAGGTACTTTCTTTATGCAGCAAATTCAGATGTGGTTTAGCGATTCTAGAAAATTGCGGCACAAATTTCGGATAACCTGCAATTGCACGAATATGTGAATCATTTGGTTGTATTCCACTACTATTAACTAACTAACACAAATAATTAATCTCATCGTAACTAAATTTGCATTTTTTTTTTTAATTTTAGTTCAAGGTCCTTCTTAGATGCCTGCCTTACTACTTCTTGTACAATATTCATCCAAAAGTAACTTTAAAATACATTTTTTATCGAAACTTTCCTCAGTTTAATTGCATTGTTGCATTAGCAATTTTCCAAGTTTATTTATGTTTTTTTTTTTGCAATATATTGCGAAATATGAATTCTGTAGTATTTATAAGGTTATATACTATATTTTTATAATACTATATTTTTATGTTATCCGCGAAAATACGTATTGTTTTCTTAATACATATGTAAATATATATATATACCATATGTTTATATATTCATACCATATGTATCAATATACTTATATTAATATAAATCATCAAGTTTCGAACTTTTTAAATAAAAATAAATAAATAATACTGTCGAGTAAAGCAAAAACAATTAAAACATTAAAACAACATTTCTCAGCTAAACTAATAAACTGATAAAAGTAATGTTATGGTAACTTTGAAAAAATTAATTAAATTAGCGGGCCGAAATTAAAAAAAAGGAACCTAAATTCGAGCCTAATTTATGTCGAAACTATAAGAGTTACAACATGTAAAACTGAATTTATACATATTTGAAATAAGCAACATCCAATTATTTGCTATGTGAAATTTCATGAAGAGAGCTCCTTCGACTTTTGTCCAGCCGTTATATGGGACCGAATTACTTGCACAGTCGTATTTTGCCGTTGCTCTTAAACTTGAACAACCAAAAAATTTACAATGTTCGACGTTTAGTCCCATACATCCACACAAGAGCATACATACATCTTCTACATCTTTTATTTCGTTTGAACCGCAACTCTAACAAGATTCTTAAGCTTTCCAGCTCTTCTGGTGCATGTTTTAAATATGACCTTTATTTGATTATAGATAGACACTTATATTGAATTTGCTAAGATTTTACTATTTTTTATTATTACTTTACTTTACTTTTACTTTTAATGGCACAACAGCCCATGGAGGGCCTAGGCCGAGCTTTCCGCATCCATTCACGTTGTGCGTGTTATATTTGTACATGAATGGAACGGACCTACAATTTAATGCCGAATCCGAACGGCGAAGTGAAAAGCTTTTCATAGCAATTTTTACTCTTGTAGGTTTGTCATTGCCTGCCAAGAGGTGGTGCCGTGTAGAAAAATTATTTTTTCTACTTTTTTATTTTTTTATTTTTCCTGTGCCGAGATTCAAACCCCGGACACTCTGCGCAGCAGTCCAACCCACTACCACTACGCCACAGCGTAATATACAATAAAAATTTTGTTTTTTTTTTTATAATAATTTAGCGTTTTCTTTCAAATCCATTCAAGCTGAATCGAACTGACAAACATTTTTGAAAATAAAAATAAAAACTTAGATTTTTTTGGTTCATTGCTAGTTTTTGTTTGATTTTTCAATTATGTCATATCAAATTTTGGCATTTTTTGACGATTTGTTGTCGCCATTTGTGTTATTTTTTCGACTGCTTTTCAGTTGTTAATTTGTTTATAATTTTTACAATAAATATTGGTATAAAAATTGTTATTAATGGCTTTTTGACAAGTCATTAACTTCAGTCTTAATAATTTTTGTATTCCTTCTTTTTCTTGTGTGCCGAGACTTGAATCCCGGACACTACCAACTACGCCACAGGGGCGTAAATTTTATGGTTTTAATTCCTGGCAAGTGGCGAAAGATTACAACATTGACGAGGTAAAAATATAAATAAAATGTCGCAATTTTTTTGCAACCCAAATGTCTTAATTTGTTTGTTAGTACCTTGAGTTATTTAAGCTGTATATTTGCTGCTTTTCTCAAAATCCTGACCTCTTTTCTAATAAAATAATCCCAGAGGGTACTAAGAAAAAAAAAGAGGACTCTTAAAAAGCGACAAATGGGCACGGTGTGTACTATATCATATTATAAGATCAATTGACGTTAGCCCAGTGGTATAACCCAAATCCAAGAAAACTTTTACAAGTTTAAGAATTTTCCACGATAAGCTTCCTCATTCATAGAATGTGAAAATATCACAGGGAAAATTTTTAATATTTTACTTAACTACCCTTACAGAGAATAGTGTACACTAAAATCGATATACCTATATATAATTTTAACTATACATGCATAACTTTTTGTTGACCCAATTTAAAAGTTTGTGAACAATTTAAATATAAACCACAACAGAAACGTGTTTAAACTAATAAAACCAATAACAATACCTGCCGTTTATAATTTGATACCAACTTGAAACAACAACTCGATTAGGAAAAAACTTGAATCAAAATTTTGAAAAACTGTGCTTTGCATAATAAAACGTAAACTTAAAAAAAAAAAAATAAATTTGAAGTTATGTACGTATTTTATTAACAAGAAATTGTGTAGTTGGTTTTTTATCTTCATCGTGCTAGTGTCAAAAATATGTCATTTCAGAAATGCATTTGCCAGTGAGTGAGTATGGGGCATGACTTTTTTCAATGATGACAAATTTATGCACCACTATTCAAACACAACAAACACAGCAAAAAGTAAATTTTCAAAGTTTTTGTTTTTTATTTTTTGCAATTTTTTTTTTTTTTTGCGGTCTAGAAAACTACAAAAAACATGTAAACGTTTTTAATTGTGTAATGAGCACGCAAAAAGAATGTATGTTGCGGAATGGTTTTTTATTTTTTACACACAAGCATTGGTTTAGTTAGGTAGGGGCTTGGTGTGGCCTAGGCCCCCAAGCCAGAGTTTAGCAGACAAAAAATACTGAAATAAGTAATTTTTAGCCACCAAAAAACTTATTTTCAGTATTTAAAATACTGATTCTCAGTAATGTGTAGTTACTTGTGTTTTAGTTTACTTGTGTTTGAAATCAGTAACTTCATTTCTGAAAATACGAGTAAGTAATTTCGGCCCCAAAATCATTTTTGTGCAAGAGAATTACTGTTTCTCAGTATTTCCTTTTTGTGTGTATAGAAAATTGATTATTTATATATGCAATACAATAGCCGTATTCATGATCTGTAGTTTTTGGTCTTGTATCGTGTATTCTTGGTTTTTGTGGTAAATTTTGTAACTTTACAAAAACAAATACATGCAACTGAAGGTACAACCAATTTACCAAATTTACAATCGCAACACCCCATTGTAACATTGCGTAACATTGTAACAAAATGTAAACATGATCAGCTGTTTTTACAAATACTAAGAATTTAATATGTACGTAAAGAATGGATAGTAAAGAAATGATGTGGTCATCAAACAAAAACGAAAATGACCCGTAAATAGCATTTTTGAAAAGCTTTGTCCTTGGTATATACATATTTCTAGCATTCATGACGAGTTCGTAGGTGAGAAGTCCTCGGGGTAGACAGAAATTCGCGGTCGCAGATTTTACTGTAACTGGCTGTCTTACAAAACAAACGTAATTGTGAAACAAACGTACTAAGTCTACTGTTCCATATCACTGATATCACATTGGCAACAGTTGCCATCGTGAAAACAAAATTGTAGTTGTTTCCCAAGTAAAATCAAAAATCGAAAGAGGTAGATGGAGAAAGTACTTTTACTTACTTAGTCGCAACAGATTTGCACATGAACATATTTGCCCCCGCGGCAACTATTGCCAGTGTGATACCGGCCCATCTCCAAACTACAAAATACACCTTTTTAATGCATTGCATTCTTTTTGCCTTCTACAAGTAATATAATAGTCCACTAGCCCGTGACAAAAATAGTCTTAGACTTTCTAAAGGCTAGTTTCTTAATTTTTGATCATTCTAGTGACGTACATGAACATATTGTGGTCAGTCAATCATTAGGACGATGCCACAGGTGCGCTTTCAAACTTGTCATACAATACGGAAAAGGAAAACGGTTTTAAAACTTCTGAAAAAATCTATACTTATTGATTGATGCAATAAGATGCATAATTCCGATAGTTAATCAGATGTTCGTTCAACAAGTGAAAAGTTCAAAGAATGATATTGAGGAAAATTTTAAAGATAATTAAACTAAATTCGGTACACTACAATAAAATAGCTTCAAGAATAACTGTTACCAGCCACGCCTACCGTCCATACATGTGAAATATTTAAAGCGCTGTGAAATATATAAATAGCTTAAAGGCAACAGAGAAGCGTACTAAACAAAATTCGGAGTACATATTTGGAATAGCCTCAAAAATGGCGCTAATTGAAAATTGTTAATAGCCACGCATACCTCCATACAAGTTAATTTAGTTTACTAGGTGTGGAAAACCCCATTGAATTCCTTGGGCCCGAATTAAGTAAGATCAGCCATCGAAAACTTTGCCCAGATTTCGAACTTGTACAGTGTCACAATATTATCAGGGATCCTTTTTTATTTGGTAACGACATTTCAGTAACGGAAACGTTAATAAGAATGAATCGGTAACGGCAAAGGTATCGGTTTCAATCACTTAGCTGAAGGGTAAAAGGCTTTGCAACAAATGCAGTGCAGTTTGTAAGCCTAATTTTTCAATTCACAAACATAAAAAAACGGTAAACAAAAAAATTATCTTAGTGAATAAATGTATGTACTACTGTGGCAAAAGTTAGTAAGACTTTGTTCATAATTTCAAATTTTTTTATTCATTCTTCCAAATCTATTTCGTCCCCTTCAAAGTAATCCCACCCGGCCCCAATACACTTGTGCCAACGTTTTTCCAATTCTCGAAACAGTTGTTAAAGTCAATTTCCACGAAGCGGTTTTTTGAGTTTAGAAAATAGCCAAAAGTCACACGGTGCTAAGTCAGGCGAATAGGGTGGTTGCGGAACGATATCAGTCGAATTTTTGGCAAAATGGTCTCGTTAAACCAATGCAGTGATTTTGGAACCAATCGTGCATTCACTCTTCTTAGGCCCAAATGATGTTTTAAAATGGTTTTCACTGATCCTTCCGATATTCCAACGATGCCAGTAAGGTCTCTGACTGTTAATCGTCGATTCTCGAGCACCAATTCCTTGATTTTATTGACGTGTTGATCATTTGAACAATTTGTACCAATCAAAAACACTTGCTCGCGACATACAATTATCACCGAAGGCCTTTTGCAACATTCTGAACGTTTCGGCACCAGAAATTTGATTCCGCACACAAAATTTAATGGAACTTCTTTGTTGAATAATTTCACTCATTGTGAAAATCGCCGAATGCACTTTTTGTACTTCAGAAAGACAGGCGTATACTAAACACTAATGATTATTTTGATGTGACATTTGGCACAGATGTCACCGACAGTCATACCAACCTTAAAAAAATGATATTTTGATGAATGGGTTTCCGCGCGAAATTTAAATTAAAAAGTCTTACTAACTTTTGCCCACAGTAGTATAAAACTGCTTTTGTTTATGAGCAATTGAATTTGGCTTTTACATACATAGATACTATATTTGTTTAGGCTTAAAATGTTGTAGCTGGATTTTGTTGTGTTGCTTTAAGGCATATTCTGTCTGTATATGTAGGTATATTTTTAAGAGTCTTTTTACTTTATATGATGGTACGATAGCTACATAAAATAAATATAATTTTGTAAGAAATTAGTTATGTAATTTCGATTGTGAAATAAATGGAACTCAGGGTTTTGTAAAATTACAATTCCCTAAAAAGTATCAACGTTCAGAAAGGCATAAAAATTACCTATATTTCTAAAACGATTAAATCGAAAAATGTTATAGATAAATAAAATAAAAATTTGTAAAAAAAATACCTACAAGTTGTTTGCGTTGCTCCACAGGCATCGAACAATCAATTCAATTATATATCTAAACAAACCATTTGGAATAACACTGTGTTGTCGGCTCTAACCCACAGCCTTATGGCATTCACTTCTAGCACTTACTTACTTACTTAACTGGCACTACAACGGTGTTGGCCGCCTCTACAAAGCTTTGCCAGTCACCTCTGCTATGCGCGCGCTGGCGCCAGTTGATAAGGCCAAGTGCAGTCAGGTAGCCCTGCACCTGGTCTTTCCAACGGAGATTAGGACGTCCCCTTCTACGTGTTCCTCCACCGTGGTTCGAATAAAACACCCTTCTAGCCGAAGCGCTTTCTTCCATTCGCTCTACATGACCCAGCCAGCGAAGCCGCTGGATTTTTATACCGGCGTGCAGCTCATACAGCTCATCGTTCCATTCCAGTAATACCTGTTGGCAAGAGTTAGTCTCCGCTTGACCTCAAGGCTGACATTATTGTTGGTGTTTATGCTGGATCCTAGATATAAAAAATCCTTGACGACTTCAAAAGTATAATTGTAAGCAGTGACATTTTATCCAAGACGCCGTAACTCTTTGTTTGTTCACACAGCGTATCTCGTTTTGTCCTCGTTCACCACTAAACCCACTCGACGAGTGGGTTAGAGAATGCTGCACTGACTGCTCGAGCATTTTTCCCAATGATGTCAATATCATCAGCGTATGGCACAGAGAGGTCTGTCCCAATTTTCACTGCGCTGGTGGTGTTGGTCAGTGTCATTTTGCAAAGACGAATAAGCTTTTCAGGGATACCAAAATCAGACATTGCGGCGTACAAGTGATCCGTAATCGTGCTGTCGAAGGCGGCTTTATAATCGATGAATAGATGATGGGTCTCGATCTGTTTTCACTTCTGGTACATAATTAGTAATTAAATAAATCTCGAAAGCAAAGTTTGAGCCGAACTTTATATACCTTACACACCATCTGTATAAAATGCCTTTTTGTTAAAATTTTTATGGTTTTAATAAAAATGGTAAAAAAATTTCTTAAGCCCGGTACACCGGCCAAAACGACAGCAAACCCAAATCGCTTCGGAAAGAAGACAATGCTCTGTATTTTCTGGGATCAGCGAGGTGTTATCTGGTTTGAACTTCTGAAACCAGGTGAAACAGTTACTGGTCAACGCTAACAACAACAATTGGCCAATTTGAACCGTGCTTTGCGCCAGAAACGTCCAGAATATCAAGCAAAGTGATTTTTCTTGATGACAATGCACCATCACATCGAACAAAACAGACTCGGGAATTGGTAGATTCGTACAGCTGGGAAGCCCTCCACCATGCGGCTTATTCACCGGATTTGGCTCCATCTGACTACCACTTATTTTCATCAACGGGGCACTCACTTGCTGAGCAGCACTTCAATTCGTACAAAAATATGTAAAAACGGCTCGATGACAGGTTTGGTGAGGCATTCACAAATTGCCAGAGAGATGGGAAAAATGTGTAGCTAGCAATGGCCATTACTTTGAAGATTGAGTGTATAACCATATTTCTTAAATAAAACTGTATTTTCTTTAAAAAAATCGGTTTCATACTTGTACACTGGCAACTACGTAGAGATATTTTGGGTTTTAGAATATTCAGGATAGTTAAACTTAGTTAGTTCAAGGCTATTTCTTGAAATATATTTTTTTACTTCTGAGTGCATACTATGAATAATTTGATTTAAAATTACTTTTTTAAATATGAAATAAATAATACGTAATATAAAGATTCATGAAATGGAACAATTTTCTCACAGTTTAAATTTGGATATTAACAAAATTTTTGCTTGTAGAGAAAACTCACTAGTCACATCGTCATTATTCTTCTATTTCTTTAATGACACAAAAAACCGTGATAATAAAGGCCCATGTCGAGCTTTTCACATCCACTTATGTTGTGTATATTATATTCATACACGAATGGTAGGGATCCACAGTTTTATGGCCAATCCGAACGGAGAAGAGAGAAGACTTTCTTAGGAAATTTCTATTCTTGGAGGATTGTCAATGCTAGCTAAGGGGTGGTGTCACGTAGAAAATGATTTTATTTTTTACAAGAAATGATTAATACATATGTACATGTTTAATATTCTTAATAAAAACTTCCTTATGCGTCATATTAATCTACTACTATTATGGTGCAATAGCCAATTTGGGTCTCAGGCCGAGTACTTTACATCCATTCCACCTAGTTACAAATTACTAATATAAAAGCTTTTCTTACACCGTAGCACAGGGTCTATGATCAAAATAGAAAAAATGGTCGTAGAGCAACGAAATATAGCATATCGACTTTTTGGAGCAAAATAAAATCATCATGCACAAATTTATATTTTCGGCTAAAACCACGCTAACCCTTAATAGTCAACTTAATTTTAAATCAAGATATCTTGTCATTTAATATACATAATACAGTAACTTTTTGAGCGTTTAGATATAGCACAAACAAATGTTCAAATAATGGGCGTAATCGGTAAAGGAATCGATTGCAAGCTACTTATTTACTACGATGGTATGTATTTAACTAATAATTATTTAAGTTTATCTACATTAAATGGAGTTAAATTGTTATTGGTGATAAAAATTAGTAACTCAGACATTGTGTCGCAGCGCTTGGTAAGCTATGTTGTTAGCCATGCTTCAAAAGTGTTGATGTACATATGCTACTGAAAAATGTAAAATGATTTAAAAAAATGCAAGTTTGTATAGCAAACTTTTACATAATTTGTTAAAACATTCAAGTATTTTATAATGTAATGACGACGCTGGAATATTGCACAAACATTTCCTTTATTGTTTAAGATATTTATTGCAACTGTTTAAAATTTATTACTCATTCAATAAACTGGTTTGTTTGTTTTATGTTTTTAATTTGGAAAATTATTTTCCGAATTTTTGGCAAGTTCATCTTGTTAGAGTATATCTATGAATGTAAGTATGTATTTAAGAGAATAATATCAACGTGCTTATATATAGAAGAAGCAGACGATCGTTTCGGAGCCATGGTTCCTCATCAGTGATTTTGGTGATATCTTTATAATCTAATACAATCTTTATATTATCTACTCACTAAATCCAGAGTGCTGGGACTTAGAAAATATATTATATATATCTCTAATATATTAGACCAAAATATTTGATAGGAGTAAATGCGGAGACTTTTTGAAATCTTACTTCAAAGTTTGAAACTCAAATAACGGTTCAGAGAATATAAAAAGCAAAATAAAATTGGAAAGCTTCAGCAGAGCTCCAAAGAATATACCATATTTATAGAAAATGTGTACTTAATAATAAGTTACATTGCAAATTATTTAATTACAAGCTTCAGATTTACATTATAATAAATTGCACTTTTCCCTACAAATTCACTTACTTTCGAAAAGTGTTAGTTTGATGGTGCCATAAGAAAAACAATAGTGTTTCCACAAATTTTTTCATAACTATTTTATTTAATTTAAGTAATAAAAAGTGGCGGCTGTGGCCTAGTGGTAGTGTGTTGGACTGTTACGCAAAGTTTCCGGGGTTCGAATCTCGACACAGGCAAAATCAAAAAGCAGAAAAGAAACAATTTTTCTAAGCTGCACTACCTCTTGGCAGGCAACAGTACATTTTCCTTATCCTTCCTATTCCTTTCGTTGGCACTATATGCGGTCTTAGTCGACACTGATAAATTGATGTTCGTTGCGGTAAAGGCACACTGGCCACAATGGCTGTCTATCTCTTTATCGGTATCCTGTGTGGTCGCTGTGGCGTAGTGGTAGTGCGTTGGACTATTACGCAGAGCGTCCGGGGTTCATATCTCGGCACAGGCAAAATCAAAAACTAGGAAAACAAATTTTTCTACGCGACCTACCCAGGTAAGTAATGGCAAAGATACAAGAGTAAAAATTGCCTATTAAAGCTTTTCACTTCGCCGTTCGGATTCGGCATAAAACTGTAGGTCGCTTCCATTCATGTACAAATATAGTACGCACAACGTGAGTGGATGCGATCGGCCAAGGCCCCCCATGGGCTGTTGTGCCATTATAAGAAAGAAGAAGTAATAAATTTAATATTATAAACTAATATTTAATGCACTTTTATTTTATGTTTTTGCCTTACTCGCGACACTGTGCGTAGTTTTTGTTCCAATAAAAATCATAATTTATATTTTCATATCAAATTCCACCATTCAATTCTTAAAATGTCTCATAAAATGTTTGATAGAGCATAGCATTGCCAACCAAGAGGTAGTGTGCTGTAAATGAAACTGATTATCTATTCCTGAGAAAAATATTAGAATCGTCAGGTATACCTACTGGTACGACACTTGATACCCTCTTACCAGAGTTGAATTCGGATACCCGGTGGTTTCGAGTATTACCCGGCGCATATCGGGTACCCTTTAAATAAGTGAAGGATCCACTTAATCCTTCTCCTATCCCTATCTGGGCAAAGTGCAATGGCTCAAAAGGACTGAGTGCTGAGGCCCTCCTGTCCACATTAAAATCTAAAACACTATATTTATGTGATACCTAAGCATAGGTTGGAATATATGAGGCGTAATTGTAAATTTAGTAATGTTTACTTATTCAAAACCGCAAAGCAATTTTCGGGTACCCGATTTCAGGTATTACCCGTAATTTTCTGCTACTCGTGTAAACGTGAGTGCGGGATACGGATATCAAGAGTAAGTAAGTGGCTTTACGTAGGAATTATAGTAAAGTAAGTGTGATGGTCGCCGTAGCGTAGTTGGTAGAGACCTGGCCTGCTAAGGAGAGTATCCGGGGTTCGAATCTCGACACGGGCAAAATCATAAAAGTAGAAAAAGAATTTGCAAGAGTAAAAATTTACTGAGAAACGCTTTTCCCTACGCCGTTCTGACCTTTCCATTCATGAAAAAATATATAACCCGCACAACATGAGTGGATGCAAAAAGCTCGGCATACACCATCCATGGGCTATTGTGTCATTAAATAAAAGAAAAAAAGAAGTAGTCACTAGAGGCGTATGCTACAGAAGTAAAATCTAACTTTTAAAGAAACAAGTACATTTTGTCGTGCTTAAAATTTTGCAGTTTTATTATGTACAATTTTTTGTACTCTGCGTTTTTTTATTTATTTTTTTTAGTTTCTGTGACTTTGTCGACATAGTTAATTTGTTGCTTGTATTTTAAGGGTGATTGAAATGATTGATTATAAAATCTTGAGGCCTGTTCTTCAATTACCGTAAGTATGTATGTATGGACATTATGCTAAACTTGTGTGCAATTTATGTAAACATATGGATATAAGTACATACATAGTATGCATGTACATACATAGTATGTATGTGCTTATATACATTTTATATGTACATAGGATGTAAAGTGGGTTTGGTTTATTGTACGTAGGTCTGTAAATATTTGCTGGTTGCCTGTGTTTGGTATTGTTTTGCTCTTTTTACGTTAAATGGTTATGACCCTGGATGCCGGAATTGATCATTCCGACTATTTTGTGTGGTGGCGCTGGTGGTAGATAAATTATTATTGGTGTGTGTTGAAAAACCAAACAAAAGTACGGAAAAGTGTTAAATGTTGCATATGCTTTCATTTATTTTTTATCATAAACTTTAATCTTTCTGAACAATGTCTTCCGTATTATAAAAGAAATTGCAAAAGAATCGATTAATTTGCAGAAATAGTCTTGGCTATAGATTAGTTTTTCGTCTTGATTCATAAATACAGTCAAAATTATAAATAAATACGCATAAGTATTCAGGGGGCATTAATTCGTGTAAAAAATTAGTACAAGTAGAAAAAGACATACAAATATTGTTTACAATATTTTTGTGCAGCTCAGTGATGTATAGAGGCAGAAGTGTCAGATAATTTTCTCTATGATCTCCTGCTATTATGATCTATCGTCAGGCACATACATATGTATGTACATGTATTTGATCATATCTTTTGAAATTATAGCCATCCTTTTAAAAGGTAATAACAATACATACATCAATATTATAGTTATACGTAAATACATATATCGCTAAATATTGCAGTAATATTATCATGCAAGAATTGTGCACATGCACTATACATACTTATGTACGAGGGTAGATCAATAAGTACCCGTGTTAGGATTGAAGAGGCAGGTTTTTGGACCTTTTCAACGATGTCCTCGGTAACCACGTCTGCCTGGGCTCTCCTCATCAAAAACAGATGTACGACCACGTTTAAATTCGTTGAACCAATATCTTACGGTTGTCATAGATGATGAAGGGTCCCCATAGACAGCATCCAACTTCGCTTTTATTTCTTCGCATGTTTTTCCATCCAAAAATAAAAAGCGAATTACGGATCGATATTGTTCTTTTTCAATTTTATCGCGAAACACCAAACACGTGTGATACTAATGGCTGTCAAATAAAAACTAACCTATGAATCAGTTTGATCAGTTTAGTGTGGTGTCGTGTGACAGTACACGACGGTAATGCCAACTTCCCTTAGCAACGCCACCTGTCTTCACACACGGGTACTTATTGATCTACCCTCGTATGTATGGTATGTATTATAGAGAACAAAACACTTAGAATTGGACCATGTTCAAACTCTGCTCTGCATCGATTGATGTTTGGAGAAAAAAATTTCTTGAAATATCTAATTTGAAGCGAACGCTTGCATACAACATGCTCAGTTATTCTCTGGTTAGTTGCGTTTGGTAGTGTACACTCGAAAGTGTAAACCCTAAACCATAGCAGGACCATACCCGCCATAAATTACCAACCAGCCGGCGTACTGCTATTAAATGAAATTTAAAAAATTATCAAGTACTTTGAAATTAGTGGCTGCGAAAAGCTCGGCCTTTGGCGCTAAATGAGGTCATAGTCGACATTGACATTGATAAACAGAAATTCATTGTGGTAAAGGTATAACACTTGCCACAATGGCTGTCGTCTCTTTATCGGTGGCCTGTGATTGCATTCCCTCTCTCATTCTCCCTCCTTCTTCCTACCAGCTATTAATCTTCCTTCCAATCAACACAATGCTCTGCATTCATAGGGGCACCCCCTGTGTGTTGGATGTATTAATAAAAAATAAAATAATAAATCTTATGACGAGAAAAATTAAACAACAACCAAGCAATCAGACGTACTATATCGTAATATAAAACCAATTAGATTAAAAACAAAAAATTTAAAAACAATCTTTACGAATGTTACAATTGACTTTATTATTGAATCCACACAAATACCAAGCACAAATAACTACATACATATAAAACCGGGTCAATACAATTGACCTTGTCTGCAAATAAAAAAATAAATGTACAAATATTCGAGTGCGTACAAGTTTGCAAAAAGATAAAAAGTGCTGGATAAAGTAATGACAAACACACAAATCCAAAGGCTTATAATCTTCAATAAGCCTTAAAAAAACAGGAAATAATAATACATATGTAAATATAATAGCCAGAGCTAAATGAGAAAAAGCTCACCGACAAACAACATTAATCATTACTTACAGCTTTAAGAAAGACAATGAAAACGGCTTTAACTAAAACATATGACAGATCGTGAAGAATAAAAAGCTGTAATGCAGACATTGTAATGGAAAACATGGACAAACAAAATTAAGATAGCAAAGTTGGGGCGCGGCCTATATATAAGTGCCTATACCTAGGCACCGTTTTACATTCCATCAGTGAGATACATTTTTATGGTTTATACGTAAAATTTTTTTTTTTATCATGCGAAAAGTAGGTGAGTTCCAATAAATTTTACAGTTGCCTTCACAAATGCCGTATTTTACTCATATTTTATTGGAATGACAAATGCAATTATCTCGACTTTTTGAAGATTCTTTCGCCCGTTCGAGCGGTCTAAATGCATCGTAATTGTTGGCGTCACAAACAATCAGTACTCAATCACAACTTATATTCCCTGTTCACAGAGCTTGTAAAAGGAATAAAAACAAACTGATCTGTGCATAATTTTGCAAAAAATAATTTAAAATTTAATTGAAATTACATATAAAAAGTTTAGTGTTTTCTTTATTTTCTCGCATTTGCTTTTAAAATAATAAGGAGCTGTCTGATGCGCATAGCTCTAACGCGAACTTTATTCAATCGATCGCCAAGTCTCTGAACGACAGTTTTATTTCTTTTCTGTATTTATTTCAAATTTTTAACAATATAGTAGCAGTCAATAGCTGTACCAGTAAAATAAAATATATAATATTAAACAAAAAATGGCGCCGCTTTTATACATACATGTTTTATATAATTTTTTTCTTCACCGTTACTTTAATTTAAATATAGGGTGGTTGCATTCAATTGTGTGTTACGTGGCGTCTTTGTCTACATATCGTATAAAGCATATAATTATGTGCGTAGATATTTGTACGTACTGTTTGTACAAAAGAGTCATAAAAATTAATACGGTTTACCAAATGATCAGTAGCATTTTGTGAAAAGAATGAAAAGATTTTCTGTGAACACTTCGAAAATGAATCAAAACCAAAAGGTCAGCGTTTTGCCTCATGAGTTGATTAATCACATTTTTCTTGTAAAATAAAGACTGAAGTATAAGTTTTCCATCAAATAATTTTAGTTTTATTTTATTCAAATGCACTTAAATTTTGTCGAATGTATTTATGCATATGAATCAGCCGCAAATACTTGTGCATATTACAAGATGTAACTTTCGACAAAATATTACATATTAAAGAAAAGCATTTATAACTTTCAGAATAACAACCAAATAAATATTTAAATGTTAAAATTTATTTGTTCTCTACACATTTAATAATTGTATTAATTTTAGAGAAAATCTACTGTGGCGTTTCCGAGAAATCGGGTTCCAAACTTCAATCGCGATTTCCCAAAAGTCGTCAAATGTGACTTACGACAATAATTTATCCAGGTGACGAAATTTATCCAGGCATACGTGTAGTATGTCAAATGAAATATTCAAATAAGAGACTGTGGCTGACAGTATATCATGTCAGAGAGAACACTGAATAAAACGAGTTTAGGTGTGATCGATCAGGCGATGTACAAATGTAGTTGTGAGTGTGTGGTGAATTTGAAACAAAATTTTAATTTAAACTCTTATTTCAGAAAACCTCGTAACCGATAAAAAATTCGAAACGGATGATTTTGTATAGGTTCCTAATAGTTGATTGATTGACGCATCTGTTGGTGCCGAAACCCACTTAAATAACGTTCACATCACTTAGGTGATTTCAGCGCTAAAAGCTTTAGCAGTCGCTGATTATTTTGTGTTCTTAAAGTTTGCTTTGATGGTTTTAGCGATAAATTATTTTCGGGTCGATAGCCAGCAGATGTAGCCACTTTTCCATGCATGACATGAGTCAAAAATGTAGCATTCTCTCTTTTTAAACTAAAATCAATTCGTACTTGAATTAAGACTTTCCAGCCTTGGTCGACTTTGATGTCGGTTTCTGCTTGATTTAAGGTTGCTTATGCTTAATTTTACAATGTTTTTTCTTGATGAAGAGTAAAAACAGTTCTATTTAAAATATTCACGTAATATGTATGTGCACTGCACGATTCACCAGGAAAAGTGGAAACCAAGATGGTCTTTGATGGCATCACTACGTCAATATTCAATCTAAACAAATCTAATCATATAAAGAAATTCTAAAATAATTTATTTGAGAAAGACCACTCGCCTTCCAGAACCAATTATGAAAGCCTATACCCAGATGTGAAAGTCCCATCCAAAGCTGAATTCTGTGTCCTGATTTTGAGTTCGTCGACATCTGGTTTCGAATGCAAATAGTTAAAGGATCATAATATAATTAATTGTGTTATTTTAACAATATATCTACAATATAATTGACCAAAATAAAGTTCAAATTATTAATAGATCACAATGGTGATTATTTCATTTATTTCATTGTGACCTCGCCATTCGGAACCGACGTTAAACTATAGGTACTGGCCTAAGCGTGCCCAACTATAGGACTGCCACTCTGATCTAATAATTTTTAAGACATCCTTTTTTGAATTTAGTTGCTTGATACACGGCTTATATACTTACTTTTGAAAGCATAATAAGGGATCAGTTGTGCCTTTGGTTTAATGCGTCGACCTCGTGCTCCAAAATAGCTGCAATAAAATAAATTTTAATAAAACCATCCTAAGACATTTTGGTTTACTGATATGTCCTTGCAATTTTGTTATTCTTGCACCGTATAAGGGCATATGCTATAGAAAATCAACCTACATTAAAGGTAATCTTTGTCATTTCGTCGTACACCAACTTTGTTTTTAAGTGCTGTTACACGTGTACACATCCCATATCGAAAAAGAGATAATTGAAAAAATGTATGTAGGTGGTGTACCGTCGAATCGACGACGATTACCTGTCTTAAGCATCCCCTAACTAATACATTGCCCACCTCTTATATAAAGTAATAAATACAACAACAGTAACTTCTGCAAATGTGATAAGAGCAGAGAGAACAAGTAAAAACTTTCAGCTGTTGTGCTCTCACATGCAAATAGTTGAATTGCAAATAAATTAAATTATTAAGCAATAACAACAACCACAGAAAGAACAAAGGCAGGGAAATATAAACAACAACCATTAAACGAGACTAAGAAGAAATTGAATGAATTAATGTATTTTTAATGGAAAGGAAGCGAAGGGTCATATGAGGAAGGAAAGTGTAGTAACGCCTATTAAAAATGCTGAGAACACAAAAGAAAACAGGGGCAGGTGTATTTACAGTACCAATTTACAGAAGTAAAATACTTAATGCCTTAATACGTTGGAAGTGAGCATAAGTTAATAAACATACTCGTAATATTAAACAAATGGTACTTTTTTGCGTCTAGCTAAAATGAAAAGCATTTCATTATACTTATTTAATTGTGTTTAGAAGAGGATATTCAAAAGACAACAGAATATTTTGTTTGATAAACTTGAAGCTTATTGCGGCTAGACAAATGCCTTACTCTCTGATTATTGTTGCTCTAGCTGAAACTTTTTTATCTTATTTGTAAATTAGCGCATGACGAAGGCATGACAAATTATAAATATGACTACATTGAAAAAAGATCTTAAACAAAAAAACATGAGTGCGCGCTTAAAAAATTTATCAGCGAAGGAAGTATCTTATAATTACATTTCTGAAATTATTTGTAGGTGTGACATTAGAGATTTGACATGTAATTCTAGTAAAGTATTTATGTTAACATGTTTTTGTTTGTTGTGTAAAATCAGACTCTGGAGTAGTAATAAAAAGTAGTAGTACAAATGTATTTAATAATAATAATAATGAATCGCTGAAGACACAAAAGATGTAGAAAGAGTACCTGCAAAAAGAATACAACTTAAAAAAAATTATGTGCGTATGTATGTACATATGTCACAAAATGTTAGTTTATTATTTTCCATACATACAAAATCAGGTGAGAATTGAAACAACAACAACAATAATAATAAAATATTACTGTTGATAATAAGATATAACTTATGTTGTTCATACTTAATGATGTTGTTGACAATTTCCTATTCTTATTTTTATTCTATAGCGGTATTCACGATGTGGTGCAAATTCATATATTGCATATCACATACATATATTTGTTGTTGGGACAGAAGAAATATTTTATATTTTCAAGCCCATTTCTACCAGGTTGTGAATACGGCTTATGTACATATTTGGACCACATTTTCTAGGTATTTTCTTCATCTTGTGTACATGCACAACAATAAATATGAATTAATATATGCATTAGATGTATTAGAGATACTATAAAATATGTGGAGTATGTGCTTACACATTTACAGAAAGCTGAAAAGAAAAATACTGAAAATGTTTTTTCTCGAAACTTTTATTGTGAATTAAACTACATTTATTCTCTATTTTATATGAAGTCGTTTGAAAAAATATTGGACAATTTCTAACTTTTAACGCTTAAAACACCATGATGTATCACTCTAAGATCAAAAGTGTGTATCAAATATTTGATATCAAATATTTATTTTAAAATTCTACCCAAAAATGTTCTGGAGCACCAATCACAAAAATTATTATTTTAAAAGTTATAGTTCGATAGTTCTTGCTCTTTTTCCCATTTAGCTTTCGGAAAATGTGCGGGGAAAAAAAAATTCGCATATTGATATTCAACATTGTCATAGTTATGTAGTTACATATGTACTTCTACGTACATATATACATCAATTGTTTATGGTATAGGAATATGTAGTGTATAATCGAATAATTCAAATTAATGCTGGTAGTGGTAATCAAATGTAATGCTATTTGGAAAAAATCTCTGGAAAGAATCATCCACCAAAATTCTAGCGTTTTGCAAATCTGGAATTTTTGCCGCTCGCGTACAAAATATAAGAAGTTTTCGATAGCCTTTGCTTTTTTTGGAAATTGAACTGAAATCGTCGGACCTTACATAACTTTAACCTTCAACAGTTTTTATTTAACATTCATTTTTTTCAAAAGTCACCGCTACACGCCTTACATTATTATCTACATACAGTGTCGGACAATACAAAAAGAACACCTTGTTCTGAAACCAAAAACCTTAAAAAAATATTTCTCTAAGCTTATGATAAATTTAAAAGGTATTTACTTTCATTTCTTCCATAAGTTTAATTTTTTCTTAAAACAAACACAAAATCAATTCAGTGTAAAAAAATTTTTTTTAATTTATACACCTCTGCTATGCGCGCTGGCGCCAGTTGATAAGGCTAAGTGCAGTCAGGTTGCCCTGCACCTGGTCTTTCCAACGGAAATTAGGACGTCGCCTTCTGCGTGTTCCTCCACCGTGGTTCGAATAAAACACCCTTCTAGCCGGAGCGCTTTCTTCCATTCGCTCAACATGACCCAGCCAGCGAAGCCGCTGGAGTTTTATACGCTTCACTATGTCAGTGAACATAGAGCTCATACAGCTCATCGTTCCATCTTATTCGATACACGTCGTCCACGCATACTGGATCGTAGATCTTACGGAGTATCTTCCTCTCGAACGCTCCTAACAACCTCTCATCATTGATGGTCAATGTCCACGTCTCTGCGCCATACATTAGGACGGGAAGGATGAGGGACTTATAGAGCGTTATTTTCGTCGGTCGAGAGAGGGCTCTACTTCTCAATTGCCTACTGAGCCCGTAGTAACACCTGTTGGCAAGAGTTAGTCTCCGCTTGATCTCAAGGCTGACTCTTTGTTTGTTGACACAACGTATTTCGTTTGGAGAATGCTGCACTGACTGCTCGACCGTTTTTGCCAATGATGTCAATATCATCAGCGTATGCTAGCAGCATGACACCCTTGTAGAAGATAGTGCCAGAGATGTCGATGTTCGCAGCTCGAATTACTTTCTCCAGCATAAGGTTAAAGAAGCCGCACGATAGGGAGTCACCTTGTCTGAAACCGCTTTTGGTATCAATTGGTACGGAGAGGTCTGTCCCAATTTTCACTGCGCTGTTTTGCGAAAGGAGAAGTGCAAGTTGGTTGGCAAAGACTTTGGCTGTCTGTTGTGATTGCAGCTTTTCGACATCCAGCTTTCTCTATGTACCTATCTGTACGCGATTTGCTACACATATAAGTGTGCAGACCTTGGCTGCAACCAAGTGATGGTCTGAGTCGATGTTTGCACCTCGTATTGTGCGTACGTCTAGTACATTGGAAGCGTGCCTTCCGTCGATCACAACGTGATCAATCTGATTTTGTGTGTTTTGATCAGGGGACAGCGAAGTGTCCTTATGGATATCTTTATGTTGGAACCTGGTGCTACTAACTGTCATGTTTCGTGCGGTGGCGAAGTCGATCAGTCTTACACCGTTATCGGTGGCTTCGTCGTGGAGACTGAATTTTCCGATCGTCGGACCAAAGAGACTCTCCTTGCCCACCTTGGCTTTAAAGTCGCCTAACACGATTTTAACATTGTGGCGGGGGCAATGCTCATGAGTTTTGTCGAGGAGCTCGTAGAAGTCATCTTTGGTCGTTTCATCATTCTCATCCGTCGGGGCATGGACACAAATTAGGCTGAAGTTGAAGAATTTTGCCTTGATGCGGATAGTGGCTAGGCGCTCGTTAACGGCCGTGAAACTCGAGACTAGATGACGCAGTCTTTTCCCAACCACAAATCCAACACCAAATTTGTGTTATGACGCATGACAGCTGTAGTAGATATCACAGGATACTCTTTTGGAGCAACCCTGTCCCGTCCATCGCATTTGCTGTATAGCGGTGATGTCAACTCTATATTGTTGGATTACATCCACCAGCTGGATAGAGGCACCTTCCCTGTAGAGGGTTCGGACATTCCAGGTGCATATCCGCAAATCGTTGTCCTTTGGGCTTTTGCGGGAGTCGTCAACATTAGAAGGGTTCTTTATTCGAGGCTTATTTTGAGGATTCATTGGTGGGTATTTTAACGTGGTGGGTTCCAAGCCCGACGCACAACCATTCATTCAAGGTCATGGAGAAGCCCGCCGCACACATTAGTTAACTCACTGATGGTTGTCAGATCGCTATTCAGGGGACGCCACGAGGAGGCTGTGTGTCGACTTGAAACGTAGAACCAATAAGAACACTTCAATTAAAAAACATAAATTTATAAAATATTGACTCAAATTGTTCACTATTGTTAATATTTTGTGGAATAGCCTTTGTTAATTAAAACCGCCTTACACCTTCTAGGCATTGATTCCACCAGAGACGCGCAAGTAGCCTGGGGTATGGAATGCCACGCTTTTTGAATGCTTTGCCACAATTCGTCTTTGTTTTTAGCTCTGGTACTACCAATCTTCTCTTTGACAATATTCCACAAGTTCTCGATTGGATTAAGGTCAGGAGATTGTGAAGGCCAGGTCATAACGGGAAATTCATTATGGGAAAACCAATCTCGCGCAAGGATTGAGGTGTGCTTTGGGTCGTTATCCTGTTGAATTTGCCATTTCAGGGGCATTTCCCATTCAGTAGAAGGAAGCGTCTCCTCCTGAAGGATGTTTACGTAAAGAAATCTGTCCATCGTTTCTTTAATCCAATACAGAGGGCCCACACCATACCAAGATAAGCATCGCCATACCATGATGCTTCCATCTCCGTGCTTAAACTTCTTCCTAGTATATTTTGGGCTCAATTCTGCATTTTTCGGGCGTCTAACCCAACGTTTGCCACCACTTCCAACAAGAGTCACCTTGCTTTCGTCTGTCCATAACACGTTAGGAATTTTTTTGCATTAATTGAACCATCCCACTCAATGTGCGCTTCAGCGAACTCTATGGCAAACTTTCGATGTCTTTGTGTCAACATTGGTACTTTTCATGCTGTTCTCCCATACATTATTTTTCCACCAAACGTCTCCTTACTGATCGACCACAAATTTGAACCCCTGTCCCCTCTCTAATTGCGGCAGCTGTCTTAAATGGATCGCGTGGCGCCAAAATTTTAATGCGATTGTCATCTGTACTTGTAGTTTTGAAGGGCTTACCTTTCTTGCAATGAAATTTTTGAGGTAATAAAGATTGGTAGACAAATGTCGAGGATCTGCTAATAGTTTTAGCTATTTGGCGGATGCTCTGTCCCTCATTTCGCAGTTTTCACGCTCCTCCTTGCTACAGTGCTTTGCTCGACCCATTTTGCTGTGACATTACGGAATAGTTTACATTTAATTTGTTTAATTACCCTCAATGCTTACCAGTACAAATTATAAACAAATTTAAGTTTCCTTTTTAAAATATAAATCTTTTCGTCTGCTGTTCTTATTGAATTGTCCGCCTTCGAATGCTTCGCTTCAACTTTTTTGTTTGGGAATCCCTAAAAAATATTTAAATGTGGTGTTGCCACCTAGAGATTTATAAAGTATATATTATACCATTTTCTTCTCTATAAAAATTGTTTGCCATAACCAGTCCGATAAAAAAAATCAATGGAAGTTTTATAGTGCAAGGTGTTCTTATTGATTGTCCGACACTGTATGTACTTATGTATGTACAATACATAACACATTTCACAAATTACACTTTTGACTTTAAACTTCATTAAAGCATAACTTTTGGCTCTGTTTCTTTCTCTGAACTTTTTGACTTGATTTTTAGGCAGCTAAAGCCGTTTGAAAAGAAATTTAAGAAATATTATACAATTAAAAGCTTGACAGTTATTAACAAAATTGCGTTTAACTAATTCTATCTTTAAAACTACTAAAATCTATGACAAATAGTTGTGTAGCGATATACTTTGTATAGTTAGAAGTGGCGCAAGAACGTGTCTACATTTTTAAAATGTCGAAAGAAAAATTTCCTCTTCTTGCATGTATAAAGTATGCGATTTTTTTGGTTAAGATAAAATAAACGTGCGTTTAATTTTCACAATCAATTTAACTTCTGGTTTGTTGTTGCTGCTGTAGAATTCTTGGAGTTCACTTATCCACTATGTGCATATTTTAATTTTACTTTAGTATTACAACTTTTTTTGATGCTGCTGTGGCTGCTGTTACCACTGTTGATCTTGTTTTTGTTGTTGTGGTTCTTTTGCTGCTGCAGCAGCTTCTGCTCTTTCTCTCAGTTTACTCAAAAATTCGTTTTGCTTTCAGCCCTCTTTTTCGGTCGATACTTCCTTCTTCTCCTTGCACCTCACAGCTCCACTCTTGAATTCAATTCGATCTTCGTCGTTGTTTTTCAAGTGGAGGCCATAATTTGACTTTTTTTTGTTTATGTGTTTGTTTTCAGGCATGGCTTTTTTCAAGTGTACTATTTCAGAACTGGTTTTAACAGTTGCTTTTCATTTTGTTTCGTTTAGTTGAAAATCTTTCTCATTTACCATACATAAGTTAAATCAAAACTTTAACTTAATAAATTCAATTAGATTAGGTTAATAAAATAAAATTTATTTATTCTGTTATGGTTGTTGTTATTTCACTTGATTTAGTGGCATTGTCATTTGTAAGAATTTAGAATTTGCTATATGTAGTTAAATTGCACATCTTTGAATTAGTTAAAGAAAAAAGATTTGGTCATGAATCAGATAATATTGATAGTGAAATTTTGATAATTTCTTAGAGGATGTTTACCCGGGCGCAAGCATGAGAGTCTGTGGGAGAGAGACTTCCCTAAGTTAGTAAGAAAAAGACGTACAGCTTCTATTTAATTCTTAATACCTTACTATTCTACCTGTCTCTCTCACGCAGTCTGCCTTAGTAATGATAAGGGAAGGTAGTTAAGATTACGCAATTTCATGCAGGTCGCAGGACGTAAAGCCTTTACTAAATGACTCCTTCTAAACTTAGAGGCTTCGCAATTCTGTTTCTTCAACAATTTAGGCTGTTGAATGTAAAATAACAGCACACCGTCCATTAAATTAACATCGGATGGGATTTAAAAGCAAAAACTGTTAGTTTGATATACTTTTAGTTACTGCTAGTTTTGATACTTATATGGTAATAACATTTTCCCCCTTAATGTACATTTTTTACAATATTTAATTGTTTTTAATATTAAAAACCTTTCTCTTCAACTTCCGGTGTCAAAAAAAAAATAAAATTAAGTGTCAAGTTTGTTACTGCGTTCTGAAACGTAATGCATTACAAATATTTTGTAGTTTGGCGATATAGAGTAGTATACTTTGTACGTTAGCACTTGACAAGAAAACCTCAGGCATGGCAGTAATCAATTACATTATGTGAATAATTACACATAAAATTACAATTACAAGTTATTGGAACTGTTTGATTTTCATTTACAATTACTTAATTACTTATTAATTGTAATTGGCATTAATTTGAATAGCAATTAATTGTAATTAATTGAACTCCAGACAATTACATTTTTAATAAATTGTAATTGACATTTTTTCGTAATTATAATTCGACCTTCGTCAATTACAATTACTTTTTAATTCATTTCCATTTAAATTTTGGTTTTAGTTTTATTTATGTAGTTATTCGGTCAAAACAATCATACGTGCCATAATAAACATATCGGTTAGCGTATGTACAATTTAATAGTTTTTTTTGGGTTTTGTATTATGCTTTTAAAATATACTTTTCACAGATTTCCTCCAGAATGAGTGTAGTAGTTTGTGCATAACTTTGCGTTTTCTGTGAACATGCTAAATTTCAGGCTTAATGCTGCTGTCAAAATATTTTAGCTGTTGTTACTAGTTTCACAATGTTATCGGGAAAAGTTGTCTTGTCAAGAATGCTTTAAAATTTCAAAAACAGCAAAACATATAAAAAACGATGGTAAAGCCATTAAAACGATAAGAATCTGAAAACTAATCTAGCATTTACTAAATTTATATAGTATGGTATGTTGTATGTTGCTAATCCAATAAGAATAAATAAGGAAGGCGGTGTGGTTAGGCAGCAAACCAAATGAGAGACGTGTTTCATGTAAATTGTACCTGAAAACTAACTGTTCTACTTATTTTTGCCATTTTCACGTCTACTACTACTCTATTAATTTAAATTTTTGGTAAAATGGCCTCCAATTTGGTAGATTCCAGTAAAATTCGTTTGTACTTTTTTATTTCACAAGCTCTCTAGCATATCTTGCCAGAGTATGGTAAGACTGCAAGAATGCTGCTTTAATTTTTTTAAATTCCGACATTACAATGATTTCTTTCACTTTTATTTCACTTTTTCCGAAAAACCCATGAATTGGGGGAGACAAATTTGATTTTTGACTGTGATAAATAACTGGGCGGCTATTTGTAGATTTGGTATGTAGATTTCGGTATATTTTGGTCGATTATTCAGGTGTGTTTGGTTTCGGTTGCACTGGTAAGAAGACGTCCGCAGTGAAGTAGGAAGGGGTGGAGGATATGTCCCAACTCCCTTGTACATATTTCTTTTATAACGAATCGAAGTCGATTCCGCACCATTACATGAAATCACAAAAAATATATGTTTGCACTCCCCCCAACTAAAATTCTGTCCACGACCATACTCTTGTCACCATACTCTTGTACTTGCCACTTTGACTGTGATTTTAAAACTTTCAACAGATGCTAACAAATGTTTCGACTTTATTTTGTTAACGTTTTTTATTAACAATTTCATGATAGGTTAATGCTTAAGTTTTTAATATTTTAACTTTAGCTTACCTTTTTATAATTTCGGCGAAAAATGATAATGGTTTTTCCAACTGCCAATAATCCAATCAGCCAAATTCTCTAATCCTTTTTGTTTCGTTTGTTTCGGAAACGCCAATTAAATATTACAAAAATTTATTGCCACGTTTTTTCTTTCTTTTGTGAATGTAATTTAATAATATTCTGAATTAAATTCTTCAAAATGCATTTTCGCACCTTATTTGCATTTTTGCCTGTTTTTTGTGTGGTTGTTTTATTTTGACGATGCTTTTTTAGTACCAACAACAAATTAACGCAAGAAATTCGTGCACAGAAAAAGTGTGAAATCGCGGGAGAAGAAAAACGAATATAAACTTTGAGAGTAAAACAAAACGTGTCTCGACGCACTTTTCCGTTTCTTTGCTTGCTAATTGCAATTAATGAAATTTACTTAATCAATTAAAATTTAATTTTTTGTTGAAATACATTTACATATTTGTACACTTTCTACGCGTTTCTTTTGTTAAACGTGTACGAAATTTAAATATCTTTTTGAAGATATTCTATTTTATTACCTTTATTTTCATTAGTTTATTCATCATTAAATTATTGTTTTCCGCTACTGCTTCTTCACCTCTTCATACTCAACGACGGAAACTCTCTACAACAACCACTATAAAGCCAACTCAAGTGTTTTTGACGTCGCGTTTTTTGCATTACCAGAATCCACTTTTATTAGTAGACTGTGTATAGTACATTCCTCTAATTTTGAAAATTTCCGCGTCTTCTTACCAACTCGGACAACAGTCGTCAAAGAACTGGCTCGTATATGAAAAGCAACAATAAGCATTTCTTGCTATCTTATTGCAATACTTAAACAAATATCTCTTGGGTTTGAACAAACACAACAACGTGGTGTGTCTACATACATATGTATGTACACTCGTCAATACCCAACGGGAAAGATTAGGCTCTAGTAGAGTTTCTTAACTACTCATAGAAAAGCTTCCATCTCAGGATTTAGCCCTTCTTCTTTGTAGGGCAGCTATCTTGGGAAGGAAGCGCGGTAGTTGGGAGTTAACCATCCAGGAAATGCTCAAAGAGTGCTTTTGGGTAACACTATTTTCCCACTGCTCTTGTATACAATATATGCCATTATCAAATTAACATGTGCAGTTGTTGTTGTTGTTTCGTTACGGTCCTTTGTAATACCACACCAAATCTTTTGAACTACAGTTTAACGTCGGCATCGACCAGCGGGGTGGCAATTTTTTATCACTTAGTGGTTTTGACATTGCCTACCAAGAGGTGCACTTGTACACTTTCTTTAAATTCTCATTTACTTCAAATCACCAGATCTAGAGGGGAATGGAATCTTTAATATGCCGATTGGAAGACTAAGTATGTCGCCGACTTATTAACAACACAAATATATATAAAGCATCTTAAAAGTTATAGTCACTCAACCTGTTTTTAGTTATTTTAGAATCATTATTTCCTTTTCAATGTGGTTCGTCTAGCCTGACAGCATTTCCAATTTTGCAACTTGTTTACTTGAAACAACGAAAAACGAGCACTGCCGAAGTGCTTTTTCACACAGCGCTTTATACTTTCCTGTTGGGTACGTATAACAACAACGAGTAATAAGATAGTCGTATCTTTTCGTATTCGGTAGTTTAACTTAAATCACAGTGTTGCCACTGAGAATTTTTTTCCTACCAAGTTTTTCCCAAAACTAAAGTTTCAAACTTTTTTCACATTAAAAAGAAGTAACGTTTTACAGTATTTAATGCGTTTATTAAAATTAGATGTTACATAAATACAAGTTAAATACACACATCGTGTGTGTTTAAAAAATACTATATATTTATATCTTTACTGTTGGGTTCGTTTTTCAGATAGTTTGATGTGTACATACTACTGTGGGCAAAAGATAGTAAGACTTTGTTCATAATTTCAAATTTTTTTTATTCATTCTTCCAAATCTATTTCGTCCCCTTCAAAGTAATCCTCCCCGGCCCCAATACACTTGTGCCAACGTTTTTCCAATTCTCGAAACAGTTGTTAAAGTCAATTTCCGGAATAGCCTTCAATGCGCTTAGCGATTCATGTTTAATGTCTTCAATTGACTCAAAACGGTGTCCACGAAGCGGTTTTTTGAGTTTAGAAAATAGCCAAAAGTCACACGGTGCTAAGTCAGGCGAATAGGGTGGTTGCGGAACGATATCAGTCGAATTTTTGGCAAAATGGTCTCGTTAAACCAATGCAGTGATTTTGGAACCAATCGTGCATTCACTCTTCTTAGGCCCAAATGATGTTTTAAAATGGTTTTCACTGATCCTACCGATATTCCAACGATGCCAGTAAGGTCTCTGTCTGTTAATAGTCGATTCTCGAGCACCAATTCCTTGATTTTATTGACGTGTTGATCATTTGAACAATTTGTACCAATCAAAAACACTTGCTCGCGACATACAATTATCACCGAAGGCCTTTTGCAACATTCTGAACGTTTCGGCACCAGAAATTTGATTCCGCACACAAAATTTAATGGAACTTCTTTGTTGAATAATTTCACTCATTGTGAAAATCGCCGAATGCACTTTTTGTACTTCAGAAAGACAAGCGTATACTAAACACTAATGATTATTTTTTTTATGTGACATTTGGCACAGATGTCACCGACAGTCATACCAACCTTAAAAAATGATATTTTGATGAATGGGTTTCCACGCGAAATTTAAATTAAAAAGTCTTACTACTTTTTGCCCACAGTAGTATACATATACTAAGTTGAGAACGAGGCTTTAAACAGGTTTAATATAAAGACCACAATATAAGAGTTGGTAAAGAGAGGGTTAGCTAAATTTAATATCAAAGATAAATATATGTGTATATTTGTATTTTGTAGCGAAAAATGAAATCTATGTAAATTGTCAATATACATCGATTTTTTTATAAATTATAAATTTTGAAAAAAAATTATGTAAATTATAATTTAAGCTACAAAGAGAAAATAAACCTATCAAATTTGGTTTTGAAGTCGCCGACATTTTTTCTTCAAAAGTTTTAAATTTTATAAATAAAACTGGTCAACAAAACACTTTTTGATATTTACGGCGTTTTTATTTGACCTTAGCGCTTTTGCACTTATTTACAAAACTGAAGATTATTTTTCGCCAGTTTTAGTTTCGAAATGTAAAAAACTCTTTATAAATTTAAGAAAAACGATAATAAATCAAACCTGTTTGTTAACGAAAGTCTATTAAACCTGAAAAACAAGAACGAAATTTTTAATATTGATAATAAAGTTTTATTTTAAGTTTCTTTTTGTTTTATCTTTAAAATATGTGGTTTCTAGAATCAAGACCAGTATTTTAAGATTAAAATGTTATTATTTTAAGATCGTTCTCCCATTAATTTAAGAATACGTTCTTGTTTTAAGATTGTTCCAGTTTAATTTGAAGAAATAAACTTTTATATACGTCCGAAAAGTTTTTTTGTTCTTAAAAAATATTCAGTTTATATATAAGACAGCCGTTATTCATATCAAGATTTTTTGATCTAAAGAAATAAGAAAAAAGTGCTACAATTCATTTCGACCGAGCTTTGACCTCAATGTTTTTCTCAGTGTAGTAATTTGTTTACATAAAGGGTGATTTTTTGCTACTTGGTTTTTGGCGTTTATATTTCTGACAATTCACGCGTGACTTTTGACATGTGTCAAGTAAAAAATGCTCAGTTTGGTTTGGCAATTCATCATGAATAGACTTACGCCTGAACAACGTTTGCAAATTATTGAAATTTATTATCAAAATTCGTGCTCTGTGAAAAACGTGTTAACCAAGCTACGTCCATTTTATAGTCGTCATAATCGACCCACAGAACAGACTGAATGGATACGAGAATAAGCAGAATTGCTGTATTTGGAGTGAAGACCAGCTACAGTCAATTCAGCAGCTACCAATGATCCTGAAAAATCCACTGTTTGGTAAGATTTATGAGCAGGCGGCATCATTGGGCCGTACTTCGTCAAAGACGATGAAGGTCTCAACATTACGGTTAATGAAGAAAGGTACCTTTCGATGGTAAAAGACTTTGTTTTGCCGAAAAAGCTAGAATTGGATTCGACCGACATGTGGTTCCAACAGGACGGTGCCACATGCCACATGCCACAGTGCACGCGAAATCATGCATCAATTGAAAGGTGAATTTGGTAAGCAGTTAATCTCACGTTTTGGTGCAGTCAATTCTTGGTGACCAATTGATCATGTTATTAGACCCCAAGTTTGAAAGTTTGAAAATTTAAAATTTTTTTTGCTCATATTTGTAAATTTATGATTTTTCCCTTGTCATGTATTTTAAATTTTGTTTAACTGATAGAGAATCTCTGTAATATCTGAATTTTTATAGTCCATTTATTTTTTGACAATATCTTAACAGTCTGTAAAATAAATAATAAACAAATAAATATTAGATTATTCTAAGTATATTTTTTATACCATATTTATACCTATCACTTAAGGTGAAATTGTAGAATACAAAAAACTGTAACAAAAAATATTATTTTTAATTATTCAATCAATTTTACTTCAGTACTCTGACTTGATATTTATGATACTTATCAGCCGACAATTTAAATGAGTACCAATCGATTTTTTCTTTTCGATATTGTGTCTCTAGTTTAGGAATTAAATAAAAATTTTTCTGAAATTTTTATTTATTTTGAAAAAAATTTTCTTTTTCAAAGCCTAAAATTTTTAGAACGGCAGCACTGATACTCGCCTGCATTCGTTTTGTTTGTATGCCTTCTCTCACACTCTCAGCAGCTTACTAGTTTGTTATTCTGTTTGTTGTTGTTGTTGATTTTGCTGCAGTTAGGCTGTGGTTATATTCAAATTTTACTCTGCGAACACCATGCAATTGCTGTTGCCCGATTAAGAAAAAAGAGCTTTTACTCACTCTCACAACGAACACGATACGCTGGGTGAAATGTACACCGAGCACGCCGAGTATTCAGGGTGGCAATGAGTTATTCTACAAAAAAAGAACAGAAATGCATGTAAAATAGAAGGAAAACATGCAAACCTGTACATCACTACTTTCATATGCAGAAAAGCGAAGTTGCGAATGTTTTTAGTTTTTAAAAGTGAATATTAAATATATTATTCATAAAATTATTGAAGAAAATCATATTATTTTCATAATTTTTCAATTATATTGTTAATGCACTCTCCATATTGATAAAATCGTTTAAAGTTTTTTGGTTTACCATTTAGTATTGCCGTTGCAAACAACATAGTATTAAAAAAAAAACTGAATTCCGACAAAAAGCAACTCTGTAACGAACAACAATGTAACCACTACACCCAGCACGAACAGCGAACACCAGTTTAACCAGTACCTTAAAGACAAGTGTGTTCGTGAGCGTAACTACAATAGAGCGAGAGATACAAAAGAGAACTCCCATTTTTTTTATGTTTTTAACTGATTCAAAATAACTGGATAACTTTCTTATGAAAATTTGCAGAACTGTTAAGCAGTCAGTTTTTCATTTGCTAGACTGAAAAGTAGAGTTGCCATGTTCTATTATTAATTTATTTATTTTTTAGTAAACGGATATTTTAAAGAAAATACTTTACGATTAATGGTAGTGGATTTGATTTTCACAACGCTCTGCCCTTAACCGTTCAGGGGTGAATGATGAATGCCTTGGAAAAAACCAGCTAGCAGTACTACATATGTATGTATGTATAGGTATATGCTGCCGTGCAAAGCTCATTTTAAGTTATTGTTTTTTACTTGTCATTTACGTGTCAAGACGGTTGATTAGTTATGTAGTACTTGTAGTTGAACAAGTGAAGTAGCACCTGCCATCAAAAAGATATGCTTCTATCATTTGAGGCTGTAATTCATTTAATGTGATATCTCTCACAAATCCATTCACAAGCTCGATTTTTTTATGTCAAAAGAGGACTGATTAATCCATAATTAAATCCCAGGTTCGTGAATAAATCTTCTGGTTCGACTTCGAACTTTTAAATTGTTTAAAAAGCGGACTACTTGCTTACTTAGCTGGCGCTACAACCGATGATCGGTCTTGGCCGCCTCCACAAAGCTTCACTTCTGCTATGCGCGCGCTGGCGCCAGTTGATAAGGCCAAGTGCAGTCAGGTTGCCCTGCACCTGGTCTTTCCAACGGAGATTAGGACGTCCCCTTCTGCGTGATCCTCCACCGTGGTTCGAATAAAACACCCTTCTAGCCGGAGCGCTTTCTTCCATTCGCTCAACATGACCCAGCCAGCGAAGCCGCTGGAGTTTTATACGCTTGACTATGTCAGTGTCGGCGTACAGCTCATACAGCTCATCGTTCCATCTTATTCGATACACGTCGTCCACGCATACTGGACCGTAGATCTTACGGAGTATCTTCCTCTCGAACGCTCCTAACAGTCTCTCATCATTGATGGTCAATGTCCACGTCTCTGCGCCATACATTAGGACGGGAAGGATGAGGGACTTAAAAAGCGGACACTGATCGTTATTTCAGCCCCGGTGCATACGCAAATGTTTTAAATGACGGTAGTATTACAATAGATATTTCACTACAGATTACCTAATAATAAAGATAATTTAATAAAAATATCAATTTATATTCTTCTGCTTGACAAAGCAGAAAGCGATACAAAAAAACATTGCATTTCCATGTTGTACATTTATTCCTTATGTGTTTGGAATTCACTACACTCTAGTTCTTAGTTTTTCCAGATCACGACGTGGACCAGGGGGACTGCAAAGTCGTTAGCATCAACATGTCGGAAAACGAGAGATAATTAAGGAGTAACGTTCTGAAACACCCACTCTAAAATTTAACCTATAAGTAATAACTCTACTTTGCGTTAAAGCGTGAAAAATGGAATTTGCCCTAATAGCATTTATAAAAGACAAGAAACAAGAACAAAAAATATAAATGCTAATCGATGGAAAATACGATATACTATATTATTCTTGTTATTATTCTTTAACAAGAAATTTGAGTTGGTTACAAGTTGATTAACTTATACTATGAATATAATTTGGGTTGATAAACCACTCATAACTAACCAGATTATCGGAATATTACAATTTTAGCTTTTGAGTTTAAACAACTTTTTCATGAATTTCGTGAAAACTCATGGATCAGGCAAACATTTCTTTTTTTAAAAAGTAATACAGGGATCAAGAGCAGAGCTATTTAACGTTCAGTAATAAAAATTAAAATCTCTCGAATAACTGATTTAAGGTGTAGATTTTCCTGAATTCCATGAAAGTATCAATATCTCAAAAACTAACTAGCTTTTTTCAGCTATATTTTCATATTTGAGTCAGTAATGAGCTGCTCTATTAACCCTCCAAGGTATTGTGTTGTGTTTTGGGACACCCTTTATGTAAAAAATAAATTAATTGTGAGAAGTAACATTAACATTAATTTTAAGCTAGATAGAACGACTGCCGTACTAGTGCAACAATATTCGTTGTTTTTCTAAATCCTTTTATTCTGACAAATTACAAAGCTGAAGAAAGAATTAAAAAATATATTTTAACTTGGATTTTAACTTGGAGTCCGTACTACATGTAGTGCGCTCAGCACATATGGAAGCAAAGGCAGTATTTCTTGTAACTTAATTCAAATCGTTTATTATTCAGCAAAGTTTGTATACTTAAGTAAAGAACTTAAGCACTTTACATGAAGCCGCACATCACATTTAATGCAACGTGTAGGGGCGATGATTACAACGTAGCTGTTTACATTTTCCTTCTGTTTGACGTCTGGTCGCAGTAAGTAAATGCTCCTTTCGATCAACTCTGATGTCGCATGATGATCCTGATGAAAGCGTTGCTAAGGGTTTTCCATAAGTAGATATTAGCAATGTGGCAATGAGCCGACGAAAAGCCAAATAGCTAATTTTACCTCCCATATGTCTATGTAGTTGCCACGCATTGTGCTCTGCAAGATCAATGAAGTGTGTGAATATAGGAAAATACTACTTTTTACCCCGAGTTACAAGCTGGTATTTGGATCTACTCGATCAACGCCCCCCATGATTATAATCATGAATAAGGCATGGTTGTTGAATATGTACACGCTTTTCATCCTTTTGAGACCAACGTGAAACAGTTTTTGAAGGTTTAACTGGATGGACGTTTGAAGCAACGTTTATTGCACTGCTGTCGTTCCAACAGCACATAATTATTTGTTGGTACGAAGTTTACGATAGTCATACCACCCCCTTTCTCTTTTCTGCAGATGTTTTTCAACGCTTCGTTCTTCTATCTCAACCAATAATTTAATTGTTTTCACAAAATTATCGAAATACAATCGGTGAGCAATGTCGGATTGGGTGATAATATGTCCCAATACGTTAAGAACCAAGTCCCATTTCCTTGTAGGTATTTTTTGGAAAAGGTCCTGCACACTGATATGGCTCAAACCGAATAATGTAGCCTTTATAAGTTCCTCCAATCTAAAATTTGTAGCCATATCTTATAGTTTGGATCCATCTGCTCGTCCACAGAATGCTGGAGAAACTTTTGTTCAACATTTCTAAAAGTGGTCTAACTTTTGCGAACTTGTCTGTTTTATCCAAACTGTTACTGACTACAAAGTGCAAGTTTCTTATTTAGATTTCAAATCGATTCCTTCTCATTGAGTTCAACACAAAAGAATGATGAGTATCCCTATAATTTTGCCAATACATACGCTGTATGTATCGAAACAATATTGTAGCCAATCAGAAGCAAAATTCCAATAAAGAACCTGATTTCGTCTGGAACATAGTCATTGAAGTATTGAGCACCAAAATTTTCAAACAAATCGAGAGGTGTTGGTAGAATACATTTACTTTACTTTACTTTTCTTCGCCTGTTGCAATAACGCAAGTGGAATTTCGTCTTCACTATCCGAATCAGAAGAATAAGCATTGCAAAAAAGCTCAACCCTTTCATTTAATAACAGGGGTGGTAAGTTCTTAAAATTTACTTCATTTTTATCTCCAGAATCTTCATCTGTTACATAGTTCTTCACGCACAACTGTAATGACGTAATGATTTTTCGAAAACTCTTTAATGTTAAATAGCTGAAAGAATAAATTATTATTTTTTACATCCAATAAAATCACGTATAATTTACTTATCCACATGTACATTTGCTACGTATTCGTTTTTATAACTATTTTAATTTTAAAAAAATATAGAAACGCCACAAAAGTAAAATATTCATAAAAAACTTTTTCTCTTCGATCACGTGGCATCTTCACACTTTACCTAATTTTACAAAACTGAAAACTCTGATCCAAAAAAGAAACACTCAAACAATTTCCGTAGACAAAACTTATGAAGGCTTGCTTTGTTGGCCGCTATGTTCTGTAGCACAACAACAAGTCGGTTAGATGCAGTACGGCCGGAATATCTGTGGATCCAGTGCTCACATCAATAACTGACAAATCTTTTGACTTTGTTTTTTGCAATCACAACTTTGGTGAACTTGTCATTATTATTATTATATTAATTGTTTATTTATTTAACGCAATATTTATCATTGCATATGCGTATGCATATATATTTTTGTTTCTACAATAATAGTAATATTTTGTACCCGGTTTCAAATTCTGGGTAGTAATCTGGTACAACACTAGCTACAATCTTCTGACACTGTATAGAAAATAAACTCAATCAGGTTGTCTTTATTTCTTATTATTTCTAAAAAAAAGAACATATGTATAAAATTTTGAAAGTTAGTGCAAACTAAAATTTTTTTTGATATATTGGAGTTTCCCTTTAGCTGTGGTTACTTAAATCGAAAATTATGATCGCCGATCACAAGGAAAATGTTGTTGCACCGAAGACAATGTGTTGTGTGTATTGGACACCGAGCACAAAGTGTTCACCAAGTGGTGCGCTATTTATATTTATTTCATTAAATTTGATATAGCTCCGTACGTTAGTAGAAAATTGAAGCTATAAAAAGGATTTTTATAAAGAAAGTTTGTGTTTTAAGTCTTTTGTCTTCTTGTTTTGCTTTTTCGCTCGGGTGTCTTGTACTCATAAATATAAAAATGTGTGGCGATGGTTTTACTAAAATTATTATACCACAAACTGTGCAAAAGGATGATGGTATACCAAATTTAAATTTTTTTGTTAGCTGTTTCCTTGTAATTTAAAACATCAAAGTATTTCTTTCCTTTTAATTTGGTTTACAGGGTTCACAGTTCGTCAATAAATAAATTTTAAATTTCTTTTGTTTTAAATACTTTTGCACCTTTAATGAAATACTAAAATACTGCCCGATTTCCGTATACTTCGTCGCTTCAAAGAAGTCGTAGTAACAAAAGATTATGCGTACATAATTTAGAAACCGAAATCACGAAAGAGTGAATAAATAAACAAACACAGAAGCATATTACTTACTTAACTGGCACTACAACCGATGATCGGTCTTCGCCGCCTCCACAAAGCTTCGCCAGCTATGCGCGCGCTGGCGCCAGTTGATAAGACCAAGTGCAGTCAGGTTGCCCTGCACCTGGTCTTTCCAATAAATAATGGTTCAAATAAAACACCCTTCTAGCCGGAGCGCTTTCTTCCATTCGCTCAACATGACCCAGCCAGCGAAGCCGCTGGAGTTATATACGCTTCACTATGTCAGTGAACATAGAGCTCATACAGCTCATCGTTCCATCTTATTCGATACACGTCGTCCACGCATACTGGACTGTAGATCTTACGGAGTATCTTCCTCTCGAACACTCCTAACAACCTCTCATCATTGATGGTCAATGTCCACTTCTCTGCGCCATACAATAGGACGGGAAGGATGAGGGACTTATAGAGCGTTATTTTCGTCGGTCGAAAGAGGGCTCTACTGCTCAATTGTCTACTGAGCCCGTAGTAACACCTGTTGGCAAGAGTTAGTCTCCGCTTGATCTCAAGGCTGACATTATTGTTGGTGTTTATGCTGGATCCTAGATATACGAAATCCTTGACGACTTCAAAAGTATAGTTGTCAACAGTGACATTTTGTCCAAGACGCCGTGACTCTTTTTTGTTGACACAAGGTATTTCGTTTTGTCCTCGTTCACCACTAGACCCACTCGACGAGACTCCCTTTCCAGGTTGGAGAATGCTGCACTGGCTGCTCGAGCGTTTTTGCCAATGATGTCAATATCATCAGCGTATGCTAGCAGCATGACACTCTTGTAGAAGATAGTGCCAGAGATGTTCGTGTCGATGTTCGCAGCTCGAATTATTTTTTCCAGCATAAGGTTAAAGAAGCCGCACGATAGGGAGTCACCTTGTCTGAAACCTCTTTTGGTATCAAATGGTACGGAGAGGTCTGTCCCAATTTTCACTGCGCTGGTGGTGTTGGTCAGTGTCATTTTGCAAAGACGAATGAGCTTTGAAGTGATACCAAAATCAGACATTGCGGCGTACAAGTGATCCGTAATCGTGCTGTCGAAGACGGCTTTATAATCGACAAATAGGTGATGGGTGTCGATCTGTTTTTCTCGGGTCTTTCCCAGAATTTGGCATAGTGTGAATATCTGGTCGATGGTGGATTTACCAGGCCTGAAGCCACACTGATAAGGCCCAATCAGTTTGTTGACGATGGGCTTCAGTCTTTCGCACAGTACGCTCGATAGAACCTTATATGCAATATTAAGAAGGCTTATCCCACGATAGTTGGCGCAGATCGTGGAATCACCTTTCTTATGGATTGGGCAGAGTACGCTGAGATTCCAATCACTTGGCATGCTTTCCTCTGACCATATTCTGCATAGAAGCTCATGCATGCGTTTTTTGAGCTCTTCGCCTCCGGTCTTAAACAACTCAGCTGGCTGGCCATCTGCTGTTAAGACCTCCTCATAGTCAGGCGGCGGTACTTCAACGCCGTCAGTGATTGGGGTTTCCGGAGTGGATTCCGCAGTGGCGGGATTATTGCTGTCGTCGCCATTAAGCAGCTGCGAAAAGTGCTCCCTCCATAATCTCATTATGCCCTGGACATCTGTCACCAGATTTCCGTCTTCATCCTTGCAGGATGAGGCCCCGGTCTTCAAACCATCAGTAAGGCGTCTTATTCTTTCAAAGAATTTTCGGACCTCGTTCCTGTCCCGCGTCTTTCTCCTCCGATTCTCCTCCCTCCTCAACTTTCTGTATCATTCCTTAGCAGCTCACGTTGCAACTGACTGCAGGGTGGCTCTGTAAACTGCGTTTTTTGCTTCAGTAGCACCGCGACACTCTTGGTCATACCACATATTTCTCCGTCGACGGTGGTAGCCTAGCACCTCTTCGGCAGCCGTACGCATAGAGCGGGAAATGTGCGTCCACTGCGCGCATATATCATCAAGTTGAAGGGTGTTTTGCGAAAGGAGAAGTGCAAGTTGGTTGGCAAAGACTTTGGCTGTCTGTTGTGATTGCAGCTTTTCGATATCCAGCTTTCTCTATGTACCTATCTGTACGCGATTTGCTACACATATACGTGTGCAGACCTTGGCTGCAACCAAGTAGACCACGTATTGTGCATACGTCTAGTACATTGGAAGCGTGCCTTCCGTCGATCACAACGTGATCAATCTGGTTTCGTGTGTTTTGATCAGGGGACAGCGAAGTGTCTTTATGAATATCTTTATGTTGGAATCTGGTGCTACTAACTGTCATGTTTCGTGCGGTGGCGAAGTCGATCAGTCTTATACCGTTATCGGTGGCTTCGTCGTGGAGACTGAATTTTCCGATCGTCGGACCAAAAAGACTCTCCTTGCCCACCTTGGTATTTAAGTTTTGTCGAGGAGCTCGTAGAAGTCATCTTTGGTCGTTTCATCCTTCTCATCCGTCGGGGCAAGGACACAAATTAGGCTGATGTTGAAGAATTTTGCCTTGATGCGGATAGTGGCTAGGCGCTCGTTCACGGCCGTGAACCTCGAGACTAGATGACGCAGTCTCTTCCCAACCACAAATCCAACACCAAATTCGTGTCTCGACCCATAAAAGCTGTAGTAGATATCACAGGATGCTCTTTTGGAGCAACCCTGTCCCGTCCATCGCATTTCCTGTATAGCGGTGATTTCAGCTCTATATTGTTGGAGGACATCCACCAGCTGGATAGAGGCACCTTCCCTGTAGAGGGTTCGGACATTTCAGGTGCATATCCGTAAATCGTTGTCGTTTCGGCGTTTGCGGGAGTCGTCAACATTAGAAGGGTTCTTTATCCGAGGCTTATTTTGAGGATTCATTGGTGGGTATTTTAACGTGGTGGGTTCCAAGCCCGACGCACAACCATTCATTCAAGGCCATGGAGAAGCCCGCTGCACAAATTAGTTAACTCACTGACGGTTGTCAGATCACTATCAAAAAGCATATTGGAACAATTAAATTAAAGAATTGTCTACAGCATGTTCAAGCTGCTGCTTCTTTCATATTGTTTGCTATTGATAAGCATAGAGAATACATGCGGCAGTCGCAAAACGCATTCAGCCAATTTAAAGCTGCAGCTGAGTGTTGCCAAACCTGGGATTTCAAAATCCACTTGATATTTTTATTGACATATTCATATATAGTATGGCATATGCTTATACATGGTCTTTAAAAGTTTTTGTAGTTAATATTTGTGTTTGTTTTGCTTAATATTTATATTAAGTTTTGTATTATTTTATTCTTAAATCATTAAATTTTAGAAGTTTTTAATTTTGGAAGAATCTATAGGAAGTGTGATAAAACATTATACAAAATTTTCTTGTTACTTGTTAACTACCACATAAATATGATTGCATAAATGTAGTTACTAATCACTAGGGGGATTCTCTAAGTCCAGCACCGTGCAAGATTATATAAGATTTTTGTTCTCTTTTCGATGCAGGGATACCAAAGTCTTGCACCATGTAAAAGCATATGCTAAACTTAAAGAATCGCTCTAGTATAATACAATTAAAAGAAATCGGCACTCAAAGGCAAAATTAAAAACGCTAAACTCACCAATAAGGCAGCATAGAGCTGAAAAAGGCACAAACAAATTTGAAAATATGAAAAAAGAAAGAAATAACAGATGTTAATTTTTTTAAAAGGTGTAAAGTTTAATTTTTAATATGAAGTTAGCAACAGCTTGTATGAATGCGATGACTATAATAGGTAATATAAAAATAATATATAAATTGTTTTGTTTTAGGCATTTGTAAAATTTTAACCAAAAAGTATCAAAGAAAGTTCTAGAATCTGATGTGATCCTACTCTTTTCACCTTGCTTCCGCATTTGCATTCTTAAGTAACGATTTTTTTGAGCTGTTTCTTGAGAAACGTCGTTGCAATTTTAATAAATTAAAATTTGCTTAAAATTTGAGATTCGTTTTTGAGCAGTTTCGCCTTTAATCGATAATTGCTGCATAGACTAAAGGATGCCAAATCCCAGAAATGGAAACTTCAAATAATATATGACAATTAAATTTCGGAGTAATAAAAAGTAAAACAGGCATAAGGATAGAAAACCCCCCAAAAAGGTATTAATTACTTTAAAAATGAATTAGAAATTTGGAAAAAGGTGCTAACGCGTTTATACCATATGTATATATTTTAATGATCATAATGTAGGATTAAGCAGAAAAGAAGGATAATTTGTTATAATCTGAACATTGAAAATTGCCTATTGGTTGCACGTTGCACAAATCGAAATTTTATTGTGTTACTATTACAAGATGGGAATTCCCCGAATGAAACTAGGTATACACCAAAACTAAATATACCTAAGTGCAGGTAAAGTGTATAAAAAAAAAAAAAAAAATATAATTGGTCAAAATATTTGGCGTGTAAAGGATCAAAGAAATAGAACAAAAGTATTATAAAAGTAAAATAGATATATTTTACAAAATAAAGGCTCTAGGGTATATCATACTCCATAACACCGGCAGGGCCGGGGTAAGAACCTATGTATTTGAGATCACCAGTTAATTAAAGTCAATTCAATGGATTAGCTTTAATAAGCATACATAAATATATCTAAACCACCACAGAATAAATTTTAGATTTGTTTGTCAAAATAAAGCCACGTAGGCTTTAAACTTATCATTGGGACAGGAATCAACGTACATACAATATTGGAAAAACATATTCATATTTATTATGCTAAAAAATGAAATATACCAGACTTTCTCTATCTATGTCAACCCGTATTTTGGTTTAAAATTTATTCCTGAGGGTTCTCCGGAACAAAAGTTAGCAAAAATTTTACAAATCTAAAATGCGGCGTATAATAATAATTTCAACCACTTCTGGTTGGCACGTGTTACAGGTGCTTCTCGCTACAAGATAATTTCTGCTTAACATATAAAAAACAATAAATCGATAGAGAATACTTCAGTTAAGGGAAATCCAAAATTTCAACTAACAATTCCCATTTGTTTGAGATTTATGTACCGTCAAAGATTAATCTTTCAACTCAATAACTGTTGAGAGTTGCCTTCAATTCGAAACAATGATGTTTAAATGCAGTTTTTATATAAAGTTCGTATTCAAGTATTGACAATAAAAACATATATCAAACGAAAATTTGGAGTTATTCCAAACGGCAACAGTTAGTTTGTTATATTGCTTTAATATGTCAAGAACCGTAACATTCAAAAATTTTATTTTTTGAGAGTTAAGCAAATTAATAAGTAAACTTCTCAGGCAAAAAAAAACATCAAATACGTTTTTCCAGTTTTCCTATTAAACAATGTATAAAAGTATGTAAAAACATAATCTAGACAGGGTATTTTTTTCGATGAAACGTGTTTTTTTTTGTATGTTTTATACTTATGTAACATTCCTTGTTTTTTATGTTAAGATTGTTAAGAAATAAAAAGCATGGCTTTTATTTTTTATGTTATTAATTTTTTATAGCTAATGGAAAAGATGAAGACCTTGAAGAAGTAATCGAAATATCGTATTTATAGTCATATAGCTTATATTGACCAACAAATGTAGTGTGTTAAATTTCAATTGGATTGGTAAAATATTTTTCAACATATTGATGTTTAAAATATTTTTGCATATGGGCGTGGGTCTTTTTTCGTCCGATTTTGATTATATTTCTGCCAATGAAGAAGAAGATTGGATTAGATTTGAAGGTGGGATAGAAGGATATAGACCTTCTATAACACCAGTCTTTTGGATAATTGTGCCTTGCCAGATAGAGGAAATGGAGAATAATAAATTTCTTAGTCTCTTTAAGAATTCCAAAGAGTTGATTTACTAGGCCATCCACTTTGGTATGACTGTTGCTTGCTACTTAGACGGTTCTGAACCAGTACCCCCAATCAAATGTTCTTTTCGACTTGAAAGTTTATAATTTTAAGTAAAAACTATGTTTAACTTACACGAGTAGATCTGAAGCTGTTAGGCAGAGTATAATCATCCTTTCCAGGTTTAGGAATGAGCACAGCCCTGACTTCTCAAAATGACTTGGAAGAAATCCATCAGCGGGACATGCCCTAAAGATTATTTTCAAAACCTTTATGAGAATATCTCCACCCCTTTTCAGCATGATTGAATACACCTCATCAGGCCTTGGGGTCTTAACGATATAGAGAATCTAATCGACTCTTCGATAATTATCCTGGCGTGTACCAGTCCCACCTTGTGGTAATTACACCCTGACCGGAAAAAGTCGCTCCATGGTGAGACTATCCTACATCCCGAGAAATATATTGCAAGTTTTACATCATTAGCTTCCGATTTCGAGTTGGTACGAAGGGTATCTAGCCTAGCTGTGCGGTCCTTTTAGATGACTTTGCTTAGCCTGGCGGAATCCTTCAGGGTTCCTGAATTTTTTTTTGTTTCGAAAGTTCTGCGTTTCACCATGGTACCGCCTTATCGAATCTGCTCCAACGTTCCACACACTCTCATAGCATTCAATTAAGATACGTCTCATTATTTTGGAACTTTCCTCGATTGATTCTATGTTCCTGAGTTTCCGAACATAAGCCAATCTTTTGAGCAAGAAGTTTTCCACATAGTGTCCAATCCTCTCTACGTGGATTTCCTGTTGGAATCGAGTCCAGCTCAATTACAAGCCGAAACCCAATATAGCGGTTATCCGACAGGGAGAACTCCTCACGGACTCGCCATTCAGTGATAAAGCGTGATAAGGCTTACAGTCTTTTTTTTTAAGTGTGCAAAATTAATTGAGGATCCTAACAAAAATTTAGCAGAATATTCCATATCTTTTGTTTTTATTATTTTTTCGTGATTTTTGATTTCACAAGAACTATGAATGGGATATTCGATTTTGCTATGACAAATACAATGTGTATATATTTATTAAGGAAGTTGTGTGATCTGCAAGTTTGTACCTGTTACGATGGCCAACTACCTGTCACCTTTGTGAAACAAAAGTAAATGCAAAGAATGTTATCACTTCCAAAAAGATTTACCTTGAAAACCACTTGAAAAATACGGAAAATATTTTAAAATTGTCTTTAGCGCTTGCTAGATTGAATTTTTATTCCTTATTTTCTTCAAAGTTCAAAATTTGTTGAGGACATGCTCCGAAAAAGGTATTTTCTATTATTCCTATTACTCTTATCTCATTTGTCATTTACTTTAATTGCTCGAAATACTGAACGTGATCATCAAATTTTTTCAAAAGTTTTTCCTTATTTGACTCCTAAGAATACATATGAGTATTTTAGGCGTATATGATATCCATTAGTTGAGCACACGACAAATGTCACTTGTTAGTATGTCAAAAATACCTAAGTTAAGGAATTGTTGTTGTTGTTGTTGGATTTTCTGAATTGCTTTCTCAATTATCTTTTTTTTTTTAACTGACACTACAAGTGGTCGCTGTGGCGTAGTGGTAGTGCGTTGGACTGCTACGCAGAGTGCCCGGGGTTCGAATCTCGGCACAGGCAAAATCAAAAAGTAAAAAAAAGTTATTTTTCTACACCTCTTGGCAGGCAATGGCAAACCTACAAGAGTAAAAATTGATATGAAAAGCTTTTCAATTCGCCGTTCGGATTCGGCATTAAACTGTAGGTCCCTTCCATTCATGTACAAATATAACACGCACAACATGAGTGGATGCGAAAAGCTCGGCATAGGCCCTCCATGGACTGTTGTGTCATTAAAAGTAAGTAAAAGTAAAAGACACTACAACCGATGATTGGTCTTGGCCGCCTCTACAAAGCTCACCAGTCGCCTCTGCTATGTTACGCGCTGGCGCAAGTTGATAAAGCCAAGTGCAGTCAGATGTCCCTGCACCTAGTCTTTCGAACGGAGATTAGAACGTCAAGCAAATGCTACACATGTACGCTGTGATTTTTAATACCTTGTAATTTCCAGGGCATACTGAGGTTTAATGGCGATGATGGTAATAATCTCGCCATTGCGGAATCTACTCCGGAAAAGCCAATCACTGACGGCGTTGACGTACCGCCGCCCGACTATGAGGAGGTCTTAACAGCCATAGATCGGCTGAAAAACAATAAGTCTGCAGGTGCAGATGGCCTGCCTGCTGAGTTGTTTAAGACTGGCGAAGAACTCAAAAACCGCAAGCATGAGCTTTAATGCGGAATATGGTCTGATGAAAGCATGCCAAGCGCTAAGTGTACTCTGCCTAATCCATAAGAAAAGTGATCTCACGATCCGCGGCAACTACCGTGTGATAAGTCTTCTTAATATTGCATATAAGGTTCTGTCGAGCGTATTGTGCGAAAGACTGAAGCCCATCGTCAACAAACTGATTGGAGCTTATCAGTGCGGCTTCAGGCATGGTAAATCCACTATTCACACTATGCCAAATCCTGGAAAAGACCCGAGAAAAACAGATTGACACCCATCAACTATTTGTCGATTATAAAGCCGCCTTCGACAGCACGATTACGGATCACTTGTGCGACGCAATGTCTGATTTTGGTATCCCTGCAAAGCTCACTGACCAACACCACCAGCGCAGTGAAAATTGGGACAGACCTCTCCGCGTCATTTGATACCAAACGAGGTTTCAGACAAGGTGACTCCCTATCGTGCGACTTCTTTAACCTTATACTGGAGAAAAAAATTCGAGCTGCGAACATCGACATCTCTGGCACTATCTTCAACAAGAGTGTCATGCTGATAGCATACGCTGATGATATTGACATCATTGGAAAAAACGCTCGAGCAGTCAGTGCAGCATTCTCCAACCTGGAAAGGGAGTCTCGTCGAGTGGGTCTAGTGGTGAACGAGGACAAAACGAAATACCTTGTGTCAACAAACAAAGAGTTACGGCGTCTTGGGCAAAATGTCACTGTTGACAATTATACTTTTGAAGTCGTCAAGGATTTCGTATATCTAGGATCCAGCATAAACACCAACAATAATGTCAGCCTTGAGATCAAGCGGAGATGAACTCTTGCCAACAGAGACGCAGAGACGTGGACATTGACCATCAATGATGAGAGGTTGTTAGGAGCGTTCGAGAGGAAGATACTCCGTAAGATCTACGGTCCAGTATGCGTGGACGACGTGTATCGAATAAGATGGAACGATGAGCTGTATGAGCTGTACGCTCTATGTTCACTGACATAGTGAAGCGTTTAAAACTCCAGCGGCTTCGCTGGCTGGGTCATGTTGAGCGAATGGAAGAAAGCGCTCCGGCTAGAAGGCTGTTTTATTCGAACCACGGTGGAGGAACACGCAGAAGAGGACGTCCTAATCTCCGTTGCAGGGCAACCTGACTGCACTTGGCCTTATCAACTGGCGTCAGCGCGCGAGTTATGTCAGCGGCAATGAACAAAATTGATATTAGAAACAATCACAATTTGGATTAGTGCTTCGACGTATTAAAATCCCACCCTGATCCTTCTGATCATTTTTATATTAAATATAAATTCTACATAAAGCAAACAGGATGTACTCATCCTAGATAAATATTAAGTTGGGCTTCCCAAAGATAAGGAAGTATCCTTATAGTTTTATAAATATGTTGATAACATAAGTATGTCAACAATATGTGTATACTGAACAAACCACCTAGGATTAAGAAACTTGTCTGCATATTTATTTCTGTTCTGTTTTGTTTGTGATAACATATGCCAACAACTGAAGAAACAAACAAAACGAACTACGATAAAGAAACTGATCTGCGATCAGTATATAAACAAATCAAAATTGAGATATAAGTTAGTCTTAAGATTCATTTCAACGATACAAGTCGTAATTATTATTTGGCCATTATAGAAATAAAATAAAATTAAAGATTCATATGTTTTTTATTTATCGTAATAATTAAAAGTTAATAACTCGCGCATAGCAGAGGCCACTGGCAAAGCTTGATAGAGTCGGCCAAGACCGATCATCGGTTGTAGTGCCAGTTAAGTAAGTAGGTATTCCTTACTTTTAAAGGACTAGGCATTATTTTTCTAAATAGTTCTTTTAAAGTGCTAAATGCAGAAGAAAAACTTATATAAGGACTAGCTGGAAAGTCAAAGGAACTAAGTATGCATTGGGGTTACTACAGTTACTGCTAAATTGAGGCCAAATTATAAAGACGTCCAAATAAATTTTCTATAAAGAAACTGCCATATCCCGCATGGGAAAATTGTTTGTTTATAAGATTTAAACAAAAAATATTAAACAAGAGTTTCTATAACTTTCACAACTTTTTCCTTTCAATTGATAAGAAGAAAACAACAAAATCAGAAATGCGGTGAAATAAAAACAAACATGAAAGACTTACGACACACATTGTGCAACATTGTGTTAATATGAGAGTGTATATAAGAAGTCAAAGAAAAATTTTCTAAACTAAGTACGCGAGAATAAGATGACTTTGATTCACATGTCAACGTTATGGATAGTGAGCTTCCCTAATCATATAAATGCTATGTACTCGTGTACATACAACACATAAATAAAACGAACGTAAAATAAGCGAAACACGTTGACTGTTGTTGGATAGTTCGTTGTGTTGCTGTTGTTAATTCCTGGTTCCTAATTGTTGGCATTTATTCCTGGTTGTGCGCATTTTTTTATTATTGAATATTTTTTTATTTATTGTATTTATTTCTTTCTAAATCTCATCAGATGAAAATCGTTTATCTCTAAGAAAAAGAAAACGAATGTTTTTGTGTATACAATATTGGCTGTGTTGCGTCGTTGTGATAAAATATAATTCACATGTCAACGTTCTACTTTATAAGTATTTATTTATGTATTTATCAGCTCTAATCAATTGTTGTCTGTTGCTATGCTTTGACTTCGCATGGCATCACCTGGTTGCCCCGTTGCTTGGCGTTCCTGATCGGTAGAGCATGATTAAATTTGTTCTTAATAAGTTTGTGTTTTGTATTGCAGATTGTAGTATGTACGAGTATGTTATTGTGTACGTTATTCTTATGCTAAAGTTAAGTTTTTTTGGAAGCTCCAACAACAAATTAAATGGTGTTTTTATAGAATTCAGCAATTGACGTTATTTCTAGTATGCGGATGACCTCATTTCAATGGCGCAAAATTAAATAAAATTGCACTTGAGATTCCTGCTGATATTAAGCTATTAAGTTCAATAAATCTAAACTGTTATTATAAAGGAAAATAAAAAATATGTATAAGTAGGTAAATTTAAAAGAAACCCACTATATGCTAAATTGTTCTTTAATTGTTTACATTGGGCAGAGCTATACTAATAGTTCATTTATTACTCAACTATGCGACAAATTACCTATACAACTTCATCTCTCGGACGTGAGTTTATTCAAGTAGAATGGGAAGTGTACATACCCAGTATCAATACTCTAGCTGAAATTATCTGGATTGGCCAAGTTAAGCGACCTTTTCACCATTGAAGTTCACGTTTTCATTAATTTAAATACAAATTAAAATATTTTTCCTAATAAGGAAAATATAAATTTTAAAGATAATTGAATGTGGAATGTGAATTAATGTGAATCCAAGCCGCCGAAGGCGGATAATTCTCCATTGTTAGCACTGTTGGCATATTTTTTTAGGAAAAAAATTTATTTAAAATTATTCGATATAAATAAACAATAATTAAATTAAAAAAAAAACATTATTTGAAACATTATGTTTAGGCAGGTAGCCTTAACTTTATATTTCATTAGTTTACTTTTTGATTCTTTTTGTATTCTTGGCAACCCTAGCCAACTCGGTTTTCCTATCAATAATTTTGGAGAATAGCGGTGTATTTTGGTCATCTTTGACAATTTGACAATAATCACGAAGCCTAGAAGGAAAGACGTCCTAAGTTTTCACATTAAGAATCTAAGTAAATAGTAAATAATAAATAAAAAATTATTAATTAAATTGAAATGTCTCTCGGACAAGCGGGTGAGTCCGTGTTCGATCCTTGCGCTTCTCGGTCTCAATTTGGCACACAGCCTCCTCGTAGCGCCCACTAGATAGCGATATGAGACCCTTCAGATCCAGTGGCATTGTATGAACGGTTGTAAGTCGGACTTGGAAGCCACCACGGTAGAAATATCTCTCAATGAATCCTCAGAAAAAGCCTGGGATAAGGAAACCCCTAATGTTGACGACTCTCTTAAACGCCCAAAGGACAATGATTTACGGATATGCACCTGGAATGCCCGACCCCTATGCAGGGAAGGTGCCTCTATCCAGCTAGTAGATGTCCTTGAAAGATATCGAGCTGATATCGCCGCTATACAGGAAATGCGATGGATGTGACAGGGTTGCTCCAAAAGAGCATCGTGTGATATTTACTAAAGCTGTCATGCTGCGAGACACGAATTTGGCGTTGGCCCGTGAACGAGCGCCTAGCCTTTATCCGCATCAAGGCAAAATTCTTCAACATCAGCCTAATTTGTGTCCATGCCCCGACGGATGAGAAGGATGAAACGAACAAAGATTACTTCTACGAGCTCCTCGACAAAACTTATGAGCATTATATTATGAGCAAAAGAAGTTTCAGTTTTACCAATGTGACTATCGTGCGACTTATTTAACCTTATACTGGAGAAAAAAATTCGGGCTGCGAACATCGACATCTCTCGCACTATCTTCTACAAGAGTGTCATGCTGCTAGCATACGCAGATGATATTGACATCATTGACAAAAACGCTCGAGTAGTCAGTGCAGCATTCTCCAACCAGGAAAGGGAGTCTCGTCGAGTGGGTCTAGTGGTGAACGAGGGCAAAATTAAATACGTTGTGTCAACAAACAAAGAGTCACGGAGTCTTGCACAAAATGTCAAAGTTGACAATTATACTTTTGAACTCCTCAAAGATTTCGTTTACCTAGGCTCCAGCATAAACACCAACAATAATGTCAGCCTAGCAATCAAGCGGGGATTAACTCTTGCCAACTACGGCCTCAGCAGGCAATTGAGAAGCCCTCTCTCGACCGACAAAAATAACGCTCTATAAGTCCCTTATCCTTCCCGTCCTAATGTATGGCGCAGAGACGTGGACATTGACCATCAATGATGAGAGGCTGTTAGGAGCGTTCGAGAGGAAGATAGTCCGTAAGATCTGCGATCTAATATGCATGGACGACGTGTATCGAATAAGATGGAACCATTAGCTGCACGCCGACACTGACATATTCATGCGCATAAAAATGTAGCGGCTTCATTAGCTGGGTCACGTTCAGCGAATGGAAGAAGGTGCTCTGGCTAGAAGAGTGTTTTATTCGAGCCACGGTGGAGGAACACACAGAAGAGGACCTCCAAATCTCCGTTGGAAAGACCAGCTTCAGGGAGACCTGACCGTGCTTGCCCTTACCAACTGGTTATATCATAGCTCATATTCTACAGTTTCTTTTTGCAGCTGGAAATTGCGGCATCGACCAATGCCGTTCCAACCATGATCCCTATATTTAATCACAACAAAACTCCTAGCCGATCTTGCTCGAAATAGTTTTATTCAGTAGATAATCAGAAAATAACTAATATATTATACTTATATTATAGAATGCATGATTCAAATATTAAAATTTTATAAAAATGGATAAAAATTTTGATGAATTTTAGGAAGTTTTATGATTAAAAGCTACTTTGAAAAGAAAACAAACAAAGAATATCGATTTGTCCAATGTCTATTAAATCGTCATTCCCAGTGTTAGTTAGCTGGCAAAATGCTTTTCATGCTTGGCAATATTTAGGGTAAGATTTATGTTAACACTGAGGAATTCTTAACACTGTTTACTAGTAGGTACTAAGTTTTAGTTGTGTAGGTATTGCAAATTTATAAGTTTAATTTAATGTAAAGCAAATTCTAAACATTTCTTGACGCGATATTCAAAAAATTAGTGAAAAATGTTTATGCCCTTGCTTGGAAATATTTAACATTAACATTTAATACATCTTACATTTTAATGCACTGAAACATTGGAATATTTAGACTTACCGTATTTTAGAATACATATGTACGAATTTTTTTTTTTTTTTTTTTTTATGTGGTATAGTTTTTATTTCATTTTTCTAACTTAACTTTCTTTTCAGGTTTTTTTTTCACTAATCGTAAATTAGTTGTTTCACAACATATATAAATATATATTTACCATATACGAGGTATGATCAAAAAATAACCGTTATTATATTTTTTCAAAAAGTATTTATTTATTCACCAACAACTATCTTGTACCCTTCAAAGTAATCCCCCTCAGATATAATACACTTATGCCAGCGTTTTTTCCAATCCTCGAAACACTTCTAAAACGCGCTTTTTGGTATCGCCAACAGCTCCTGTTTCGATTTTTCTTTTATCTCCTCAATCGTAGCAAAACGCTTTCCTTTCATCGGTGTCTTCAGTTTTGGGAAGGAGAAAAAGTCAGCGGGGGCCAAGTCCGGTGAATACGGTGGTTGAGGCATGATAACGGTTTTGTTTTTGGCCAAAAACTTACGCACAAGCGACGTTGTTTTTGCTCAAAATTTAGCAATTTTGGAACAATCTTCGCTGCCGCACGTTTCATGCCTAAAACATCCGTAAAAATTGCTTGGCATGAGCCGAACGATATGCCAACATCATGAGCAACCTCTCTGATAGTGATTCGACGATTATCCAAAATCATTTTCTTCACTGCGTCAATGTTTTCATCGGTTGTTGACGTGCTCGGGCGACCAGGGCGAGCATCGTCATTGACATCTTCTTGGCCTTCTTTAAACCGGTTATACCACAATTGAACTTGTGTTCTACTCATAGTAGACTCGCCAAAGGCCACAGTCAACATTTCAAATGTCCTTGCGCATTTAATTTCATTTTTTTACACAAAACTGAATACTGTTTCTTTGATCCATTTTTTCGAATAGTAAAAAATCGAAGAGCACACCAAAACACGACTAACCTTTTTATCTGTCAAAAACAAACTGGCAATCCAAAATGGTTGGTATTGCCAACATATATAACAGACATGTGTACCAACATAACAGAAAAAATTCGAAAATCGAACATACGTAAATCACGAAATTTGAAAATAACGGTTATTTTTTTATCACACCTCGTAACTGCATAAGTATATAAGTATTATGTACATTTCATTACTAAATTTTAATTTCAAAGTTATTTTTCCTAGATCGACAAAAAATATCTAATTATTTGCTATTCCAAAGTCTATATTTGCATGCTTTGTGCTTTCTTAAAAACCACTGGAAGACGAAGAGAGAGCTTTTACTCACTCTCACAACGAACACGATATGCTGGGTGAAATGTACACCGAGCACGCTGAGCAATCAGGGTGTCAATGAGTTATTCTATAAAAAAAGAACAAAAATGTATTAAATAGAAGGAAAATATGCAAACTTGAGCATCACCATTTTCATATGCAGAAAAGCGAAGTTGCGAATGTTTTAGTTTTTAAAAGTGAATATTAAATATATTATTCATAAAACTATTGAAGAAAATTCATATTATTTTCATAATTTTTCAATTATATTATTAATTGCACTCTCCATATTGATAAAATCGTTTAAAGTTTTTTGGTATACCATTTAGTGTTGCCGTTGCGAACAAAATAGTAGTAAAAAAAACCTGAATTTCGACCAGAACCAACTCTGTAACGAATTCCAATGTAACCACTACACCGAGCACGATAAAAAAATATGATTTGTTCGAACACCACCATAACCACCACCTTAGAAGGCTTTCCTTTTAGAAGAAAGAGTGATTTGTGTTTAAACGTCATGGTGTATGTATGTCATATGCATAAACTTTAAGTGATTGGCTCCAGGCTGAAAGTACTGATTGTTGTTTTTATAATTGAAAATGACAATTCCCAACGGGAAAAAAAGCACTGCAAAAGGCCTTTCAGGGTATTGACAAGTCAGCTGTTGGCGCTGACTCTCCGTATGTCATACCATTACGTTTTTAGCATTGCATGTCATTGGAAATAAGCAATTCATTTGAAGTGCGTTTGTTCTTTTTTATACTTTTTTTCTACTTAACACTCTTCTTCTTTATTTCTATTTTAAAGTGTTTTAAAAGACCTCTCACGAAATCTTTGCGTCAGCATTCATTCTTTTTTACTCTACTATGCTTTCGATAATATGGTTAACAACACTCAGTTCTATTACGTAAGCGAGCGGCTGAAAATCGGGCCCGCTGCATTGCTAGTTAATCATATATATGTATATGTAGTGATACCCAAAAAAACCAACAACAGGTAAATTTTTCTATCTTTAAATTTTAAAAACTAAAATGCAGGTCGCCTAAAAACAACAACAAAACAATCGCTCTTTCTTACTGCCTGCACCATTATAGTAATACATACCATATGTCCATAAGTATTCACTTTTCTGCTTTCCCCTTAAACTAGGTACTTGCACACACATAACATGCCCCGGTCAGCCTCGTCAAGCATTTGCAGAGCATCGATAACTTGTTAATCTTCAAACTGTCTGTGAACGCGACATTATCTGATAAACAATATTCAACAACAACAATACGGCCAGGTAGAGTGAGCCAAAAGCACACAAACTACAAAACCCACAATAAAAACTGGAGGATCAACTACAACAACAAGATGATGAAGGCTAAACATTAGGGCGGGTAAAATAATAATAACTTAGCATACTTAATTGCAAGAATACTATTTCGTAGAAGAGATGGTGGTTGAAAATTAGCTACTTTTTTACATTTTCCAAGAACATGCATGTCTTTTAACAGCCACAGATCTCCCCATCTTCAGCAAATTGTAATGTTATGTATAAGAACACAAGTGTACATTTAAATTTAATTCTAAAGTGAGAAAACAAGGCATACATAAAAAATAGAAAAATACATTAACAAATCATTAGTTTTTTCTACTTTTTGTATGTCATGGACAGAACTATTACTCATAATATGCTACAAAAAAAAAAGAAGTGAACGTCTCATGACGAATCCGAACGGCGAAGTGAAAAACTTTTCATAGGCAATTTCATAGGCTATTGCCTGCCAAGAGGTGTTGCCGTGTAGAAAAAAAGTTTATTCTAATTTTTGATTTGCCAGTGGCAAATCGGCCACTGCTAGGCAGTGGTCAAGCGAAGCTGGACACAAATCATCCCCAAATAATATTAATACAGGAACCATGGGTGCATAATTTAAGAAAAATCTTCAAAGTAATGGCCATAGCTAGCTACAAATTTATCCCTTCTCTCTGGCAATTTGTGAGTGCCTCGCCAAAAAAAACAGTTCATTTTTTGAGTCAAACCAGTCATCGAGCCATTTTATCACATTTTCGTACAAATAGAAGTGGTGCTCAGCAAGTGCGTGCCCCGTTGATGAAAATAAGTGGTAGTCAGATGGAGCTAAGTCTGGTGAATAAGTCGCATAGGGGAGGGCTTCCCAACTGTACAAATCTACCAATTCCCGAGTCTGTTTTGTTCGATATGATGGTGCATTTTCATCAAGAAAAATCACTTTGTGTTGCCTAGCTTTATATTCTGGACTTTTTTGGCCCAATACACGATTAAAATCAACCAATTGTTGTTGGTAGCGTTGACCAGTAACTGTTTCACCTGGTTTCAGAAGTTCAAACCAGATAACACCTCGCTGATCCCAGAAAATACATAACATTGTCTTCTTTCCGAAGCCATTTGGCTTTGCTGTCGATTTGCCTAACATATGATCGTTTACGTTTGGGATTCTCGAAATAAATCTATTTTTCATCGCCAGTAACAATTCGTTGAAGATATGACTTTTCACATTTCATAGGTGGTTTTTCGATTTTCTTGCTATCTTTCATTCAATTCATGCGGCACCCATCTTCCCACCTTCAAAATCAATCCCATGGCTTTTGGAAGTTGAGAAATGCATTGTTGGGTCACATTTAATTGTTCTGTAAGTTGATCTTGCGTTTGACCATCATCCTCATCGAGTAAAGCTTGCGATTCGGCATCTTTAAACTTTTTCGGTGGTCTTCCACGTATGTACTTCGTTTATCACATCAAAATCGCCACTTTTAAACCAATTGGACCACTCGTTGCACTGTGTTTTACCTAGAGCGCGCCGGCCGTAAGCTTCCACAAGCATTCGATGAGATTCCAAAGCAGATTTCTTCGATTGGTAACAGAAAATCAATGATGTTGCATATTGTAGTTTGCAGGCACAATATTCGTTTTTACGAGCGAAAAAAAATATGTTGTTGTATGAAACTTGATTGTTTATGAACTGAATATTGTTGACAGAACTAATTGCGAAGAAATGGCGTCAATGATTTGGTTTGACAGAGCGTATAGTTTTATCTTGCGACACACAGATGTCATTACCGGTTTCATAAATGTACAACTTGTATTCGGGGGTTGTTCCTTTAATCTGAAGGTATTATACGGCCATGAGCATGCGGCGTACAAGTGATCCCTAATCGTGCTGTCGAAGGCGGCTTTATAATCGACAAATAGGTGATGGGTGTCGATCTGTTTTTCTCGGGTCTTTTCCAGGATTTGGCGTAGTGTGAATATCTGGTCAACGGTGGATTTATCAGGCCTGAAGCCACACTGATAAGGTCCAATCAGTTTGTTGACGATGGGCTTCAGTCTTTCGCACAGTACGCTCGATAGAACCTTATCTGTAATATTAAGAAGGCTTATCCCACGATAGTTGGCGCAGATCGTGGAATCACCTTTCTTATGGATTGGGCAGAGTACGCTGAGCTTCCAATCACTTGGCATGCTTTCATCTGACCATATTCTGCATGGAATCTCATGCATGCGTTTTTTGAGCTCTTCGCCTCCGGTCTTAAACAACTCAGCAGGCAGGCCATCTGCTGTTAAGACCTCCTCATAGTCAGGCGGCGGTACTTCAACGCCGTCAGTGATTGGGATTTCCGGAGTGGATTCCGCAGTGGCGGGATTATTGCCGTCATCGCCATTAAGCAGCTGCGAAAAGTGCTCCCTCCATAATCTCATTATGCCCTGGACATCTGTCACCAGATTTCCGTCTTCATCCTTGCAGGAAGAGGCCCCGGTCTTCAAACCATCAGTAAGGCGTCTTATTCTTTCAAAGAATTTTCGGACCTCGTTCCTGTCCCGCGTCTTTCTCCACCGTTTCTCCTCCATCCTCAACTTTCTGTATCATTCCTTAGCAGCTCACGTTGCAACTGACTGCAGGGTGGCTCTGTAAACAGCGTTTTTTGCTTCAGTAGCATCGCGACACTTTTGGTCGTACCACATATTTCTCCGTCGACGGTGGTAGCCTAGCACCTCTTCGGCAGCCGTACGCATAGAGCGGGAAATGTGCGTCCACTGCGCGCATATATCATCAAGTTGAAGGGTGTTTTGCGAAAGGAGAAGTGCAAGTTGGTTGGCAAAGACTTTGGCTGTCTGTAGTGATTGCAGCTTTTAGACATCCCGCTTTCTCTTTCTACCTATCCGTACGCGATTTGCTACACATATACGTGTGCAGACCTTGGCTGCAACCAAGTAGTGGTCTGAGTCGATGTTTGCACCACGTATTGTATGTACGTCTAGTACATTGGAAGCGTAACTTCCGTCGATCACAACATGATCAATCTGGTTTCGTGTGTTTTGATCAGGGGACAGCCAAGTGGCCTTATGGATATCTTTATGTTGGAATCTGGGGCTACTAACTATCATGTTTCGTGCGGTGGCGAAGTCGATCAGTCTTATACCGTTATCGGTGGCTTCGTCGTGGAGACTGAATTTTCCGATCGTCGGACCAAAAAGACTCTCCTTGCCCACCTTGGCATTAAAGACGCCTAACACGATTTTAACATCGTGGCGGGGGCAATGTTCATAAGTTTTGTCGAGGAGCTCGTAGAAGTCATCTTTGGTCGTTTCATCCTTCTCATCCGTCGGGGCAAGGACACAAATTAGGCTGATGTTGAAGAATTTTGCCTTGATGCGGATAGTGCCTAGGCGCTCGTTCACGGCCGTGAATCTCGAGACTAGATGACGCAGTCTCTTCCCAACCACAAATCCAACACCAAATTCGTGTCTCGACCCATAAAAGCTGTAGTAGATATCACATGATGCTCTTCTGGAGCAACCCTGTCCCATCCATCGTATTTTCTTTATAGTGGTGATGTCAGCTTTATAGAGCTGGACGACTTGAAACATAGAAGCACATGGACGCACCTGCGACTGTCACGAACTTTACCTTGTGTCCTACGCCCCAGATTTGTAAGTAAGAAAAAAATGCCTAGCTATCTCCAACACGTGCGTCGCCATGTGGAATTTTTAAGATTTAAGACAGTTTAAGTGGATTTGTGAATATGTTCGTTTGTTCGCAAAGAGCTCTTCATCGTATACGTATCAATTTCTTTACTATGTATTATTGGCTTTTGTGGCCTAAAAATGATTACGCATGTTTGTATAATTATGGAGAGATGCATCTCCTCATGTGTGTTTAGGATAATATATGGAGCCACAGTCACATATCACGGATGTGAATGAGATTTACTTTAAATTTGGCTTTTTTCTGTACATAAATGCAAATTACATAAATAAGACAAGTCTTCAAATCAAATCAAATGATTTTAATAAAGAATAATGAATTCACTCGACAATTCGAATGAATGGGGGAAAATGAAGTATTTGAGGTTTACAATACATTCATATAAATATTCCCAGAAGAAATCTAATACCGCCTCGTTGATCTAGTGGCAGCGTGCTAGATTTTCGTTTCTGGAGTCACGTGTTCTGTTCCCGGCAAAAGCTAAGCTTCTAGCCTTCTCTTATCTATGCATATTTTCCTTTTCTAATCAACATAATTATTTTTATCCTGAGTATGCGCATATACCATATTCTAGATAAGAAAGTAAGCTGATTGTCTAACCTCCATATAGGGTTCAGAAGCACTCTGTGGCCCATTACTCATGTAGACATCATTATTCAAGACGGAGCATAAATCAAATAATTTCAAATCACAAATCTTATCCAATAAATCTATCAACAATTCTAGCTCATAGATCACTTACATTTCAACATTCATTACAACAAGAGAAATAACCGACAATTTACCTAAAAAATTAAGCTTTCTCTTGTTTCTTTTCTTTCTTGGTTAATTTTTGAAAATTCATACATACATACATATATATGTAGACACAACACCATGAACTCAATTGCATTAACCATGTATGTAGTATATATCAGCAATACTGCATAATATTACTATATTTTCTGTTACAACTATTACCACTACTACATACTAGTGCTGTTACTATATACTTACTACTTATACTTCTTCTGTTACTGTTTCAATACTTATTTTCTTAACTAGTTTAAGAAAACGCAAAATTCATATTAAGGCATAATGAAAAAAATTAAGCATTCGCACACTCGATTTCTACTTAAAATTAAAATGAGCAACAAAAGTTAGTAATCTGCTATATAATCATGTGCATAAAGGCATGTTAAAACAAAAGCACATGAACGTAAATTATAAACTATAACAACATTCATATATAGAGAAATTTGTTTCTGTTTAAATGTTAGAAATTTTTACCTTAGCTGATTTTTTAAAAATCTAATACATTTACAAGTGACACAAGTAGATAGCTTCGATTTTTGTTGAAACAGATTCCATTTTTCATGAAAAAACCGAACCACTATGGCATTGTTTCTAGTTTACAAATTAATTACCTAATATTTTCCAGAATTAAAATTTTTTTTTTCATTGTCATCAACAGTTAACGTACATTTTTCTTCTTCTTTTAATGGAACAGCAGCCCATGCGGGCCTCGATCGAGCTTTTCGCGCAACCACTCATGTTTTACATTATTTGAAGGGACATATAAGTTGTATGTCGAATCCTAACGGCAAACTGAAAAGCTTTTCTTAGGTAATTTTTAATCTTTGTAGGTTTGCATTGCCGCCACCTCATGGTGCCGAATAGAAAAATTTATTTTTTCTACTGTTTTTTTATGTTGCCTGTGCCGAGATTTGAACCCCGACACTCTGCGTAGCATACCAACGCACTACCAACTACACCACGGCGACCATAGCATACATGTGTAGGTCAACATAAAATCGCTAAAGCTAAGGATAATTTGAACGGTTTTTAAGATTTTATTACAATTAGAAGTTAGATGATAAAAACTAAGTATGTGCATACTATGTAGATGGTTTTCTTTATTCTTAATTATAAAAACACTAAAACTACTACTAGGTAGTCATGACTTGATTCTAGTATGTATAATTTTTACGATTCCAAATTTCTTTCAATTCATCTAAATAATAAAAGGTAATTGGAAGTTCCATAAAATCGCAGCATAATGGGAATACTTGAGCGTACGTAGGGGAGACAATTCCCCCTCCTCCCTGAGATCTGAAACACAGTTCAGATCAGACAGTCAACCTCACCCTTTCAGATTACACTCAAATTGTGCCCTTTGGTTTTATTTCAGGCCAGTCTCAACAGAAGTGGTTGCCAACAAAATTCCGACGCGATTTTTGCCGGAGTTGCCAGACGGAGTTGCCAGACGGAGTTGCCACTCGACAATTCGAATGAATAGGGGAAAATGAAGTATTTGACGTTTACAATACATTCATATAAATATTCCCAGAAGAAATCTAATACCGCCTCGTTGATCTAGTTGCAGCGTGCTAGATTTTCGTTTCTGGAGTCACGTGTTCTGTTCCCGGCAAAAGCTAAGCTTCTAGCCTTCTCTTATCTATGCATATTTTCCTTTTCTAATCAACATAATTATTTTTATCCTGAGTATGCGCATATACCATATTCTAGATAAGAAAGTAAGTTGATTGTCTAACCTCCATATAGGGTTCAGAAGCACTCTGTGGCCCATTACTCATGTAGACATCAGTATTCAAGACGGAGCATAAATCAGTAATTGGAAGTTCCATAAAATCGCAGCATAATGGGAATACATGAGCGTACGTAGGGGAGACGATTTCCCCTCCTCCCTGAGATCCGAAACACAGTTCAGATCAGACAGTCAACCTCACCCTTTCAGATTACACTCAAATTGAGCCCTTTGGTTTTATTTCAGGCCAGTCTCAACAGAAGTGGTTGCCAACAAAATTCCGACGCGATTTTTACCGGAGTTGCCAGAGTGACCCAAATCGCCACAATATTGACGTACAAAATCGTCTATAACTCAGCTGTTTTGGACGGATGTGGACGACCCGTCCTATAAAGTGAAATTTATTCTGTTTTTATTTTTAAATTAGTTAATTTTCAAATTAAAAGAGTTTTAAATTTTTGGTTCAAGTGTGCTCAATGTTTCTGTACGGTGTGAATGTTAAAATGTAAAATCTTCTAACTCTACTTATAATTATTGTTGTTGTATTATACACACGCTACTTCTTACCTATTTTTACCTGCGGTATCATCAACATATTCGCACGAAACTTAAGTATATTGTAGGATTCTTCACCACTTAACCTGTCCAACTATATAATGACGTTAATGTACGCAAAAAGGGAGGTAATTGGTTTTGCTTAGCGTATAATACATATATAGATTTATTAAATTAAAAGAAAATTGATAATTAGTATGTCGGAGAAGAAAAACTTTTAATTTCACCGTTCGGATTCAGCATAAGAGAGAGTACATACATAACCACAGCATAAATGGAACCGAAAAGTTCGGCCTAGGCCCTTCATGAGATGTTGTGCCATTAAACGTTTTCTAAACCGGTACAAATTAGTATAAACCACTTTCATTCGGTTTTTTTTTCGTTTATAGCTCTGTGGGATTTCACACTTATGAACTCGCAGAAATCAATTACCGGGCAATATCGCGTAAAATGTTTCTTGTTTGTTTTTTTTAATAAAGAGGAACGTTGAACTACTTGCTAAACGCAAAAGTCCAACAACAACATTTTGAATGATGTACTTAACGTTTTTTATTAATTATATTTAGCATGCAATTTAAGCGTAACGAAGTTTTTCATTCAAAATGTTGCAAGATTTGCTGTTTTTTAAGAAACATTTTATTGTTGTTGAAAACTTTACAAATTTTTCGTCATATTTCATGTTGTTGTTTTTTGCCTATAATTTTTAGTTTTTCAACATTAAAGTTTACTCAATGTGCATGCACTTACCGGGGGTTTTGGTGGTTTCTTTTATTGTTGTTGCAGTAGAGAATATGCAACATTTTCTCAAGACCATTAAAGTCCATTGTTCACAATCTACAACAAACAAAAAAAAAAGTTTATGTTGATTTTTATAACTCTGTTACTTACTACTAATACATAAATATGCAGTATTTATGTATAAGTATGCACAATACATACAAAAATATTGCCAAGCTACTATTTTTGGAACTTCTCTCTATAACAGCAACAGCTGAACATACTTAATTTTCACGACATGCTATTGCCATAAATATAAATTTTTTTATAGTTTTGTATTTTAATAAACTAACACTAAATTTTCAGTGAAGTTACTTCGTTTCAACGTTGCTTCTTCGGCAACGAATACATTTTAATATCTTTTTGGCAGTTAACAGTGCGCTTGTACATATGTACTTATTTTTTGTTGCAGTAATGGTGCTGTTATTGTTGCTGGTGCCATAGTGATACCTACATAGTGTACATACTTACATATGTATATACAGCTTAATTTGTTGCCACTCTTTAATTAAGTTGCAATTATTTTGCGTGTTTGTCTTTTTTAGCTCTCATTTCTTCATAGCTTTTTCTGCTTCTTGCTTATTTTGTTATTGCTGAACTCTTTTTTGTGAATTTGTTGTAAGGAAAGATTGTTAATTCTATTGTTTTTTGTTTCATTTTCATATTTTTATTTTATTTTTGTATAATATTTTATACAACGTAAATTGCACGCTGAAGAGGTAAATTGTGAATTGTTCCGCTTTTCTGAATTTTAAACCGCCTGCTTCTTTCTTTGTTTCCCTTTTTTACATAATTTGCAAGAAATTTGAAGCAGAAAACTTCACGCTGTTAATTTCAATGTTAAGGAAGTCGGGGAAAAGTGTGAAGCTTACATATAAATAATCTCCAAGAAATACTACATAGGAAGATATGTCAAATAATTTTTATAATTTTTGTATGTAGTACTTCAAAGATGTTTTAGAATCCATTTTTTACGGTTTTTGTAATTTCCAAAACTAAGTTTACAGCGAAAATCTATTTGACTTGACTTGATTCAGAAAATGTTGCTTGTCATGCTAAAAAGAATTAAAGGGCAACTGTAGTTTTCTGAATTTAGCAATTTTGAATTCCTCGCAGAAACTGGATTTTCACAGGATCTTCAAATTGTATTGAATTCACATATACCATTCTTTTTTTTCTAGTGGCACAACAGTCCATGAGGGCCTGGGCTGATCTTTTCCATTCATGTTGTGCGTATAATATTTATATTTGTACATAAATAGAAGGGACCTACAATTTTATACCGAATCAGGCAAAGTGAAAAAGCTTTTCTTAGCCAAATTTTCACTCTTATGTAAGTTTGCCATTGCCTGCCATGAGGTGATGCCGTGTAGAAAAATTGTTTTTTTAATCGTTTTTTTAAATTGCTTGTGCCGAGATTTGAACTCCGGACACTCTGCGTGGCAGACCAACGCACTACCAACTGCGCCACGGCGACCACAATACTATAATTTTTTATTTTTATTCGTACACATAAAGGTAACAACAGAGTTTATACTAAAACTTTTATCCTATTTTATTATTTTTTGTTTACGAATAAAAAAAAAATTTAATATTTTTTTAAGAGCACATAGAGAGCTTTCCAACGATATATTGATAATCGGACATCAAATAATAAAGTTATGGCCAAAAGACTGATTTAGCGTTTTTCAAGAACCCCTAGGAGTTTTTAGTTTTTGCACTGAAACACTCTCGAGGTAAACTTTCAAAATATGTATATGGTGTCACGTTCAACTTTTTTTTGGTGACCCACCTTAATGAACATACATACGCATATGATTGAATTAGATTAGATATGGATATACATAGCATTGTGATTGGTTCCGGTCCCATTGGATTTTCCGCAGAGCCGCGGTTTGTCAATTCATCAGCCATTTCGTTACCAGGCACGTGTCCTGGCACCCATATAAGGCATAACTTAAGTTTTGCCTTACAATTGCTTACGATCTTCGAAGAGTTAGCGAGGGTTTCTAGGGCCTTTTTTTTGGGTCTGACTGTCACTGCAGACTATTCTCCATTTTCTCATCAACGGTTTTCGATTATCCAGCAAGCTACATTCAAAGGCCTATGTTTGAAAACCGTTACTATTTCATCTGTAGAAGTATCTGAACCGGTTCCAACTATTGTTTTAGATCCGACAGTATAGAAAATATGCGTAAAACCCTGACCTCTGGATTCGATTTCGATCAGGATATCCTTCTGTGCCCAGTATAATATTCATCATACCAAACTCTGTTTGATTTGAATATATGAGTCAAGAGAAAGCAAATCAAGCATAACATTTAGAGCATCACCTGGAGTGGTACTCATAGCACCAGTGATGCCCAGACACATAACACACACTCCTCTGCAGCCTGTTCAGCGTAGAGATTGTGGACTTAACCAGGACTCTACGAGTATGTGACATTAGGTCTGATTGAACACAATAGATTGTACAACAGTCAGCTTCAGACTCCAAGTCTTGCCAAAAGTTCTATGGCACTTTCAGAAAACCTTTAGTACCTTTTCTCGTTATAAGTTTTCCACTAAAGTTTTTAATCTATGTAGGTTTACCCCTAGATGCTCCACTTCCGGAGACAGGACAGGGTCACTCCCTTCAGTACCGGGAGTTGAAGCCCTTCCTGACTTCGTTTCCCAGTAAAAAGTACTAGTATTTTATTTGGATTCACAGAGAGGCAATTCCTACTGCACCATTGGTCGATCTTGTCCAAGACCTTCTACGTCGTGCATATACCTATACGTAAATCACTCGTTAAGGACTGCCCCTACACAAGTGCACACACATTGTCCGCGTAAGCTTCGATGTGAACGACAAAATTCTGCAGCAACGAAGCACCATAGAAGAGGAGAAAGAACGGCCGTTGGGACATCCTCTCACAACCTTCACCGTGACACGACCGTCATCGCCAGTTCCAGCCATAAGCAGTCTATTGGATAGCATGGATTAGAATGACTTCTTCAACACCATGTCTTCTGGCCACGAAACACATCGAATCAAATTTAGCATTGTCGAAAACCCCTTTGATATCAACAAATACCCCAAAATGTACTGGTTTGCTTCCAGCCCCTCTTCGATTATGCAAGCACAATAATAAAGAACTTATTTACATGATCATCCGCACTGTTATGCTGGGTTTTAAACCAGTTTAAGTAAAAACTATGTTTAACTTAAACGAGTAGGTGTGTTGCTATTAGGCAGAGTGTAATCATCCTTTTCAGGTTTAGGAATGAACACAACTCTGAATTCTCGCTAAAGATTTGGAATAAATACATGAGCGAGACAGGCCTTTATGAGAATGTCTCCACCCCTCTTCAGCATGTTTGGATACACCCCATCGAGTCCTTGGAACTAAAAGTTATCAAAAGACAATATAAAGTATGTAATCGATTCTTCGGTAGTTATCCTGCCGGCTGTATGCCAATCCTTCCTTGTGGTAATTACACTCTGACCGGAAGATATGATGTTGATCCCTGATGAGACTATCCTACAATCCGAGAAATGTATTGCAAGTAGTACATCATTAGCTTCCGACTATGAGTTTGAGTGATACTAAGCGTATCCAGCCTATCTGTCACCTTTCTACAGAAGATTCTGTAAGAGTCCAGCTTTGATTTCTTTACCTTCTTCTTATATTCCTGCTGCGTGAGGCGATAGGCTGTCCAATCTTCTTTTGTACGAGTTTTTAGGGCTCTGTTCACAATCTCCCTGAACTTTCTTGGAATTTCGAAAGTTCTGCGTTTCACCATGTACCACTCCTAAATTTAAATAATCTGAAAACTTTATAGAAACTATATAGAGGGAGTAAAATCTAAAGTTACAAGTGCTAATGCATTAAATAATGCATTACGCCATCGAAAGCTTAAATACATATACCATCTCTTAAAAGTAAATTCACTCTCTCCAGTGGTTCTAAAAAAAAATTATAATATTCGGTAATCGTTTACGAATAGATTAACAACAAAACCGTAAAGTTGGTTGGATAATGAAAAAGTCGGTGTATCTCCAATCACTGCTGGTTCTGCTGTTGATCCCGTCTTTTCTGTTGATAATACTAAGAAAAAGCCAGTTTTGCTGCTGATCATGTTGTTGCTGCATCCTTTTCCACCCCCGCTTCTTGCTCTGCAACTAGTGTAGTTTCGAATGATCATGTCATTGTTGATAATACTGATGATATTGTCGTCGATACAGATGAAAATTGGAATGTTGTCAAAAATAAGTCTTGAAATAAACCAAGCGCTATCTTACTTTACTTTTAATGGCACAACAGCCCATGGAGGGCCTAGGCCGAGCTTTTCGCATGCACTCATGTTGTGCCGTGTAGAAAAATTATTTTTTCTACTTTTTGGTTTTGTCTGTGCCGAGATTCGAACCCCGGACACTCTGTGTAGCAGTCCAACGCACTACGCCACAGCAACCAGCAAGCGCTATCGTTGGTATTAATAATATTGTATGTGGTGAAATTCGGGTAGTCAAGCATTTATCAAGTTTTCGTTCATATACAACATGTCAAGTTATTAAAAAATTTGTATCGGTGAATTATTCCATTGACGCCGTAGATATTTTGTGCTATGTTAAAAATAAATACTGAGCAAGAAAATAACACAAAGAATGTTGATTTCAAAATTGCAGTACCATCTGAATTGTTTAACATGCTGTATGTGACTGTTTTCTGGGCGACGGGAGTGAGAGTGAGATAATTATATAATCATCCAAAAAACGTGATAAACCTGAGGATATTGTGCTTAGGTGTACTTATTGCGGTGCGCTCAATATATGCATGGCTCTCAAGAAATCCAGCTTAAGAACTGGTATTATTGAACAACTGTGTGTCAAGGTAAATTTTTCAAGTCAATTTTGCAATCAAATGTAATTTTGTATATCTTTCCCTCTTAATTCCTAATTCTACCAAAGAAATATTTTATTTACATTTTTTCAATATTTTAAATGTAGCCGAAAACCTAAAAGATAATTAATATTCATTAATGTTAGGAGCTTTTAATCTTAGTGGTATAAGTTGGGACTATTATAACGATTTACAGCACTTACATACAGCCATGGCCAAATTAATAGAAACAACCCCTTTGGTTCTGCGTAATGACATAAAAGGTATAGTGTATATAACTCCATCCGATTCATACGGCTAAGTAGTTCACAATACTTGACACTACCCTATCTACCAAGCTCAATCTTTTTGCATAGAGTCCACAAGTTGTTGACATTTTGCAATCGGAATAGAGTACCATGCTTCCTGAACGATTCGCCACAATTCTTCGACATTTGATGGGTTATGCTTTCCAACTTCTACCTTCAGCTCCAAAATGTCGAGTTTTGTGTGTTTAGGATCGTTATCCTGTTGAAAACACCATTTTAGCGGCATATTTTTCTCAGCCCATGGTACCATAGTATTTTATAAAATATCTATCATTTCGCATAATTCCTTCAATACGAAAAATTGGTCCTACTCCATACCAGGAAAAGCAACCCCATAGCATCAGGCTGCCACCTCCATGCTTAACAGTAGGTCTAGTATACCGTGGAATGTGAGCCTGGCATAGAGGACGATGAACAATCTAAACATTTTGCCATCCATTCCGAACAAATTTATCTTCGTCTCATCGGTCCAAAGTACATTTTGCCACTGAACTTTTGCTCTTAACGGATTATTTGGTATTTGTTGCTGCTTTGGCCATGTAATTCGTTTTTGGACATGCCATTTTTTTAGAAGGGGAACTTTTCTGGGAACTCTAGCGCGGAGATTGTTCTCTACTAGAACGCGGTGAATTGTTCTGGCACTGGATTGAAGTCTTGTGATGTCCTTGATGTCCAGAAGAACTCAATTTGCGGGGACGTCCTCGGGTCTCTATCGTTTTTGTTGTATGAAGCGCTGTAAAAACCTACTTCGTAGAGCTCCTGACGATTTTTGCGATTTCTCTTATAGATTTCCCGTTTTGGCGAAGAGATTTGATCACATTTAGTTCAGGTTCCGTTAAATGCTTTCCTCGACCCATTATGTTGTACTGATTTAGTAAAATAATTAAATTAATGCAAATATCATTAAATTTAATCAAAGAGGGGTGGAGAGTAAATTTAATCAAAAATAATATTAATTTCAATTTACGTGCTCGGTTTCACATTTTATTTTTGGATTCATTGAATATTTTTGAGAAATGATTCTATTTTTTTGGCCAGCTTGATTTTGTTGGAATGGCAAATAGTTGACAATACCAACAAGTGTAAGTAATAATTTTCTCAGAAATAGATAGGGTACTGTTCAAGTATTATAAATCGGATGGAGTTATACACACTATACCTTTTATGTCATTATGTAGAACCAAAGGCTTTGTTTGTATTATTTTGGCCATGGTGTAGTTCCGAGTTATCGAATAGATGCATTGGTGCAGACTCAAATTAGACAAATACATACATATTTAAAAGCACTGTGTTAAGTTTTAGGAATCATATTTGTTAATTGTAAAATATGTTTATTAGTTTTATGTTTTAATTTATATACTCGTATGTATAATTGGGCTTGCTAATGTAATCTGATAGACTTACCATATTCGACATATAATTAATATTAGAATTTGTTACAAAATAATTTATATAACTTGTATATTTTACTTAGTTTAGTTTTAAGTTTTATTCTGTAATCTGATAGAAAAATTGTTCGGCAAATTAAATAAATTAAATAAATAAATAAATCGAGTCAAGCTCAATTGCAATCAGACACCCAATATAGCTATGATTCGACAAGGAGACCTCCTCACGGACTCGGCAATCAGTGATAAGACCTTACATCTTTTGGTACCAACATAATTTATGACAAGATTAGAGCATAAAATTAAATCTAATAATTAGTTTCCCCTGAAGTTCCACTTCGTGCTATCCCAAATAGTGTTTTGCGAGTTTGCGTTACATCCCACTATCAGTCCCAAATTATTAGGTTCCGCCTATCGTACGACTTCTATCAACTCTCTTGAAGGAGGGGGAGTCGCAGCAGACTATCTCTTCAGTGTGCACCATCTTTTATGTCAGTATGTGAATATTGAATAACTTAAAAAAACATACACGATTTCCATATATGAGGTATTTATGTATATTTAATTTTGTCTTTTACAATTTATTTGGACTAGTTCTTGAATACAACATAAATCAACCGCCGTTATTAACCAAAGCAAAATGTGCTGTTTTTGCTGCGTTTTCCATGATTTCGGCACGAATATTTGCCTTGAGCTCGTCAATGGTCTCGCTGGACAGTCAATGTCGCCATGAAATTTTCTTTGCAAAACTGCATTATTTAATTTGCAGTTTTGCATAGCGCACCGTCTTGTTGAAACCGGTAACCGTCCAGACCTTTTTCACACATTTGTGAGCAGACATAATGAGCCAACATCCACGGATACCGATCCCCATCGACTCTTTCGCCTTCTCTGGAGAAAACTGGTCCAATGATGGTTTTGGCGCAAACGCTGGCACAAGCAGTCACTTTTTGGTCATGCAATGTTGTTTCATGGATCTCGTGTGGATTCTCCTCGTCTTAAAAATTTCCTTCCAAAAATCAGGTTTAGTGTCAACCATTCGAGCGACTGTTTGGCCATTTTTCAAGGGAAGTGGACGGTCTGTCGGCAATATGAGTCAATTGCACTTTATACGGAAATAAATGTAAATCATTGTTAAGGCCACCCTAATGCACCTTTTCTTTCCTATTCATTTTCTCTATCCTTGTTTCTTTTCGTTCTATTTCTTTTCTTGCTATTGCTTTCTCTAAGTTCTTCTCTAGAACAATTTCACACCGGTCGGTTTGGTCGGTTGAATATATTTATTGTACAATTTTTACTTTCAATAAATTTGTTAATCTTGTTAAATTTTAATAAAAATTTCTTGTGTTTTAATATCCCATTAATTCACTTCTGAATTAAACATGGTCCTTCGAGTCATAAAGTGAACCAACGCTTTAACGCACCACAAAAAAGTGAAACAACAACAATAATAACAAAAAATCAACCACCACGAAATCACACACAACAGCACAGCAAGTAGACCCAAAGGAAAAAATCACCTCCCTTTTTTCCATATAAGTACAAGTTCCTTTAAATTTTACTTGTAACTTTACTTTACTTACTTTTAATGGCACAACAACCCATGGAGGGCCTAGGCCGAGCTTTTCGATTTTACTTGTAACTTACTATACATAATATTTTAAGTTTTCCCATATTTAAAATATTGTGTGCCATATATTTAGTTACACTCTAACTGATTAAATTATGGATTTTTATATTATACATAAATATAAATTTTAGCATTAAAAATATTATATTTAAATATGTTGATTTTGTACAAAAACAATAAAAAAAAATAATATTAATTCATTAGCCCATACCATTTCTTCCATTCCAGTGCTAACTTCTGCCAAAAAGCGACAAAGTTTTCGTTCGGTTGCCAAACTGTTTTGACCCGCCAGGGTGGCTATCGCCTGTTAGCGAAAATCTCACACCATCAGCTCTGGCTCGGATTGAGAATAATACATAACTTATTCCGTCCATACAAGAAACAGCTTCTTAAAGAAACTTTTCACCATAGACAACAGCGGAGGCAGTCCTCGCAGAGTAATCAAGTTCAACTTCCCGAACTTTGTTACTTGTAGAAGCCTACTGTGCTTGCCTTTTGGTCTCACTCAAGAGAAGGACAATTCCGATCCGTATCTCTTGATGGTAGAAGGTTAAGGTGGCTAACAATAAGCCTTCTGCGGTTACAACTCTGCGTAGGAAAAGCTTATTGTGCTTGCCTTTTGTTCCCACACTCAGGAGAAGGACAACTCCGATCCTCGTCTCCTGGTAGCAAAGGGTTGGCGGCCCTCCTGCAAGCAATAAGCCTTTCGCGATCATAAGTCTCCTTCGAAAAAGCTTATCGAGCTTGCCTTTGTGTTCGCACCTGAGAGAAGGACAATTCCGTTCCTTACATCTCTTGGCGATAAAAGGTTAAGTGCCCTCCTGCAACCAATAAGCATTTCGAAGTTAACACTCTTCTTAGCAGTTTCATACTTCAAGCTCTATCCCTCATACCGAAATTCAAGTTATCAAGACACGACTTCTTGGGCCTCTGTTGCTCCCTCCCTGGAACAAATTATCGAAATTATCTACGAGAAAAGGCATCATTATTTGATGCAAAATCAATAGAAAAGAAAAGCAAATCCTTTTCTAGACAAGGAGAATATTCTCAGATTGAATGGTCGTCTCGCTCACGCCGCTCTTAGCTACAACGAACGACATCCTATCATCATTCTCGCTATTGTATTTTATATTTGGAATTTCTCCATAATATGCTCCTCCATCCCGAAGTCAGTCTCATGCTTCGCATGGTGAGGCAGGAATATTTCATTCCTCGCCTAATACTTACGAAAAATAAAATGTGCATTTTCCACTTCAAAGCTTGTACTATCTACAAGCAGACATGGCGGACTTAAATTATGGCTGCTCTCCCCCTTGAGCGCTCTAATTTACCATTGATTGTTTCCCTACTAATCTGGACATCTTTCCAGTACTCCACAGTTCCAGTCCGCAGATGAAGGTTGTGCAACACAGCTCAACATGACTCACTCCGCAGTGGTGATCGTTGTTCCCGGTCAAAGACAAGCCAATGCGATCGTTCCAGAACATCCTGCTAATACCGCCATCCGTACCATCCGCAGTCTCGACATATCCCACTTCCGAGGACACAGGGTCAAGGAGTTGTTCGGTGACAGTATAAGGACCCTCCAGCGTCTGAAGGAGGCATTTAATTTTGCACTCGTGCAATGGGGCCGGTATGTTTAAGCCACCCTAATGCACCTTTTCTTTCATATTAATTTTCTCTATTAAAAATTCAAATTCCTTGTGTTTTGATATATATATAATTCACTTCTGAATTAAAATGCGATGCATAGCGGTTCCACTGACGCCTAAATTCTGAGCGCGGTGACGATATGACACATGTGGGTTCTCGGCTAGTTAACACAATTGAACGACTATTTTTCTGACAAAACTGCCAGTTGAATATACATATGTGAGCAAGAAATATAGCGAATATGGTATTTTGACAATGTAAGAGTAGGCATGAGCTTTCGTACCAATGAACTTTTAGACCAGTGCTACCCAAAACACATACAATCAAATTTTGAGCCTGTGAAACCGGCAACGAGAGAAAATTCTCAGCACTGGGAAAATTGCGTTGAATGATTATTTTTTATTAACAAATATTCTCTATGGCACAATCAATAATGCCTCTCCAAAATAATTAGTTGTGCGTCCAATTTTCCCATGGCAAACCAAACAATGCTCTTCCCCAAAGTGCGGTTTTGAATACTTTTAGTACTTTGTTACTTTTCATTTGCATTTCATAGTTACTAAACAATACTTTGTAAAACATATAAAAGTATTTATAAAGGGTAATTTTTTAAGAGCTTGGTTTTTGAAAATTGAAAAAAAAAACATAAATTTTACAGAAGTGAATGAAATTTTTATTTGGATCGATAAATCAATTCCTGCCATTTACTTTTTAAAGATAATTTCACTTAAGTATTGCCTGCGGCTACGCTTCAAGTGGTACATTCTAAAGGTCCAATTTTGGCACACTTTTTCACGTATTTTGGCCGGCCAATGACGCAATGACGCGTTCAATGTTGGCTTCCAAAGCAGCAATCGTGTTTGGCTGGTCCCTATAGACATATAACTTAACATAGCTCCTTAAAAAATAGTCTGACGGAGTCAAATCACACGATCTTGGTGGCCAATTGACTACACCAAAACGTGAGATTAACTGCTCACCAAATTCGCCTTTCAATTGATGCATGGTTTAGCGTGCAATGTGGCATATGGCATGTGGCATCGTCCTGTTGGAACCACATGTCGGCCGAGTCCAATTCTAGCATTTTCGGCCAAAAAAAAGCTTTATAATCGAACGGTACCTTTCTCCATTCGATATGGAAAACCGATTTGTTACTGGTTTCAACAATGCAGTTTCTGCAACGAAAATTAGAAGGCCCTGCCCATCAGTTTCTCATCAAATTTTTTTCATACTCAATCGATAGAAGTCGTTGCCCATCAGTTTCTCGTCAAATTTGAAATTTTAACCAAATATCTGTTTATCGGTGTCCTGGTGTGATTGGATTCCCTCTCTCATTCCACCTCCTTCTTTCTCCCACATATCAATCTTCCTTCCAATCAACACAATGCTCTGCATTCATAGAGGTATACCCTATGTATTAAATGTATGAATAAAAAAATTAAAAAAAATTAAAAGCTTTCCATAATATGAGAATGCAACGCTTCCTCCAGCGAAATTCCGTTTCGATCTGACTACGCCTTTATTGCCTAAATTAAGCTAGTAGCAGCTATTACATTCTGATCCAAATTGAATTTTTTCTCATCAGAAAAATTACTTCCCGCCAACTCGTTGTTCAGGACATATAATTTTTAGCAAATTTCAGTTGATTATCTTCATGAACCGGCGTCGGACGTTGTTTTTTTTTTGGGTTTCGTTCATTTAATGTTCGGAGAAGATTTTAAGAGACGTTCAATTTGTCGAGCAGTTACTGGCAAGTTAAGTTTTTTTAAGTGCTAACCTGTTTTTAGTTGCTCTTTTGACAAAGAGTCAAGACTTTTGACAAAGAGTTTCTTTGGTGTTACTCTTTGTTGGAGCTTTAATGCCATATTTATTTTTTTTTTATTTCCTTAAGTAATTTGATCGATTTTTTCCACGTCACTTAATCTCTTTCCTCTGGGCATTGCTACAAAAATTGCAATTCGAAAAAATTTTCAACAAAAGAAATGGGTTCATAAACCTTGAAATAAAACAAATTAACTGAAACCGGATAAAAAATTCTTCAGTTCACTCTCAACAATAAATTTTTTAGTGATGCGTATAAATGAATGTCGTGGCTAATAATGATAATGTATGAAATATTTGCTTCTTTTTTGTAAACAGTACCTTTGTTTGCACAACTGTTTCAGACAGACATTGCCCACTTCTTAGCGAACCCAGTGGCATGCTTAGAAAATTTTAAAATAAAAACTAAACATTAGCAAATACAGTTGATATTGAATCTTAAAGTGCGTATATACGAAAGTCGACCACTGTATGATGGAAAAGTGTCCAAAAAATTTCGCAGTGCAAAAACGCACTTTCATTCTGCTATGCCGATTTAATTTTGTATGAGTGCGTCAGTTACAACTCTTATTGCATATTCAGTTATTTCGCTCTAGACGGCAAGCAATGTTGTGAGAGGCGTGAAGACAGAGAAGTTTTCTTTCGTTTGTAAAAACATTATTCTGCTTATGGATATTTTCTATCATTTTAGAGTATCCCGTTGATTTTTTTTCATGAGATATTAATATTTTTTAGGATTCTTTTCGCAAGATAAACGTTTTTATTTGGCTTAGGCATACACATATGTAATAATACTTCTATACTGGCAGTAACCTATACTTAGCCACCTAAGTGAACATACGATTACAGTTTTTCGATTATCTAACGTAATACTTCATTCTAATTAAAAATTTTTTTACATATTTTTTTTTAGTTTGTTTTGTTACACTAACAACAACATCAAACAAATAAGTTCTTGTGAGCAAAGAATATAAAATGAATGCAAAAGGGGAATCCCATATAAGACACATCTCATAAAAGTGTACATACGCTTTATTGATATTTGATTTACCGTTATGCAATAAATTTGTCTTTTTTTCTATTAAATTTCAATTTTCATGGTCAATTTTCTATTAATTGAGGCCGTGAAAATACAGTTTCTTGTTTATATATAGTTGCATAATGTTAAAACGAAAAGAGACATCATCAGATATACATAAGAAAAATCGTAATCAAACTAAAAAATTAAGTTAAATCCTTTGCAGAAATCGGAAAAATAACCAATTTATCGAAGGCGACGGTTCAAGTGATAGTTAAAAACTTTAACGAGACTGGTAACAATGAAAATAAGCCTGGCCCCGGGCGCCCGCCTAAGCTGAGCTTGAGGATACAAAAGCAAATTCTATGGAAAATGCCGTTAACATCGCGAAAGGCATTGGAAGTAATCATGGAGTTATTATGCAGCTGGGAAAAAGCCATTACTAAGAGATGTAAATATTGCTAACTGGCTTAACTATGCTGATTTGCCTTTCATTTTCCTTTCTTCCTAGTCAATTTTCTTAACGGTGCAGCGATATGAGCATAATTCGCTATAAATTTACTAAAAAATTCTGTGAGACCTTGAAAGCTCTCTGTAACATTAGATGGACAGAATTCTTTAATTGCTATTGTTTTTATTCTTCCTGGTTTTAAGTAGCCCATCAGAGTTCAGTTCATGACGCAAAAACGTTACGTTATTTTTCAAGAAAGCACACTTTGATAGCCATAGAGTTAGTCCTTCTCTTTGTAAGTATAATGCGTAGAAATTCTTCCAGATTACGTAAACCTTCGTTAAATGTATTGGATGCCACATTGACTTCATCTACGCAGCTCAAACCCTTGTCTTTAATTAGTTCTGTTAACTAGTGCATCAATTTCTGTTAAGTACAGGGTGCTTTACGCAACCCGAATGGCATGCGATTGAATTCAAAATGCCAATTATGTGTGACAAAAGCTGTATATTGTTTCGAATTTTCATGTAGAACACACCTTCGACAGTTGGCATTGGCCATGGCTCTTTTCGGTTAGACGATCTTCACCGTTTTGCTTACGAACGAGCATAATTGGCTATACATACACAGACTTTATTTTTCGGATTATACGAGGGTAGATCAATAAGTACCCGTGTGTGAAGACAAGTGGCGTTGCTAAGGGAAGTTGGCATTACCGTCGAGTACTGCCATCCGTCACACGACACCACACTAAACTGATCAAACTGATTCATAGGTTAGTTTTTATTTGGCAGCCATTAGTATCTCACGCGTTTGGTGTTTCGCGATAAAATGGAAAAAGAACAATATCGATTCGTAACTCGCTTTTTATTTTTTATGGAAAAAAGAAATTCAGCTCAAACGAGAAGGTTATCGTCGAGACAGAAGCGTATTTTGAAGAGTTTGACAAATCGTATTTTTTGGAGGGGTTAAAGAAATGGCAGAAGCGTTGGGAAAAGTGTATTGTACTAAAAGGAGATTACGTTGAAAAATAGGAAAAAAAATTTGTGAAAACTTGCCTCTTCATTCCTAACACGGGTGCTACTATCTACCCTACTATCTACCCTCTTATTTAAGTTTAATAATTCCGCGATGATTCGTTCCACTATTTTCTGTTTTGGGATCAGAATCATATATGGCTTCTTAAAAACTGGTTTATTTGACAATAGAGCTATTTTCATTTTAGTAGAACCGCACTTTCTAAACTTATTCAGATTTTCACCAAAACAATTAGAATACGTGTGCAACAGAAAAAAGGTGGAATCGCTTTCAAGTAAAAGTTTGCAATTTCGTTCGTGGACAGAATTTTTTTTAAATTTGATTAAAATTTATAAAATACCTATTAAAGTGCTATTTTCACATCACATCATCATCATTATTAACCAATATTTCGTTTGTTGTCAGCTATAAATATTATAAAAATATTATAATATCGGCTAAGTATAAGTTGCTATCTTCGCGCAATTTCACATTAAATTTCACGTTAAACATTAATCTGCTCCATGAATACATCAAACGCCAATGCAATCGCGTGGGCAAGAAAATTCTGCTCTTGCAAGCGATTTGCGCCTACATGGCATTCCATTCTTTGACAACGAAAACCTTGCAGAAATATTTGGACTTATGTATATGCAAGTCTGTCAACATCCAATCTCCAATAACTTCTTCTATCACTCGTTATCGAAATCCTAAAAAACAAGAAAAAATAAGAATAATGACTCCGTCATCATAGTAAATCTCATGGCTCCAGCTGAGAAGATTCGAGACCTAAAGTCAATAGCCGCGTTCAAACCTAAAACCAACGATTTTCTGCTAGTCACGTTGATTTTCAATCTGATGCGACAATATTTATTAATGAAGTACATACTTACCAAAACAAATCATGAGATTTTTACATTTCTTGTATTGATCACGTTGACGTAGTACGTACAAAGCTTTTAAACCTAAAACCGAATATTGTGGGTTTTGAAAATGTTCACCCAATATTTCTAAAGACTATGTTACCAATTTCGCGAGTGTCGCGATGCTACTGAAGCAAAAAACGCTGTTTACAGAGCCACCCTGCAGTCAGTTGCAACGAGAACTGCTAAGGAGCGATACAGAAAGTTGAGGAGGGAGGAGAAACGTCTTTTCAGTCGCAAGAAAAGAGATGAAGAAAGAAGCGAGTTCAATGATATCGAAATGTTGCAGGACAGGAAAGAGGTCCGAAAATTCTTTGAAAGAATAAGACGCCTGACTGATGGTTTGAAGACCGGGGCCTCTTCCTGCAAGGATGAAGACGGAAATCTGGTGACAGATGTCCAGGGCATAATGAGGGGAGCACTTTTCGCAGCTGCTTAATGGCGATGACGGCAATAATCCCGCCACTGCGGAATCCACTCCGGAAACCCCAATCACTGACGGCGTTGAAGTACCGCCGCCTGACTATGAGGAGGTCTTAACAGCCATTGCTCGGCTGAAAAACAATAAGGCTGCAGGTGCAGATGGCCTGCCTGCTGAGTTGTTCAAGAACGGAGGCGAAGAGCTTAAAAAACGCATGCATGAGCTTCTATGCAGAATATGGTCAGATGAAAGCATGCCAAGTGATTGGAACCTCAGCGTACTCTGCCCAATCCATAAGAAAGGTGATTCCATGATCTGCGCCAACTACCGTGGGATAAGCCTTCTTAATATTGCATATAAGGTTCTATCGAGCATACTGTGCGAAAGACTGAAGCCCATCGTCTACAAACTGATTGGAGCTTATCAGTGTGGCTTCAGGCCTGGTAAATCCACCATTGACCAGATATTCACACTACGCCAAATCCTGGAAAAGACCCGAGAAAAACAGATCGACACCCATCATCTATTTGTCGATTATAAAGCCGCCTTCGACAGCACGATTAGGGATCACTTGTACGCCGCAATGTCTGATTTTGGTATCCCTGCAAAGCTCATTCGTCTTTGCAAAATGACACTGACCAACACCACCAGCGTAGTGAAAATTGGGACAGACCTCTCCGTACCATTTGATACCAAAAGAGGTTTCAGACAAGGTGACTCCCTATCGTGCGACTTCTTTAATCTTATGCTGGAGAAAATAATTCGAGCTGCGAATATCGACATCTCTGTCACTATCTTTTACAAGAGTGTCATGCTGCTAGCATACGCTGATGATATTGACATCTTTGGCAAAAACGCTCGAGCAGTCAGTGCAGCATTCTCCAAACGAAATAACTTGTGTCAACAAACAAAGAGTCACGGCGTCTTGGACAAAATGTCACTGTTGACAACTATAATTTTGAAGTCGTCAAGGATTTCGTATATATGTCAGCCTTGAGATCAAGCGGAGACTAACTCTTGCCAACAGGTGTTACTACGGGCTCAGTAGGCAATTGAGAAGTAGAGCCCTCTAAGTCCCTCATCCTTCCCGTCCTAATGTATGGCGCAGAGACGTGGACATTGACCATCAATGATGAGAGACTGTTAGGAGCTTTCGAGAGGAAGATACTCCGTAAGATCTACAGTCCAGTATGCGTGGACAACGTGTATTGAATAAGATGGAACGATGAGCTGTATGAGATGTACGCCGACACTGACATAGTCAAGCGTATAAAACTCAAGCGTCTTCGCTGGCTGGGTCATGTTGAGCGAATGGAAGAAAGCGCTCCGGCTAGAAGGGTGTTTTATTCGAACCACGGTGGAGGAACACGCAGAAGGGGACGTCCTAATCTCCGTTGGAAAGACCAGGTGCAGGGCAACCTGACTGCACTTGGTCTTATCAACTGGCGCCAGCGCGTGCCCAGCAGAGGTGACTGGCGAAGCTTTGTAGAGGCGGCCAAGACCGATCATCGGTTGTAGTGCCAGCTAAGTAAGTAAGTAAAGTATGTTACCAATTTTGTAACCGTTTATCACACACCTATTTAACTTCATACTTACCACATCAACGCATCCGTCAAGTTGGAAAAAAAGCCAAAATCTCCAGAAAAATTCGTAATTTATGTTGATTTGACTGCGTAAATTCGGCTAAAATACTCGATTTGAGTGTTTCATATATATTCAAAATAGGTGGATTTTCGATAATATCAATGACAGGTTATAGAAATTGTGGGCCCAACAATCCCATGGTGAAGGATCTGTTGGTATTGATTGAGTATTTAATGCTCAAGTTTCATTGTTGCTGTGCATTTTGCAACGTTGGGGTCACCTATCTGGATTTTTGTTTCAACTTTTTATTTAATGATATTTTTTATTTCAATTTTATTTTTATGATAAAGTTGTCTAGGGTGTAAAGTTTGTATTTTTGCTAAATAAAAAGTTTTGTATGAAAATCTTGGAATTTTAGTATTCCCAGTATTATTCAATGCTATTGCCACAGAAGCTTTGTATGAATTACCTTGTTTTGAATGTACTCAGTAAATGCTCCTTATATTATGTTGTCCAAAATTTAAACTGTTTAAATCATTCAATTTGGCGAATTAGTTTTGTTCTATTTACCTTTCATTAATTTTTATATAATTTATATAACCCACTTAAGTATACTTACATTCTGCTTTCAAAAAAAATTCTTTAAATCGTTAATAAATTATTACATGTTATTAAATTGTTTGTTATTAAACCCACAAATACTAATTGCCCACCTTCGATGTAGAATGGTACTTTTTTACATATTTACCCACATGCTGGAACTATTCTTAGATCTTGACATACAGCTTCTAAATTCGGAAGGATTCTCTCTTTATGTTGGTCCTTACACTGGTGTTTCTGCCGTTGTTAACGTTTAATGGCAGATATATGTATGTTTAAAATCTTGAAAAAAAAAAAAAAATTAAATACACAGGGTTCCATCTGTCATATTCTTAACAGCTTGACATAGCGGTTCCTACACAGCCTGCACAATGTCGATAGTTCCGTTTCTTGGACAACACAACATTAGCGATGTTTCACATGTTAATGCCTCTTTGAATGATTGTTTCGGCAGCATCACCATTATATTGGTGTATTTGTATACGCCAAATGTACAAAGCGCTCTATGTATGATGCGTATGCTTGGAGAGCCTGACCTTTGTAGCATTGACCACAGTGGATCCGGTCACTTCCAATTTCTTCATTCGTTTCTCCCTCTCCGAAAATTTCCTGGAAAATTTTTCACAAAATGAATTAATGCAAAAGGAATTTTCTCTTACTACTCGATATTTTTGCATATATGTAGCTATAGAGGTCTGTATCGAATATCTTTCCACTGCACATGTGAAATCCTAATTCGAATATAGTGCATACACGTGCTGTCTCTCTCAGACTGCAAGCAGTGAAGTGAAGTGGACGGTTTTTTTTCAAATATCAACGAATAAGTAGCTGCAGCAAAATATGTTCCGAAAAATAAGAACATATTACAATGAGAACATAAAAGCAAAAGTACATACTTCGAATATACTCGTAATGTTCACTTCATGTGGTACCTCGAGTATTCTTTAATTATGAGGTGAAACTGAAAAAAATTCAGTGATGTTGATATTAACTTTGAATTATAATTTTACTGAATATGTTGTGGATTTTCAGCTATTTTAATAATAAATATTATTTTTATATAATTTGTTTATGTTTTATTGGCGATGTACTTATTTATTTACGTAGGCATTGGTTGTTCTATTCACACAAAAAATAAGTTTTATTTTTAATGAAAAGGATTAAAATATAATACCAATTTTATTATTTGTTTGTTATAAGTAAAGTTTTTTCGTATATGCATTAATTATTTACAAAATCTTTTAAAAATTAAACAATGAAAATTTAATCAAAACTTTTTATTGTTATTACGAAATAAAAACATTTTAATCGTAAACTTGAGCATTTATATAATTTTTCTTATTCTAAATATTATGAGATCAATTTTTTAATCATGGCAAAAGTAAAGTAAAATTTAATAAAATAAAACAAGATATAAAAATTGTGTGCGTCAGTGGGACCTACATAAGTTTACTTCTTCACAACGTTTGCGTTTTGGGTTTTTAGGTTAGGTTTAGTAAACTTGTAAAAACCAGAATCTATCACAGTCTATCTACTGGAGTTTTCAACGATTTGCTGATTTATGCAAACAATAAGCCCTGTATAGTTCAGTTTGATGATTCTCTACATCTGAATTAACTTCATTTTGATCGTTTGCATTTCCAATGCATGCAACAGCCTCTGCAAAATTCATCATCTGCATCAAAATATTCATACTCAAAGCATGAGAATTTATTTGCTACATCACTATAATTATAATCTTTCCATCATCATCGTTATAATAATCATCATCATCACCATCAAAATATTCAGGTTGTATGATCTCAACAGGAGGAAAATTTGCCACTTGCCGGTCTGAGAACTCACGAATGTTATGAGGTTGATTATAAACTTGGGAAATCTCGTCAATGTTTTGTTGTGCTGATGCGAGTTGATTATTTCCACGGGGGAAAGATATTCAGGAAAATTTTCTGCCCTTCTCTTTCGTTGAGAAGCGTGGAATTCGGCCACCTCAATGACTGCCTGGTGCTGTATAATCGGAGGGCCTTCGTTGGAACTCAATGACATGAGTGTTGATGCAATTATTAGTAGTAGGGATATATATGTTCAAGCACAGAGGAATGGGGATCAGGGGAATGTGGAATGAGGAATGTGAGGATGAGGAATGTAAGGATGAGTAATGTGACGATGAGATAAGAGGAGTGTGGAATTGCTAGATAATTTCTATTTTTCCGACAAATATAAGATTACAGAAATCGGTTTCAAATTTTATATGGATTATTTGAATAGCTCTCCAGGAGCAAAGAAATAACGAACATGCATAAATAGAAAATATTTTTTAATATTTAATTTTTTCTGGTAGTTATACGTCATATTTGATTTTCTTATAGAATTTACATAATATATTTTTAAATTATGTGTGCGCAAGCTGTGATTGGAAATTGTTTATGTTTTTTATCATCTCTTGCTGTCGCATATAATTGGAGTATGTTATTTATGTAACATGATGCAGGTTATTTGATTTTCTTATAGAATTAACTAACATATTTGGTTTTCTAAGTCAACAGGAGAACAGAAATAACGAACAAGCATAAATGGAAAACATTTTTTGATTTTTATTTTCTTATAGAAAGATAATTGCTTGTGTTTTTCATTATCTCTTGCTATCGCATATATTTGTGCCATCAGCATACTTCATAAAACTGATCATGCTTCAGAATGTTCACTTTCTTTAAAGGGTGACAATGGTGTTTTCAATCTATTTTTAAATTATGTGTGCGCAAGCTATCGCATATATTTTTTTGTATGTTATTTATACATATTTGTGCACAACAGTATTCTTCATAAAATTGATCATGCCTAAGCATGTTCTTCTTTAAAGGGCATGGGTGATAATGGTATTTACAATGACTCCAGTGGAGTTTTTAAATAGGATAAGGATAAGGATATTGACATGATGCGGGTTATTTTGTTTTCTCATAGAATTTACATAATCTGTTTTAAATTATGTGTGCACAAGCTGTGATATGTAGAAATTTTCCATAAATAGTTTGGTTAGCGAAGCTTTAAACTTTATATACTTATTTCCGATCTCTTTATAAGACTGAAGTTTTTTTGACAATGCAAAGTGACAGAATAAAAGATTTTCTCATCGAATTTAATTTTATAATTCTCGACGAGCATAGAAGACAATTGATAGATGTACAAGCTGACTTAGAAGAAAAGGAACATGTTGAAAATATTGTTTCCAAACATGGCAATCACAAAGAAAACTAATTTTAATTGTAGTAATAAATGATTTCACCAAATAAAAAAAATGTATTTGTTTGTGTGTAATAACTTTTTGTTTTTATGAAAGAAAATATATTTAACAATAGTAAAATGGTGGTTTACGTTGACATGAAATATCTTCTGTGTTGCAAATTTCTAAATTATAAATTTTTCCTCCATTTGTTGTGGCTTTAATTATGTCGAGACCACCTTCATTAACAGTGGTTAAAGTTGTCTCCAAAACTTCAGTGAATCGTTCAGGAAACTCTAAAGTTCCATTTCTAGCCTCATTCCATATGGTGTAGTTTTACGCACAAGACCAATCACTGCATATGGGCGATTGTCATCCATATCTTTAATGGAAAGCAGATTCTTCTTATTTTTGCAGGTAAAATCTTCAATTGCGTTCAACATCGTTACTATTTTAATATTACTATGCTAGTTAGAAACTGAAGTTTGGATTCCTCCGCATAGACCTTTTATACAAATTTTTAGACTGTATAAATTCTTTTAAAGAGAAAACCATCAGAAAATTATTTTATATTTACCTTTTTCTAACGTACTATACGTAAACGTAATCTTCTAATATGTATGTAATAGGGTTAGTGTTTGGTATTATCTTAATTTTAAAAATTTCAGTGGTTCAATTAGGTGTGTATCCTTTTTCAAATAATTGTTTATATTTACTAAATCTCACGAAATCACAAATACAGAATTTAGGTATATGAAATTTCTTGAAGTTACTATAAATGGAGTTTAACAATAAATATTCAACTGCAGAATCCACATTCCGAGGTGGCATTTTTATTGCTCGATGAATTTTATTTTTATAATTATTTACTAGAGACTTATATATATTTAACCATTGATAAGATCCATTAAAACTGTATTCTTTCCACATCATCCCTTTTAATGTTCTGCTGAAACTTTCTACGATCGGAGCTTTTAATATACTTTATGACAAATAATGATTTATATTTGAATTTGCTATATTTTTTCGATGGAATATATATATAGTTTTCTATTTCGAATACCTTGGCATCGAAATAATTTGTGTAGGTTAATAGTTTATTATCAATGAATTCTCAAGGATTCCTTTCAATTGATTATGTTCTTGTCTAAGTGTTTGAAGTACTTTAGTTCGTAAACTGTTGATATTCAGGTTAAAATTTTGTGAACATAAATTAAATTGTTCGTCAACAAATTTTTTTGTTCTAGCATCATGTTCTTTTAGTGGTTCTCCTAAATTCTGAATACATTTATATTTTAAATCAAAATTATGATCATAAGTTAAGTTGAATCCATAGCCACGTGGACCAATTGGTCCTCGCTCCTTATAGATATTCTTATTATAAAAACGTCCAAACTTATCTACGCTCATCGGGAAAATGACATATATTTTTAAAATGTATATTAATTTTTGTTATAATTCCTTCTTCTTTCAGTTCTTCGATAATATAATTTATTTCATTATTATGATTATTGTGTCCAGCATGTTTCGATGATATTAGAAGACGTAACATATCAACTAACTCATTAACATCGTTTCAATACATATAGTTAACTTTTTTTTATTTAATTGCATTAAACCGCTTCCTTCATGATATTCCTTGGATTGATTGTTTTTAAGATTTTTGATAATATTTTGATACTTAGGTGATCGTGTACCTCTGTTTTGTTCCTGATTATTATAATTACGCTTATGAGCATTTGTGTCTAATAAAATTTTTTATAAATATTTAAATCATCATTAGCATATTCTGTAGGAGTTTTATAAAATAATAGTTGATATAATCCTGGTGTTAGATACAACTTTTTATTATTGATACGAATTTCATGATCATTTAGAAGGAATGAAGCATTTCCAATTCTCCATATACCATCACTGACTTTATGTGGTCCAAACAATGGTCAAGCTCATTTTTATCTGCTAATTGACTTAAATTATACAGTTGATTGGAAGAAACATTTAATTCATCGGTGAATACATGTTTGATTAGGCGCTGAAAAATTGTCGTCAAATTTTTTAAGCGACTTTAAAAGGGTGCTTAATTTGGTTCTGTCTTAATATTTTTCGTCAATGCATCAACAAATTATTTTAAGGGTTTTGTTATTGGCTTAAAAGTTGACTGAAAGAATGCTTCTGGTTTTATATTTCTGTTTTATTATATTTCTAGTTTTTATAATGTCTTAACCACTTTTTCATTAATTTTAACAGCTCATAAACTGGTCTCAAATCAGCTTTTAAGTGATTGAATTATAATTACAGCATTCGAATAGGTTATTATGAGAACTGATTAAAAATTAAATTTGTCAAATGTTTTATAGTTGAATTGAAAACATCAAATCCTTTTCTGTATCTGGATACATCAATTTTATCATCCTTACATATCACTAAGAAACCATATTTATCCTTCCAGCATTCAAAGCATATTTCACGGAAATTTTCATAAGACGTATCTGTTGCCACGTGTTCCCTATAAACATGTTTCATATTCATATCATCTTCTTTAAATATAATGTTTAATGTTTAAATAACATTTTCATTATCTCGTATTAAATGTTTATTAACATGTGTGTATGTTTGACATAAATAGAAACTATCAATATCTTTATGTCGACCCATGCAAAAGTATGAACGAATGTTATTTTGCTTCTCACATGCTACATCAAATTTTATGAAGTATATTGCTGTGCACGAATATATGCGATAGCAAGAGATAATGAAAAACACAAGCAATTTTCTTGCTATAAGAAATTAAAAATCAAAAAATGTTTTCCATTTATGCTTGTTCGTTATTTCTGTTCTCCTGTTGACTTAGAAAACCAAATATGTTAGTTAATTCTATAAGAAAATCAAATAACCTACGTCATGTTACATAAATAACATACTCCAATTATATGCGACAGCAAGAGATGATAAAAAACATAAACAATTTCCAATCACAGCTTGCGCACACATAATTTAAAAATAGATTATGTGAATTCTATAAGAAAATCAAATATGACACTAACTATCAGAAAAAATGAAATATTAAAAAATTGTTTACATTTATGCTTGTTCGTTATTTCTGTGCTCCTGGAGAGCTATTCAAACAATCCATATAAAATTTGACACCGATTTCTGTAATTAACATTTTATATTCGTCGGAAAAATAGAAATTATCCACTAATTCCACACTCGTCTTATCTCATCCTCACATTCCTCATCCTCACATTCCTTATCCTCACAGTCCTCATTCCTTCGATCACCATTCCTCTGTGCTTGAACATACATATTCCTACTACTATTATTGGCTCTAATAATAAACTCATTTCCCATTCTCCGCATTTGTCTTTGCTAGTTGTGTTTCAATGAAATTCGAATTCTGTTGTTTCTACCATAATTAAAGTATAAATTATACCTATATAATTTCATGAAATTGTTTCTATATTTCTGAAAACTTACAAACTTTGAACATATTGCGGGATGAATAAACATTATCCGATTTTTGAAACTGTTTTTGAATTATGTTTCTATTTGTAAATACCACTAACTCAACTCTGGAATTTGAAAAAAATTTTAAAAATCATAGTTTACTGTCCAAATTTTGGGAGTTTCAATAATCATTTGGAACCTGAAGATATTATTTGATATCAAATATTTGTTTCCACTTCTGTTCACTTGGATGAGTAGAAACTCAGCACAACCGAACGACATGATCGCCCTCGGTATGGTCGAATAAGAGAGAGAGAGGAACATGTATTCGTAGGCAGCGAACACAGCCGAATAACACTAGTACTTACTCGACAATTTTGTTGCTATCAAAAATATGTACCCATTGTGCCACTAACTTAATATTATATTTAATTATATGCGTTGGACTATTACGCAGAGTGTCCGCGGTTCGAATCTCAGCACAGGCAAAATAAAAAAGTAGATAAAACAAATTTTCTACACAGCACAACCTCTTGGCAGGCAGTGGCAAACCTAAAAGATAAAAAATTGCCTATGAAAAGCTTTTCACTTCGCCGTTCGGATTTGGCATAAAAAAAATGTAGGTCCCTTCCATTCATATTGTGCCATTAAAAAAAGAAATCATACCTACGACGTACAGTGTAACGAGTGCGGCCAAAATAAAAAGAAGTTTTGTTGAAATAATTAAAAAATTTTAATTGATATTAACTGGTAATGCCTTCATTTGAATCAAACTTGATTGATAGAGACCCAGCAAAATACAGGTTCTGCTATCATGAAAAAAACCCAAAAGCAGCACCGAGAGATCACCAGAGTGTAGACTTCGCAAGCAACTTGAAGCACAATAGAATTCGAATTTCATTGAAAAACAACTCGCAAAGGCTAATGCGGGGAGACAGCATGAATGGCAAATGAGTTCAATATTAGAACCAATAATTGCATCAACACTCATCTCATTGAGTTCCGACGAAGGTCCTCAGATAATACAGCTGTCTATCTCTTTATCGGTGCCCTGTGATTGCTTTCCCTGCTTCCCTTTGGCGATAGCTCCAAAGCGATTAACGTGGCTTTACGAAAAGGCAAATTGGAATGGTCTCAATCACTTTTTTGAAAATTTTAATTGGAAATTGTTTTTTACCGATAAAAACATTGAAATCAGTACTAAAATGGTAGAAGAAATACTTTTATTAGGAATGCGGTCTTTCATTCCTAATAAAATGATTAGCATTAAACCTAAAGACAATTCATGGTTTAATGCCACTGGCAGATCACCAGTCAGGTCCAAAAAGGTTGCTTTCAGGAACTGACAATCTAATAAGAATGCCAATACTAAACATGAAGCATACGCAGAAAATAAATCGTTGTAAACCACTCTAAAGCGCGAAAAGTTATACACGAACAACGCCAGAGCCATAAAGTCTTACAATTCCAAAAGGGTGGTAAGAACTTTGGTCATTTGTAAAGACACTAAATAACATAACGTCAATTCCAACTCTTTTTACAGGTGATCGCTTCGTTACTAGCTCGGCTATCCAAAGCAATGGAAAGTGTAGTTAACTTCCACTTGGTCAAATATCTTCGTATCTGCTTGAGCAAAACGAATTGCTTAATGACCGCCAATATGGTTTCCGTCGAAATCGCTCTATGGGCGATCTCCTGGCGGTCCTCACCGAGTACTGGTACCATAGTGTCTATGGCTTCGGTGACGGCAAAGCGGTTGCTCTGGATATTTCAAAGGCCTTTAACAGAGTGTGGCATAAAGCACTGGTGTCAAAACTTATTGCGCATGGGGTCGGGAGTAACTTCAAACGATGGATCACGAACTTTCTAAGTGGGCGCTCTATCTGTGTTGTGATAGATCGTATTGTTTCGGAAGACCTTGCCTTTAAATCTGGATTGCAGCAGAATCCCAGTTACTCGTTTGCAGATGACGACAACATTTCTCATTCATAGGAAAAGCCATGTTATGAATGGCTCACTCAATAAAGATCTCCAGTCAATATCCGAGTGGGGTCTCATGAATAGAGTTGAGTTAAATGCGCGTAAGACCAAATGTTGTCAGTCTTCACCGTTATGAGTGTGGTAGATATTGCGGAGACAGCAACTCTTGATGTTCTGGGCGTGTAAAAAATATATTACTCCTACTGATCTCCGCATGATCGACACCTCCTATATACATAAGGGATGGAACTTCACGATGCTCTGCTAGGATGCGTACGCTGATGCCGCCAGATCGTGTGTTCACTAAAACTTCACGAACAGCAAACGGAACTCACGCATTCCACGTAAACACGGTGTTCCACCGCACTACGCATTTCAGAGAAAGTTCTTTTATCTGTCGTACAGCTCGTAATTGGAATAAGCTCCCTGCAGATATTTTTCCCGATTATTATGACCCTTGCTAATTTAAAGAAAATACTCATAACTACTTCTCCCTCCTGCTTCCTCCCACCTATCAATCTTCCGCCCAATCAACACAATGCTCGGCATTTACCACCTGTAGGTTGACTGTATAAACAAAAAACGAAGCACAAGTAAGGGCAGAAAAAAAATGGTTGATGAAGCGACTGAGCATCAAAAAGACGAAGAGTCAACGAGCTCTTCACAGGTACCTCAGCTGAATAAATACAAGGCGCTACAGATACCTATTAAATGTAAATCAGCAGTTGACTGAGAGCAATAAGAGTTTTCCATATAACAAAACACTTGCTTTTTGGTATGACTTTGAATTATCGGTCGGAAGTTAATAGCATTAGGCCAACCTGACTGCACATGGCCTTATCAACTAGCGCAAGCGCGCGAGTTATGTTAGCGGCCAGCAGCCAACAACAAAAACTATAAAACCCAACCGGATGCACGAGCCAACACCTGACAGCAATTCCTAGAAATGCTGCTAAGCATTAATTTAACTATGTACACAAACGTTATTGAACTTTATTTAAATAAATTAGTAAGTAATATTTATAAATCAATTATTAAGCAATATTTATAAATCGATTAAACTGACTTGTAATGATAACGAAATAATAAGAATCAGAATAAAATTGCATCTTAAGCAAGCATGTCTTGTCTTTAATAAAAAAATATACTTTTTTTATTCTACAAGGCCCTCCAGGACTTGTCTGGTGCAGTCGCACGGCTTAGTTGACGGTCCGTTTACAAGCGTAATAGAAAGTGTATAAAGTGTAAAGAATATACACATATACATATGTTATAAAGACTATAAGTGAAGTGAAAACAAAAGTGCAAAAATATTAAAACTGTGTAAATAAAAGTGGTCGCTGTGGCGTAGTGGTAGTGCGTTGGACTGCTACGCAGAGTGTCCGGGGTTCGAATCTCGGCACAGGCAAAATCAAAAAAAAAAGAAGAAAAAATAATTTTTCTACACGGCACCACCTCTTGTCAGGCAATGGCAAACCTACAAGAGTAAAAATTGCTATGAAAAGCTTTTCCTTCGCCGTTCGGATTCGGCTTTAAACTGTAGGTCCCTTCCATTCATGTACAAATATAACACGCACAACATGAGTGGATGCGAAAAGCTCGGCCTAGGCCCTCCATGGGCTGTTGTGCCATCAAAAGTAAAGTAAGTAAGTGTAAATAAAACATCACAGTGCATTTAAAATGACCGGCGGATTTTTACCCCTAACAACTAAGGAACCATTTAACCACCAGTTACAACCGCAACAATTTCCACAACAAATCTCCAAATCTCAGCTACTTCCTCGCAATAACAGACAGCGATGCAGACTATCCTAGTCATCGGGTGCCTAATGTAAGTCGAACTGAAAAAAATAACTTTTAAAATTTTTTTTAATATATATAAAAATGACAAGAAAATAATTGAAACACAAGTTTGCATTTTTTAAATAAAAATAATAATTAATTATAATAATAACTACAAAGAATATTACCACTTAGCATATGAGCACTCCAGTATAAACTATAAATAATAAATTTTACGATCTACATCAGAAATACAAATGTTTTCTATTTAGTTCTGAGAGCATAGCAGATATAAATTTTTTTTTCTATTTAGTTCTAAGAGCAAAAAAAGAAAGAAAAAAAAAATTTTATTATTAAATTAAATTAAAATTGTTTTAAATCACTAAAATTCTTATAAGACCAATTTAAACAAATATAAAATTTTGCCATATCCAAAATTATATAAAGCAAGAGCCTGTCAACTTTATCAGAAAACGCTGACAACATATCCCTCGAAATGCCTTCCGATATCCCCATACCTCCAAGCTAATTTAGGCCAGCCGTAAACCCTACACTTAAAATTTTTAACTCCTTACGCATTCCTGATGCGATAAAGGATCTACCCAAATTTGATGGGAACAAAAGACTCCTATACGAATTCATAAATAATGTAGAAGAGATCGTTCTTCATTTAAGAGGAGTCGATAACTCGCCATACGGCCAAATACCATTACGAGCAATTCGTAATAAAATCGAAAGCCCGGCAAATGAAGTTCTCAATATGTACGGAACACCCCTAAATTAAATTAAAAATAATAGCAATATTAAAAATAACCTCATCTTACATTATTCAGACAAACGCACCGAAACCTCTTTAATTAAAGATCTACACAGTCTACAACAGAACTATTTAAGTGTCGCAAAGTGTTCAGATGCATACAAACCAAGCTTTAGGAGACAACAAAAACCGTCAATATCCACAGCACTCCTACCAAAACCCAAGATATACGAATTACCAACCAAGACCCTATTATAACCAACCTAAAATGCCTTAAACTACATTCCCATACATGAATTACACCCCAAATAACCAACAAAGTCCTACCAGAAACTATACACCAAATTTCCCCAAGCCTGAACCAATGGACACAAGCTCTAGTCACACCAAATTTAGTAACTCTCATAGACCAGAACCCATGAAAACAAGTTCAGGTTATACTAACATGAAACGCTCAACCATGTCACATAACACTTCTTGTACTCAACAGTCAAGAAACGTAAAACCTAATACAGGAGGCCTGAATAATATGAATATCAGTAATGAGGACTATTTCAATAATTTTCAAGGGTTAAGACAACCCCATAACGAAGAATTATACAAATAGAATTATATAAATAGATTTAGAATACAGATCATTTTAACTGACAATAAACAAAAGGACATGAATAACAAAAACAAAAAATATATATAAACTCGGCAGATCTGAAAAATAATTTAGAAAATATTTTAAGGTAAAATTGGAATTTATTCAAAAATGATACTAAGTATAATATTTTACAGAATAAAATTATAGAAATGTAAGAAGGTAGTGTTGGAAAATTTTCATTCTTCAAATATAAAAAGAAAAACTAAATCTTATGGCATCGTTGATCCAACACCATTTGATACAAATCATATTTCATAAAATAAAATAGATAAATAAGTCAAAAAAAATATATATATTTATTATAATAGTGTATAAATTTGAAAAAAAATATTGGTATATATTTTATTATTAAATATTTAATTGTTATACATGAATTAAATAAAAGAAAAATAAGTTAATGTATCTCTAATGTGAAAATGTCTTTGTAGTTCTTAATGATTAAAATACAGAAATAGTATGTATCATTATTTTAACGAGGGGGAAATATCGTTAGTGTGACTCAAACTTCACTATTTCTTATTTAAGTAGTTTTTACTTTCCAATATTTCATCTGCACTAAGTGTTGTACTTTTCACTCTTATTCTTTCAATATAAGTACTTTAATCTGTTTTTCATTTACACTCTCTAGCAGAGTCGAAGTTTACGCTTAGTACACTGAAGTGCTTATTACCATATTTAATTTCATACAATAAAAATTTATATTGTACAAATCCTAAGATTGTGTATTTAAATTAATTGTAAAGAATTAAAGAACAAATATAATTCGTTGTCCTGTTGGAAAATTACGATCTCGTGCCTGGTCGTATATTCTGGTAATTTTTCGGCCGTTGCTCTCTTCAAATCAATTGTTTTCGATAAAGCTATCCCGTACTAGTTTCACCAGGTTCTAGAAGCTGATAATAGATAGTCACCCTTTTGATCCCACCAAATACAGAGCATTATCTTGGCGCCATGTACATATATTCGGTTGATGTTCCGGGTTGGCCGAGCTTCACATCCTACTTCTTACGCTTCGGGTAGTCGTAATGAATTCATTTTTCGTCGCCAGTAATAATTCGATTCAAAAACGACTTATTTTTATAGCGCTGTAGCAGCATTTCAGATATACGAAATCGCCTTTCAACGTCTCTCAGCTTCAAGCCTTATGGCACCCAATTTCCTTCCTTTTGAATAAGCCCCAATGATTTCAGGAACTTGGTAATTGCAGGTTGAATAACTTCCAATGGTTTTGCGAGTCTTCGTCATCTGTGCCGAAATCTCCACGCGTCGAAGAATTTGCGTATTTTAATCGATGGAGTATATTCACCGTAAACTTCCAATCCGATGTGTTTCAGCAGCACTTTTTTTTGAAAAGCAAAACTTCAAGTTAAACACTAATATTTATATTTATTCTATACAAAAATTTAAAGTTAACGACTACGTTAACATCCGAAGCTTTTTCGCAGTTTCTATTCCAATAAATTGCGCAGTCGCTATATGGCGAACTGTGTAATATCTATATATGAATGTATGTATGTGTGAATATCACTGCAGATCACACCCTATCGGAATAAAATACCCAGTTTGTTAAAACAATTAATTTAAAAGCTGATTGGAAAACAATGAATTCCGAGACTAGTATATGCATTCTATTTTATAATTTATTTTTGAGAGACAATAAAATAATACCGACAAAAAGAATGGAACCTATGAATATTCAAATAATTGAATATACAAACTGCTCGTGTTAGTTATCGGAGCTGTACAATCACTCGTTGAGGCAGCGGCAAAACATCGAACCGTAGTTTTTTTCTGCTTTGCTCGCTGCTTTTACATTACATATTACTCACCTAATAAGACTTCATAAAATATAGTAAGTAATTTATTTGTTTAAAAAAAAGTAATAAATAAAAGAGAAAAAACAAAACGTGAGTACGTTCCATGAATGAGAGTCAATTTGAAACATAGTTGTGTTTCAACGAAAGTAATTTGGAACTAAAGGGTGTCTTTTTAGAAGTGTGAAGGATCTTGGTTTGCGATCTTACAAAATCCAACTCGTGCAAGAATTGAAGCCGAACGACCATCAAGCGCGCAGCACGTTCGGTGAATGGGCTCAAAACGAGATGGCCACCGATTCCGATTTTTACAAGAAAATTTTGTTCAGCGATGAAGTTCAATGAAGTTCAGCAAAATTGTCGCATTTGGAGTGATCATAACCCACAAGCCATTGTTGAGACGCCGTTACATCCTCAAAAAGTCACTGTTTGGTGTGCTCTATGGGCAGAGGGAATCATTGGTCCATATTTCTTCAAAGATGAAGCCGGTCATAATGTTACAGTCAATGGGGAACGCTATAAAGCCATGATTAATGACTTTTTCGTGCCTGAATTGGAGGATGTTGATGTGGGCGACCTTTGGTTCCAACAAGACGGCGCTACATGCCATACAGCCATACAGCCAACGAAACAATCAATTTATTGAAGGAAACTTTTGGTGAGCGCATTATCTCGCGTCGTGGGCCTGTGGCGTGGCCTCCAAGATCGTGCGATTTAACACCGCTGGACTATTTTTTGTGGAGTTATGTGAAGTCGCTTGTCTACGCAGATAAGCCCGAAACGATTGACGCCTTGGAAGAGAATATTCTGCGCGTTATTACTGACATTCGAACCAGCCGCGGCGGCCACTTGCCCGAAATCGTTTTTAAAACATAATGGCAAATCCTTATCTTTGTAATAAAGCTACATTTTTGGCCACAACATTAAATTATATGCGTTTTATTTCTTCTTGAAAACCACACATCTAAAACAAACACTTTGTATATTAAAATTAGTTAATTTCGCTATAGGGTCATCCACAAACATGCCAAGAAGTGGTGCCGTGCGGAACATTTTTTTTTTCTACTTTTTGATTTTGCGTGTGCCGAGATTCGAACCCCGGACACTCTGCGTAGCAGTCCAACGCATTTCCACTACGCTACAGCAACCATAAAAATCAGAAAATTCAGTATTCCATCAGAATGTTCAAATTATTTATCAATATTTACAGAAGTAGTTGTCTAATAATTTGAGAATTCAATTTAATAGTTCAAATGTGGACAATTACCTATCCGTCAGCACAGTTCCTCTTGTTAAAAGAGATGAAGCAACCAAACTAATTGCAGATATGCAGAGGAATGGTGTAATAGAACAATTAATGAGTCCATAGAGTCCACCGGTAGTTCTCATGAAGAAATAAGATGGTAGCAGTTGGTTTTGTGTAGACTACCGGAAGATGAATGACGTAATTAAAAAGGGCCAATACTGAACAGTTGCGTAAACAGGAAAGAAGTCGCTGTAATGCCACTCTAAAGCGCGAAAAGTTTCTACACGAACAGCGCCTGAGGCACAAAGTTTTACAATTCCACAGAACTTTTGGTCATTTGTAAAGAGAGTAAAGAACCAAACGACTTCGTTAATTCCAACTGTTTTTACGAGTGATCACCTCGTCAATAGCTCGGTTGATAAAGCAAACCTTTTTCCTAACATTTTCGCAGAGTATTCCTTTCTGCCAGCTAGCGATCAACCACTGCCCGATATCGAATCTGTATCTTGTGCTATGCCTGAGATACATTTTCGAACTCGAGTAGTTAAAAGAGTTCTTGCAAATCTTAACATAAACAAAGCGTCGGGACCCAATGGCCAGCCCATGTATTGCGAGCTTGTGCGACAACGCTGGCGCAACCGTTGCGCAAACTTTTCAACATTTCATACACAACTGGTGTATTTCCGTCTTGTTGGACAGCTGCCAATGTCCAACCAGTTACTAAAAATTGCAATCTGGTTTACGCTATCAAAAGTCATGGAAAGTGTAGTTATCTTCCACTTGGTCAAATATCATGAGCAAAACGAATTGCTTAATGGGTGAAAAATATTGTTTCCGTCGATCTCTACGGGCAATCTGATGGCGGTCCTCACCGAGCATATTGCATATGGGGTCGGGAGTAACTTCACACGATGGATCACAAACTTTCTAAGCGGGCCCTCTATCCGTGTTGTGATAGACGGCATTGTTTCAGAAGATCGTTCCCCCATACTTTTCCTTATCTTCATTATGACCTCCTGTCATTAACGAAGATACTCATTTACTCGTTATCAGACCATTTCCCACTCATATTCCTGTTCAAAATCCCCTAACTTTTTGGAGATTAAGGCATGTTATGAATGACTCGCTCAATAAAGATCTTCAGTCAATCTCCGAGTGGGGTCTCACGAATAGAGTTGAGTTCAATGCGCGTAAGACCCATTATGTTTGTTATCTCACAAACGAGTTTCCTACCCCCCGTTAACCCCTAGATATAGATGGGGTAGGTATTGCGGAGATAGCGACTCTTGATGTTCTGGGCATTTCCATCCAATGTGATGTTAGTTGGAATAAACACATTTTTGACGTGTCGAAAGAAGAAGCCAAGTGTCTCGGCTTTTTGTAAAATATATTTCACTCCGACTGATCTCCGTATGATCTAAAGCACCTATATACGTCCTAAATTGGAGTTTAATTCGCACCTATGGGCTGGAGCTCCTAGACCGTAACCAACATCGAGCGATAAAGCTACTAGGAGACAGTGGAGTTTTCAGCTCTATTGACTCTTTGGAGCATCGTCGAAACTTGGCTTACGTCTCTCTGTGTTACCATTACTTTCACGGTAAATGTTCTGCTGAGATGCGCAAGCAGGTGCCGCCAGTTTGTGTGTTCACCAGAACTACACGCACAGTAAGCGCAACTCACGCCTCCCACGTATACACGGTATTCCATCGCACTTCGCATTACAGAGAAAGTTCATTTATTTGTCGTAATAAGACCCCTAAAAATATTTTCGTCGATTATTATGACCTTTGCAAATTTACCATAAAGCAAACGCTTTCTACTTCTACTTCCTTCTTCTCCCACCTATCAATCTTCCTTCCAATCGACACAATGCTCTGTATTTACACCCAGTGTTTGAAATGTATTAAGCTTGAAATGTATAAAGCTTCCTCGGATGTTGTACTTATTATAGAAGATTTGTGCCAGGGTTTACAACAGTTTGCCTAAATTGACCGTTCCGATGGAATGAGGACCAAGAAAGAGTTTTCCGGAAACTAAAAGATCTTCTTTGCGCATCGCTGGTATTAGCATATTCAATAGCTGGGAGTAAATTAGTTTTGGACACTGATGCTAGTGCGGAATAGGTAGGGTGCTTTCCTAGATAATCGGTGGTCCGGAGAAAGTAATCTGTTATTACTGTTACAAGGAGGGAGCTACAAGCAAGTTGAGTGTGTCCAACATTTTCATATATTTCCATACAAGGGCAGCAGTTCCAACTGAGGACTCCGCGCTAACATGGCTTTTGAAGTTCAAAAGTTCTACTATTTCATCACTACGCCGATACTTGAATATCGAAAAGAAGATCATAATGCGAATTCTGATGTTCTAACACTACGCCCGTGCAAACACTTCTCAAAAGCTGAACAAAATGAAGACATTGTTGAAATCCGGCAATTAAACATACTTCCGGCAGAAAGCTAGATCGCTGGAAAGCCGAAGAATATCTCGCGGTAATTATGAAGAGTATGGAAAGGAACGTTATCCCCAGTTGGGAGTAAATAATAGATAACAGTTCCATTGCATAGCAGTTACGTCTGCCGAGCATGGGAGAGCGAAGATGGTAGTCCACAAGATACGAAAATACGAGTCAAGGGAGTCATAGCAGAGAACCATAATGGCTCCAGTGGTTGCCTAGGGAACACAAACGGTAGAAAATATTAAAAAGTTGGTTGTCAGGACTCTGTGGGGGTAAAATACGCCAGTACAACGTTTAAGGGAATCGCAACGTATAAGTTTCTAACCCCAATTTGTACCTGATTTGTAAAAAGAGGAATTACACACAAGTCCTTTGTTATTTTTTGGAGCGCTCTCTAGTGATAATTTTTCAGTATAAATTTTGCAAACATTTTTAATGCTCACTCTAGAAATTATATAAATAATTATTCCGTTCTATTAACGCAACGCTCTGATAGCGATAATACGCGCTATTTTCAAAATTTTACAGTAACAGCAATGATAATGTTGTATTAGTTTGCTCTGAAGTATTGACATTAAGTTACAATCTGTACGATGACAAAGTAACTCCAAGAACAATATGAATGCTAAATAAGAGAGAATTATGTGATTTCATGGAAACATTTCAAATTTCTTACTTCATTTTCACTTACCTGCTGCACCATAACCCGAGACCAGCACAATGAATGCACCCTGTAACATGCGCAAATTTAACGGTTGTATAATTTTTGTATCTTGAGGTTTTTTTGTCTCAGCATTTTCTACACCTTTACCATTTGCTTGGTTGGAACTAGTATTTCCATCTTTAGGAGGTGTAGCATCTGTAGTTGACTCACCACTTTTATGCTGTTCATTAATTTCTTTCCCCAGCATACGTGATTGCGTGGCATACTCAGCATTTGTCATTTTATCTAAAATGCCTCCTTCAAATAAGTGTATAATGCTTTATGAGGGGAAGTGAGTGAACTGATAATATGGTAAAATTTCGCATAAAAAAAGCGGAAACTCACACATCGTTGAGACTATCCAGAAAAGGGCAGCCAATTTGTACAGCCACTGCTGAATAGCGAGTATAGAGTTTTTGACTTAACTGGAACGTTTTTGAGCCTGATACAAATTTAGCATTACTAAAAATCCAACTAAGTTTTCGTTAAAACAAAAGCATACCAAACTGTTGTATATTAAAATAGAGTGTCTCTCTGCCTCCTACCACAGCTTTATTTTCCAAACCATCGGCTATTAACTTAATACCAGCCTCAACCGAATCAATTAGATAACCCTCAACGTCTTGTTTTTGCTGTTTCATCAAAGCATAAAGATTACGAAAGATTTCAGTGCCGTTCTGAAGAAAGTTATGAATATTAATAAAATCGAGTTGGTTTGAAATGCCCTTAGTTCCAGACCTCCAACATTTCCAACGACGAACTTTCTTTCTCCACAAACAATTGATACCCGTCTTCTAGCATAGCAGTTTGTAATCGTTGCAGTGTATTTATCGGAGCCTCATGTGGGGGACGTGCAAATTGTGACGTCAGCTGTGCGGAGTAAACATCTGCTAAAACATAAGTAGCAGCAATCCAATAGACAATCATGAGAAACTTGGCGCGATACCCATGATAAAGCTCCTGACAAGCTGCAAAAAATATAATTTTTTAAGATAGAAAAACTGAACCCATTAACGAACAACGCTACTTATACCATAACAGCGACTAATTATTTTTTAGTCGCTATTTGTAATTAGATTACGAACGTTTTGTAACATGTCGTTTATGGGTTAATATCTCCATTTAGAATTTACATTGCTTTAGAAATAGTTGCACAGTAAACCAAATACAACGATCTAATAAATTTCGAGGCATTTCTTTCAAATTTTCCGCACGAACTCGGCGGTGCTCGCGCTGCTGCTGCTGACGCAAAAGTCTACGCGTTTGCTCATTATTGACAGTAATCTCTCGTATATAAGCTATGTGGAAAAGTGGTTCACCAACTTTTTCAACGTCTCTATTCTGCTCGCCGTTACACTTCAAGTGCCATTTGTAGGGTATTGCAATAATTGCATAAAATATTGGTCCGGAAAATAATATAGTCAATATTAAATAAGGCCACACGTCTTTTTTGAATGGCCGAATTATAGCAAATGCCTCGTTGAGACGACGCGGTGCATGTGTGGCAAAAGCACCCGAGTCAGCTAAAGTAAAAAACGAGAATTCGATTGCTTTGCGTCGCTCCCAACTTAAGCTAACATCACCGAGAAGAAAATCGGCGAGCTATGGTGAACAAAATATATATTTTAACCATTCCATTGTAAGGAAATATCGATCATGTTCCTTTAAACTTACTCCACTTTGCAGCAATCCTATACCGCCCGTGAAACTTTCATTCGCTTCACACTCAGTCCGTAATGAACCTTGAGTTCGGCCCGGTGCATCTATATAAACAAATTGAAAATTCATATGCTCAGCCAATAGATGTAATAAACGATGATCTCTTCCTCCGGTTACATTCACCTCAGCATATTCTGCATCAAAGTTAGCAACTGCTGAAATGTATTCATCTACTGTATTGTTGTTGTAAGTGTCATTGTCGTAGTTTACCCAAAACCAGGGGGGAGACTTAAAAAGTTTTTGAATTAGTATTATAGAAAATATTTGGATGTGTTTGTTTCTTATTTTTAATTTGGAATATTATTTTCCGAATTTTTGACAAGGTCAACTATTAGATAATATTCCAAGTGAGTAATTTTTGAACAGGGTCCCATGAACGTTAAGTTTTCCATAGAGAGAATAACAACAATGTAAATTGATTTGTAAATTTCTTTGTGTTTTCAATAATAAGTATATAGAAGTTACTAATATTTGAAAATGTAATCGAGAATTATATCATTACAAGAATTTCAAATATTGTATTTTCACTGAATAGTATTATTACAACAGACATACAATATTTTGTTGATATAAAAATTATTGTTATAACTCAGAAAAAGTTGATTATTAATGGTCTCAAAAGGGTACAAAAGTGTTTGGTGAAGGAAAAAAATGCGATCTGTAAAATTTTCAAAAGCTTTTTGTGTAAAAGCTTTTGTATTATATTTTTTATTTGTTTAGCGATAGTGGTATCCGTCAACAGTTATATAGCTTCAAGACTATTTCTTAAACTCTACGTACAAACATATGTTATTTACACCTACATGAAAGACCGGCACACGAAAAACACGCCCATTAAAATTCGAATAGACAGTGGCGGCATTCGGCAGTAGTGGAACCTTTTGCAAACCTAAATTATCACCATCATACCAATTAACCAAACGTAAATTACTATTTCCATCGGGTACGGCTTGGTTATAGTAGATTCTGAAACTAAAATAGAAGAAATTCTAATTAAGTTTTGCTAATACATATACATACATAGTACCACTAATACATACGCTTTTTTTCTCGGACGCGTAATAACAACAGCTCGGATTGGTTCCTCGAAGCGAACCTCATAAGCTTTCGGAGGATATTTTGCGCCCCAATAAAATATAAACAAGCTTAATCTATGTGATAATTTTCGTTCCTGTATACGTGATGATAACTCCAATGGCTCACAAAATATCAAATTAACACTTTCAATAGAACCTTGTAGATTTGCTTCGATAAATTGGAAAAATAATTCAACATTATCGAATATAACCGATTTAAAATAGAGTTTATGTAATTGGTATATGAAATTATCCACATCATTTTGAATGTTTTTAGCATTTGATTCAGCAGCGAAAGCGGGTTGCTCATGGGGAATATGTAGCTCTTCTCGAGACGAGGAATAGTTATTACCAGGGCAAGGAATTGCATGCATTAAAAGAACGAAAATAGGTACACGTAACATGCACTTAAAATTCACAATTACTTAAAATATGCAACTGAAACTGCAGAAAATGTACTAAAAACGTCTAAAATATGCATAAGTATTGCATGTAATTTAACAAACAAAGGACGAAAAATATTAATTTCAAAATATAAAATAAATTATTAAAAATAAGTCAAACTATCGCAGTTAAGTACATATCGCAACTAAGAATTTCGATAAAGGTTGTGGGCATTAAAGTGTCATTTCATTCTGTAGATTTAATGCAATAATTGATCCTTAGAATATTTTTTGGGGTAAACTTTTGTGCCGGTGTTCAATTAAAGAAGCAGTTATCCAATAATCACACTATTTAATGGCGATACAGAGAGAAAACGAAAGAAAATACAATAAAAGTTTATACGGCGTAGAATAACAGTTATTATATCTTATCCTTATCTCGATGTTATTTGAACTTTTCGGGATGGGTTTAGCCTACATATAACCATCCTATAAGTAATTAATAGAGGGAGTCTTCTGGAAGATTGCCTTGCTACTTCTTCTATAATACTGACAAGTTTTATTTTATAGCCTCTGGGCGTGCATATGTGGTAGCTTTAAACATGTAATTCGCAGTATATATATACATACATATATGGTATGTATGTACAAAATAAAGGAAGTGTTATAGTTGATTATATTTCTTCGTAAAAATACATAATGAGATAAAACAACATACATACATAAGTAGATATTTAGAATTAAGAAATATTATACATATGGTGTATAAAGAATAGCATACCTAATGGAATATTGAAATTTTATAACTATGGAATTCCTTTAAATATGGCTTGCATTTTTCACAATATAAGTTCTTCAGTTTCAGATTTATAGAGCTTGTTACGACAATGCCTTTTGCTTTTTTTTGTCCCGAAAATCTGCCTAATTCTGGGCGTTACGAACTACTGTTACCCAATCATAACCAATTTAACCTGTAAATAGAGTGGGTATAAAAATTGTTAAAACGAGCTGAAACACTCACTTCAAAGGCAAAAAAATGCTGATCAAAACAGTAGACACTTAAATTTATAACATTGATTTTTCTATATCGTATGGGCTTCTGCAAGGTCAGACGAGGAAACATTAGAATGAAGAAGTGTTCCACAATTAACCGGAAATATTGTACTATTTAATAATAAAAACCACAATGTAAAAACATTTGTTTCTTATTTACACCACAATCAAATTCCAAATTATAAATGGTCCACCCTGTATAAGATGTATAAGCATATGTTCCGGAGTAATTTCTGGTGCTACAATAAGTCTTAATAGGAGCAAACAACGGCACCAAATCAGCTTACAGTACAACTATAGGGAGTTTATTCCATGATGTGTACTCCTACATATGCTTAATTGGCTTTATCGAATTTCCTATGGATTGATATAGGAGATAAATTGTTACTTAGGATAATCGCCTGGATAAATTATTGTCGTATGTGAAAATCAGGCAGTTTTCAGTTATTGATGCAGGTATATATAATCAAACGAGATATTTCGATTGGCGCTATCAGTTTTTCGATATCGCTTTCGAAATATTCAGACTGATTTCAACGTATGTAGCAAGGTCACGACCCCTTTTCTCGTAATTTTGTCGTATGCTTTGTTTAATCTTATGTATATATGTTATATATACACATGTAAAAATTCTATTAATTTTGGAGCAAATATACCGTGGCGTGTGTATATATAGTGTTTCAAACTTCGATCACTATTTCACAAATATCGTCAAATGTAACATACGACAATAATTTATCCAGGCGACGATATGTACGTATGTAAATTATTATGATATCAATAAATTAATCTTTATTTATTGCCTTATTGGCATATACAATAATCTTTTGTTTGAGGTTTTCAAATACAAATATGTATTGTACAAATATGTAAAATGATCGCTGTACATAGAAAGACGTTATAGGAGCATACATATTTGAAAGTACACAATTTATATATGAAGACCCTTAACATTTTTTTTAGAATAATTTTCTTTATTAAATTAAAAAATGCTCGCAAGTTACAATTTTACTTTTTTAAATGGCATAAAATTATAGAAATATTAAATAAAAGTAGATAAATCAATATATTTTATTTACAGCATTTTTCGAAAATATGCAACAAACATGTATTTATTGTAAAATATGTATGCCAAAATATGAACAGTTTTCCGAATATATAAAATAATGTACATTCATGATTCGTAAAGAATCAGAGCTAAACCATTTTATTTAGGAAATGCCTAGTAAAAACAAGCATTTGCATCGAATTCCTTGCCTTAGTTATTACCATATTTTTGGACGGGAGTATGTAGTATGGCGAGTTGACTTGGTTTTAGGCCATTAATGATTTCGGAGAGAGCTAAAAAAATAATTTCGTTGATATATTATGTACCATATAATTATTACAACGCATACGGGACCAAATCGTAAAAAGCTTGCCAAAAGGGAATTATTAAATCTTAACAAAATCAAGTATAGAGGGGTTTTCAAGGTTGATGTTAACGAATATGACATTAATTAAAAAACAGTTTGGCTTATCCAATATAGCGGAATTTTTTCGAAAACAAATTCAGTTTTGAATAGGTATGGTAATTTGCTCTATAGTTATCGATATTCTTTTTTTTTTTACATTTTCATCACACAAGGTGTACCCCTATGAATGCAGAGCATTGTGTTGAATGGAAGAAAGATTTATAGGTGGGAAAAAGAAGGAGGGAGTATGAGATTGTTGACCAGCAACGGTATCGTAACTACTCACAATTGTAGCGATTTAATGATAATTGTCAATAACACTTTACCACAAAAACTAACTTTATTAATATTTGTAAATCGCGTACGGAGATACATTTTTTTATGCTGGATAAGTCTCTGAATATAGAAGTTGTGAGGAGATTTGAGACTAAAAATCGAAAGAAGACGTTTTTAGGATGCTTTGTGGTTTTTGCTCATAGTCAACACAAGCTTTCAGAACTTAAATAAAATTTGAAAATAATACATTGCTTATATGCTCCTTAAGAGCTTCCATTTTATAGCTTTCTGATATTGTACTTTTCGATGCGTTATCCATATTTGAAGTCAACGCCGCTGCCAGTATAGGGCCCAGGCTAGAGGATTCACAACTTAGTGCGTAATTTGTATTTTTAGGCTGCGTTGTGTGCTTCTCATAGATTTTTCAAGTTCAAATAAAATTTATATATCATATTCCGAGAAATTTGATATCGACAATTGAAAAAAACTTTTTTGGAGTATTTTGCGTTTCTTTTATTTTTGATCCCTAATTTCTCGTAAATTTTATGGAATACTTATATATGAATTTTGCTTTCTGAATCGTGTTCAGCATTAAAAAATCTATAAGTTTCACTATGCGTGGTCTAAGAAATAAAAGTCTTATTGAACTGTGTAATTGGTTCTAGAGTTTAAGCCGCTTCCAGTTTTAATGTTTGGTAAATATTTGCACATTTATTGGAACTATTCATGCGGTATAGAAATTCTAAATTTGTGGGTTTATATGTAGGTATGTACATTCTTCTCCAAATCGTTTTATATGGCAATGAAGATTTCACCTGGCCTGTAATTAAAAGGTTTCGGCTAAGGTAAATTTATCGCCGTACATACTTTTTCTAGCATAGTTCGACTGCTAGGCTGGGTTCAAATATGGGCACCGTCAAAAAACACGCAGTGGAAAATAAACCAACACGACAACGGTAAGACTCAAAGAGTAAAATGTGTTTACAAAAAGGTTTTACTTTCGTACGTTCTGATATACATAATTCATACAACATGAGTATGCGCGAAAAGTTCCACCACCCAAGTAGTTTAATTACGTCGGTGAAATTCCTTCTTCTTAATTAATTATGGTTACTTGTCTGCTATTGATGATAAGTAAGTTGTAAACAATTTTTCTTAACGATATTCCCATCACTAGTTTCGAGAAATTTCGAATATAAGATGGAATTCACAAAAAAAAAAAGACTTTTCGAGAAGTTATTGTATTTTAAAATTGGAATATAGTAAGTTTATGAGATACTTACTTTCTTACTTATGTAGCTAGCACTACAACCGATGATCGGTCTTGGACGCCTCTATAAAGCTTCGCTATTCGGCTGTGCTAAGTGCTTTCCAACGGAGATTAGTAGCTCGAATAATACAGCCGTCTAGTCCGAACGATTTCTTCCATTCTCTCAACATGACCCACCCAGTGAAGCCGCTGGATTTTTTTTGAGATTGTCACGACTTATTGAATCGGAGCATCAATAATTCGCGTAAAGATGAACAAGAACGAACAACAGGAAACGTCTCTTTTAATAATGTGCCAGTCATAATCTTTTCATCGCTATTCGATGTACGTTCGCGCAGAAGTGCAGTCATATACAATGACTATTATATATGTAGTTGGTGCAATTCGTCTATGCCCTGAAGGCATTAAGAACCAACAAAAGCTTACTCGAAAGCTTAACACGGATTGAAAACCGACAACATATGTAGTTAGCTGTATGATAATGCATTGAGTGAAGAAGAAGCGAGCAGTTGCATATGCCCATGGCATATGTCTAACAGCCGCGTAGAAAACAGTGGGTTTTCAAGAGCATCACAGAAAGCCATATGAATAAGCGATACATCGTGGGAGTGCACTCAACACTGCAGTAAACTGGCGGATCAGTAAGTTGGCTAGGAAATACAAAAAAGTATAAGCCAGCAACATCGCGAACGTAGCCAAATCTGTGGCATAGCGTAACAACTTTCGCGATAAGGAGTCTCACGAATGCTAAGTAAGCCAAGCATCCCAAAAATCAAGTTTCGTAATTGCCATTACCTTACCTGTGAAGAAGAGCAACTTATGCAATAGAAAGAGTTTTTCGAAGAGAATGCGAAGAGAATGCGAATCGTTCATTGACGAAAACCACATTCCAGACATAAAATTAGTTGAAGAAACTTTTTGTGCTACTTTAAATATTCGTAAACAATTAAAATTCAAGTTATGTTTCACTACTAAAACATTTTACGAATTTCTGAATTGCTATTTAGTAGTACAATTTTTTTGAAACAAAACTTAGAATATATTTTCCACAATAGTCAAGTTTTTATTTTGTTATAAAATTATCGTATGCATTCCACGAATAAATTTAGACGTCATCATCAGCGGACGCTGTTACCAGTGCCGCCAGTTTAGCTATATTGTAGCTAAATTTAGCTTATTTTTTCCTCATTAAACTGTCAAGTTTGTGTTTTAGCTCCTAGTTACTTTTTGTGCTACAAGAATTTTACTTGGATTATACATGCACAAATTCTTGCGTGTTATATACCGAATTCGAACAGCGAAGCGAAAAGCATTTCATTGGCAATTTTTACTCTAGTAGATTTCCCATTGCCTGCTAAGAAGTGGTGCCGTGTAGAAAATTTGCCGAGATTTGAACTCATGGCACTCTGCGAAGTAAGTCCTACCAACTACGGCACACCGACCACATATATCGCACAATATTATTTGTCATATTACCATATATATTATATGTTTTCCACAAAATATTGAAACATTAAGAAATATTGCATTTTTTCCATTGACAACTCTTGCAAAGTTGTAAAGATATTTAATTTTTTTTATTTAAATTTAGTTTCTTTTTGGTGTTAAAATTGTGTTTTACCTACAACCTTGAAAAGTTTCTGGCAACACTGGCTGTTACACCAAAGTTATAAAACAAAGCTGGAACAAGTAAATGCACAAAGTTAACGGAAACACATCAGAGAGACAAAAAAGGGAATATGTATGTGGATTGATAAGTGGTGAATTAATGTGAAAAGAAATGTAATAATAATATATGTACATAAATTACCATATATAACAAACTATTTACGAAGATTGAAAAGTGGTGAATCAATTTCACCTGGTTGTAAATTCTTCAAATGATTTATTATAGCAATATACATATGTATGTTCATAAATATTATACTCGTATAGATTCATAAGCAGCTAATCTACTCGCATTGTTCATATTTTTAAACAATTAAAACATTACATTCTCTTTTGCAATTTTGTGTTCTTCAAATCATGGTAACTTTTTCTGTAATTCCATGTTATTTACACTGCTGATATGCTCGCAAGTTCTAAATTGTAATGCTCTCTTCGTTTGTCCAATGTATTTCTTATCACATTCCGGGCAGGCTAGATTTGCGGTCAATAAAGAAACACTCGGAAAATTATATAACGATTAGTGATTAAAACTAGAAACTTTTTTTCTATTTATTAGTAGAACTGCAAAAAAAATTCGTGGTTGATGCGGATTTTTTCATTGGAACTTTATAGTCACAGGTTCAGTCGTTAATCTAAGCTCAGGTTTGGCTTATACTTATACATCTGAATAAAGTAGATACACTGGCACATACTTAGGTACTTAGTTTTATTTATATAAATGAAACACTATTACACATTATTAAAAAATAAAAATTAAAAATATTTATAAGTTTTTAACTTTACTTTACTTACTTTTAATGGCACAACAGCCCATGGAGGGCCTAGGCCGAGCTTTCCGCATCCATTCACGTTGTGCGTGTTATATTTGTACATGAATGGAAGGGACCTACAATTTAATGCCGAATCCGAACGGCGAAGTGAAAAGCTTTTCATAGCAATTTTTACTCTTGTAGGTTTGCCATAGCCTGCCAAGAGGTGGTACCGTGTAGAAAAATTATTTTTTCTACTTTTTTTTTTTTTTTGATTTTGCCTGTGCCGAGATTCAAACCCCGGACACTCTGCGTAGCAGTCCAACGCATTACCACTACCCAACAGCGACCACTTTTAACAAATTCCCAAAATCCCAATTTTTTTTTTAGAAGAAATCTACTTTTTCCTAATCACTGGAATAACATTTAGAAGAATGTCTCAGTGAGGTGCGTGATATTCAATGCGCAATTTCGATTGTTAGAATTTCAATTTTACATTCGTAACCAACGACCGCAAACACCTCTTAACGCTTACTTAAAAATTAATAAACTTAGCTTTGAACTTCTATGTATTGTTGTTTTTACATGAAAATGGTCACATCAGATTTTATAATTAACAACAGTGGTAAATGACTAGAAACTGTTGTATATTTTTCAAATTGTGGCCAGCTTTTTTCGAATTCGCAGCGTACATCGTTGAACTAATTTACCTATAGCCGCATCTGATATATTCTTATCTAAATTATAAGTAACCATAGCAAAAATATTTTTTGCTAGTACTAATAAAAGTAGAATTTTATGCACTTTCATTACGGATAATTTTGTATTTTTTTGTATTTTCTTTAAAGAATTTTTTAATTAAACTACAATTATTACGCGTGCTGAAATTCTTTTTATAGCAGTTGCTTTTTAGTATATTCCCTTCTTATATGCATATGTATATACTTATATACATATGTAGGTTCATAAATATTTCTCCCTTTTCAATTTTCATGATAAGTTAATTGTCAATTACCACATCAACTTTAAATATCACATGCCAATATTTTTCCTGTTTATTGTTATTGGTATTTTTGTTGTGTGGTGGTTACTAACTTTCGCAAGTAAGAATAAAAAACTCAAATCCACAACTTTTTCCTTTGACTGCCAGGAGCAATTGCAATTTGATAGTAACTAAACCTATGTATACATACATAGTTACATTCACTCATTAACTAGTTTATGGCATTATTAAAGTATCATAAATAAATTTATTGTTGCAATATTTTTAGCTGATGAGTGATGGCAACCTGCATTTGTGCATCTAGCACAGACGATGGTTTAAAGATAAAATATTTTTGTAAATCAAGTGATTTGTAGTCGCTGAAGCGTAGCGGTAGTTCGTTGGAACTTAAGTAGAGTATCACGAGACAGGCAAAAAAAAAAAAAAACATTGCAATTTTTATACTCGGCACAACCTCTTGGCAGGCGATGGCAAACCTGAAAGAGTAAAAATTGCCAATGTTCGGATTCGGCATAAAACTGTAGGTCCCTTCCATTCATGCATAAATATAACACGCACAACATGAGTGGATGCGGAAATCTCGGTCATTGGTGCTCCGTGCGGTCATAGTCGTCACTGATAAACTGACGTTCATTGTGGTAAAGGCATGACACTTGCCACAATGTCTATCTCTATCTCTTTATCGGTGTCCTGTGTGATTGCATTCCCTCTCTCATTCTCCATTCTTCTTCCTACCACCTATCAATTTTCCTTCCAATCAGCACAATGCTCTGCATTCCTGTGTGTTGAATGTATAAATAAAAAAATATTGTGAATACTGAAGCTAACTTGTGATTTATTTGAACGATTAAAAAGCCACAGGTCCAATTGAAAATTTATTTGTAGTTAATTTGGAAAATTATTTTCGAATTTGGCAGGTTCATATTTGTAACGAACTTCCACCTTCTTCAAGGCTCATATCATGTAAGGTGGTCGCTGCATACCTAACAATGTTTCAGTCTTAGCTCAGGGAAAATGGGAGTGGGCTAGCCTCAATTATATGTTATGAAGACTTACATTTAATTTTATTTGTACGCAGCTCATACAGTAGGAAAAATCCTAAAAAGAAAACATAAGAAAACTATTGAACAAGTATGTAACTACCATCACCAAATAACTAATAAACTAAATATTTAGAGGGGGAAAGCTGAAAGTCCATTGAAATCTCTACCCACCCTACCTGATATCAATGAATTACCATACTGTCGATATCCCATTGCTTCACTTATCTACTGTTCACCCTTATCAAATAATTATATTTTAAAATTTCATTATTAAGTATGGTACTTATTTCTATTTTTACAAACTTATTTTAATTATTTTATTTTGTAAATATTTCATTAACGTATTACTAAGTATTTATGAAGATTTTATTTAGTTTTAAGATACTGTACTAGAAATACTTACTTTACTTACTTTTGATGGCACAACAGCCCATGGAGGGCCTAGGCCGAGCTTTTCGCATCCACTCATGTTGTGCGTGTTATATTTTTACATGAATGGAAGGGACCTACAGTTTAAAGCCGAATCCGAACGGCGAAGGAAAAGCTTTTCATAGCAATTTTTACTCTTGTAGGTTTGCCATTGCCTGACAAGAGGTGGTGCCGTGTAGAAAAATTATTTTTTCTACTTTTTTTTTTGATTTTGCCTGTGCCGAGATTCGAACCCCGGACACTCTGCGTAGCAGTCCAACGCACTACCACTACGCCACAGCGACCACTAGAAATACTAATAATAATTAAAATTCCTAATAAATCGTCGTCTACTAATAAATTTTCCTATTGGCCTAGTAATATTGCGCGGTATAGTTAACTGCCCAAAAAAAGAGAAAAAACAGTAAATCAGTGAGACCGTGGTGAATATTATTTTAGAGAGCGAGCAGTTATAATTAAAAGCAAAGATAAATAAATAATCGTGAGATATCAGTGATGTTGTGATTTTACACTCACACAAAAAAAATTCTTACTATATAAATATATATTTAAATCATGTTAACACTATGAGTACTCTCATATTTCTCTTTTTACACGATAGATTCGTTCCCAATAAAATCGTGTAAAAAAAGATATGAGCTATATGGAAAAATAGTAGATTGGTTCCCTACCTAAAAAAGCAACTTTAAAGTACAATAAACAATACGTTCTTGTTAGAATTCACTTGAGAATTTGTTTTTGTACACATTTTAATATGTACATTAAATATGTTATAAAAAAATGTATGAATTGGATAAAAGAAAATAATATCAGAAATTTATTCATATCAAGAAAGTAAAATTAATATAAACACAACAAATTTTTATTCATCGTCACTTTCTGACCACAAACGCATACTTTTGCGTATGACTGCAATATCACTGCTATCACTAGAGCTATTTTATTCATCATTTTGGGAGATTATCTCTCTATTATCATTTCTATTTCCCACTGTTGATAATTCAGCAGTTCTTAGAATAAAATTAGTTATTAACGGTTGTTTTTGATTTCATGAAAATCCATTATAAAGTTCCCTGTAAGATGCTATTAACAATTTCAGCTCACGTTCAAACCTCGCAGCTTGTTCCTTATCAGGATCACGTTGTTCAAAATGATTACCTAAATTCCTTGAAGTTGCATTTAAAACAGGAAGATCCTTTTCGTCATTATCGCTCTTTAAGTTCTCTTTGATGAAGAGGCTCACGGGTGAGGTCTATAATTTCATTTTCACTCAAGCTTTTATTAACTAATAATTCGTCTAGATCTGCAGATGATAGATAATCGAATCCATCTCCACTAATAGTTTGTGCTTATGTAATAATGTCAGTAATTTCGTCGTTATTATGAATGACAGAGTCTTTGCTTTTGACACATTCTGGCCAAATATTTTTCCAACAAGAATTCAAGGTTGGTGGCTTCCTAACGCTAGTCCAACTTGGTTAACGCAGTCCATAATTGAAATAATTTTTTCCATACATCAAAGACTGTTAACTCATCGATATTATCTAGGTTGTCTACCACGTATTGGAAAGAACTTTTTATGTACGCTTTAATTGTAGCAATTAATCCTTGATCTAAGGGTTGTATTAAGGATGTAATGTTAGGCGGAGAAAATAAAATTTAACGTTTAAATGCTTTAAGACCGGATTGCCAGGTGCATTGTCTAGAATTAAAAGAACTTTAAATTCTAGACATTTTGCATTCATGAAGCGTCTTACTTCTGGGACGAAGTACTTATTTCTGAAACCATTCTGTAAGGATTGCATTGGTTATCCAAGCCTTTTTGTTCCCAACGCAGTGAATTGGCAATTTATTTAAATCAACACCTTCATCGTGTACATCGATCGTGGTTTTAAAGCATGATTTACTAAAAGTGGTTTTAACGTACGTTATCCTGAAGCATTTGAACAAAACAACAATGTAACACAGTTCTTTGCTACTTTAAAACCACCAGCAGTTTTCTGTGATTTTGCAACATAAGTTCCGCTAGGCATATTTTCCGAAAAAGGCCACTTTCGTCTACATTCCATACTTGGTATGGGGTGTTTTGTCCATCTTCAATAATTTTTCTAAGTTTTTGTGGAAACTCTTTAGCAGCCAATTAATCTGCAGATGCAGTTTCTCCCTTAATTTTTATATTGTGGAGAGCATGTATTTTAAGAAAACCTGTTATCCAACCAGTATTTGCTGAAAATTCAGGTTGTTTTGACTGTGAAGAAGTACTTGGCTCAACTCCTTTGAATTGTTTGTAGATTCTTAAGGCTGTTTGTTTGATAGTAATTCTGTATACTGGTATTCTTTTTTGGGATTTGTCTTCAATCCAAATCACCAAAGCTTTTTCTATCTTCTCTTTGGGAACAGCTCTTACATTGACGAGTTTTTGTTCCAGAGCATACAGCTTTTCTAATCGTAGTTTAATTTTTCTTAATTGTTCTTATAGTTGCTTCATGAATACCAAAATTTTTCCTACAGCAGTTGCACCTTGTCCTGTTGCAAGTTGATCTAAAATCTTAATTTTACTTAGTATCTAAACTGATAGCTTTCCTCTTCTTAATTACTACAAGTGATTTATGTGACATTGCCTCAGGCCTACCAAAATACAATAAAAAAATCCAATGCAAAAATTTGGAAATTATTTAAAACTTACCTGTTATTGGGTTAATAAATTTATAAAAGCACTTTCTTAATTTTACTTCTAAATTTTTAAGCATCCACGAATTCTCAAAACCACTACAAAATACGTACAAAAAAAATTACTTTTTTATTTTATGTATAATTCGGGGAATCCCACTTAAAGAGAAAATACGCATATAATCAGTGTTACCATTTTAGGAGTTTTGCAACTAAATTTAGTTGTATTTTATCGATTAGTTGGCATTTTACTGTTCCATACATTTTAAAAAATTTATAAAAGAATATGTATTTAAAATCGTGCTAAATCAAAACATTTCGTGTAAAAAGAGAAAAATTTTAACATTTTAACTCGTGTTATATCAAATTCGTGTAAAAAGAGAATTAGGTATATATACATATTTTTAGAGTTTTTAGTTTAACTTACGTCAAATTGCTATGTCACCAGTCAGATGGGCCCAACGACGATGATGATAATTAGATTTAAGTATAGATATACGAGGTATGATCAAAAAATAACCGTTATTATATTTTTTCAAAAAGTATTTATTTATTCATCAACAACTATCTTGTCCCCTTCAAAGTAATCCCCCTCAGATATAATACACTTATGCCAGCGTTTTTTCCAATCCTCGAAACACTTCTGAAACGCGGTTTTTGGTATCGCCAACAGCTCCTGTTTCGATTTTTCTTTTATCTCCTCAATCGTAGCAAAACGCTTTCCTTTCATCGGTGTCTTCAGTTTTGGGAAGGAGAAAAAGTCAGCGGGGGCCAAGTCCGGTGAATACGGTGGTTGAGGCATGATAACGGTTTTGTTTTTGGCCAAAAACTTACGCACAAGCGACGTTGTTTTTGCTCAAAATTTAGCAATTTTGGAACAATCTTCGCTGCCGCACGTTTCATGCCTAAAACATCCGTAAAAATTGCTTGGCATGAGCCGAACGATATGCCAACATCATGAGCAACCTCTCTGATAGTGATTCGACGATTATCCAAAATCATTTTCTTCACTGCGTTAATGTTTTCATCGGTTGTTGACGTGCTCGGGCGACCAGGGCGAGCATCGTCATTGACATCTTCTCGGCCTTCCTTAAACCGGTTATAGCACAATTGAACTTGTGTTCTACTCATAGTAGACTCGCCAAAGGCCACAGTCAACATTTCAAATGTCCTTCCGCATTTAATTTCATTTTTTACACAAAACTGAATACAGTTTCTTTGATCCATTTTTTCGAATAGTAAAAAATCGAAGAGCACACCAAAACACGACTAACCTTTTTATCTGTCAAAAACAAACTGGCAATCCAAAATGGTTAGTATTGCCAACATATATAACAGACATGTGTACCAACATAACAGAAAATACGAAAATCGAACATACGTAACTCACGAAATTTGAAAATAATTATTGTTTGATCTCACCTCGTATATACTAGATAGTAACATTTTTGTAGCTAAGCTAGTTACGCATTCTTCAACACTTTTTTTTTCTTTATGCTTATATGATTTATCTTTTCTTTTCAATTATACTTTTAACATTTAATCTCTTAATATATTTTTTTTTCACTGACACTAACACTGTACTTGAACTCTTAGAATTTTAACCCTACTATTTACATTAATTTAAATTTTCATTTTTTCAATATAAAAATTAATATCTAAGCAGATTGCGAATACGTGATTGTGTAATACCTTCTTGCCAGAAGTGAACAAAATTTATTTGGAGGGGCCCTATATGAAATTCATGAAATACTATATTTTGGTACGTAAACTGTTACCATTATCAATCGCACTAGATGATATGCATGCAGGTTTGGATGTTTTGTAGAGTCACTCAAATTTTAGGTTGACTGTTAGGTTTATTGTTAGAGTATATGAAATGTATTCAAACAGAGAATAACAGCAATATATACAGAACAGGAACGGATCCTCACCAGTGATATTAGTGGTAGTTTTGCGTTTCAACAATCCATAAAAGCTACTCGTAATTTGAAATTGTAATCGAGAATTACTATTACAAGAATTTTTAATTACTATTAGAGACATACCAATCAATCATCAGTTGACCATTATTATTGCAAAACTACTGGGGTCGTGCAAATAAGTTTTATTTGCTTCGTTTTAATTTTTTTAATGCTATCAGGCAACAGGAAGACGCTTAGTTTCGCACCAAAACGAATGACTTAAATTTATTTCAAGAGGCCTTAACGAAACTTTATGTCGCGTTGAGGATTAATAATGTTATTTTATTTTATGTTTAGTTGCTTGAATTTAATTTTTACTAAAAATAATAAAAAAAATTCAGAAAATTTTTTTTTTATTGTTACATTCAACACACAGGCTGTACCCCTATGAATGCAGAGCATTGTGTTGAAGATTGATAGGTGAGTGAAAGAAGGAGGGAGAATGAGAGAGTGAATGTGATCACACAGGATATATATATCTTTTTGCTACATTCTTAAAATAAAATTAAGAATAAGATTTAAAGAAAGGAGATTAAAAAGTCTAATTTTCCTTTATTTGGAAAATATCACAGGTTTTTCTTTATGAAATCCATGTCTTTTTTGACACTGTTTCTATTTGCACTGTTTTTTCAGGAATGGATGAACCGTGTAAAAAGAGGATCAAGTATATAAATTTGGCGCGGATTGTTCATATATTTTTTTAATAAATTAATTATTAATAATATATAAATAGTTTAAGTGTAAAAATTTTGCAAATTAATATTAGTTTCATAATAATAAAATAGAAAATAGTGAAAAATTGGTAGAGCAAGTGCACAAACATGAATGACAAAAGTGTGTTAAATTGCGAAACAAAGGTGTCCTTCAAGTTTAATTGCAGACAACACGTTCCGTGAAACTACACTCATTCCTGGTAAAATTCACAGGACACACCCACCATTATTTACTTCAATACATATGATGTACATTGGATACATGATGCCGACAAAATTTAAGATTTATCTACACAATAATTTTCATAAAATAAAAATAACAAACAGGACAGCTGATTGTCACGTTATAGCACAGATAGCGTCAGTGTCACGAACTTTCCAGATGATGCTATGTTTTATGTCATTAGTTACCATAGCCACGAAATTCGAGGCAGTATCGTAGTTTCTATTCTAATACATTCCAAAGTCGCTAGATGGCGTAGATGTGTAATAACTACATATCGCAGCAAAAAATCGCACAATAAGAAATACACCAACACATTGAAAACACACTCTATATATAAGAGTGAGATAATTATATGTATGCATGTAAGTACTTTTTATCGAAAAGAAAAAATTAAATGTCAAAAAATAAAAACAACGGTGAAAACATTTTGTATTTTAGTTGAGAAAAGTTAGTAAATGTGAAAAGAAAAAATTAATAGAAAACCAATTCAAAACCTAGTCAACAAGTCTGCAAAAGCAGCAAGAGAAGCTATATGCAAAAAGATATTTAGATATTGGTAGTTTTTTTACTGAGGGAATTCGAAAACGTGCGAGATATGAAGAAAATGCACGGTGTGCAATTCCGATGTAATGCAAGGTTTGTGACTTGTGCAATTAATTTTAAATTCTAAAATAAACATAAAAATAATGTTACAGAAGTACTTAACAAGCTTAACAACTTAGAAGCAGCGGTTGCTTGACTGGACCAAAAAATTTAGTCTTCTTCAGATAATGTAAGTAGAACCAATTAACTTTAAATTATAACAATTTACGAGAAAAAAAAATCAAATATACTGCACAATTAAATAAAAAATGTATTCTTATCCAAAACTGAATTCTTCTTATAACCAAACAAATACTGAAAGGCACCCAACGACAATTTGGCCATGTAAAGTCCGAAGTGGATATTGACGTAGCCTCAATAACATCAATAACCGAATTAAAGGACATTGAAGAAAAAGATGAAGAGGCAGATTATCTATTTGCACTGGTAATATCTTAGGATAATTTTAAAGAACCACATTTAATTTTTAATAATTTTGTTTAGAAAAGACGCATATTAACGTTTAAAGGCGCGGACGGTACCGTTAATACACTTTTCAAGAGAATAATTACCGATATATGGTATGTTGCGCGAGTTTTAATTGGGTTGGGAAAAACGGGAAAAAGTCACTTCGAAGAAACAACATTTTCAGCCATTTGTTAACAGCCTAAAATTTATCCCTATGCAGAATAACGAGTTACAACTTTAGAGCTACATTTTACAATTCAAAATATTTATATTCTGGAAGCTAAATGTAAACAATAATTTAATGTGGACTCATTGCAAAAAAATTGGTCTACAAATCTAGCTTCGAACTGGTATCGGGTCATTATTCTTCATACCGATGGTCATACATTGACACCACGTAAATACTTTTCCACCAGTTTTAGAAAAGTCGGTATAGACGCAATGAATTTATATAAAGAATATGTGAAAATTGGTTTTTAAATATTTTTAATTAAAAACAAAATATTTTTGTAATTATATTTTGTTTTTATAAACTGACCGACTTTTCCAAAAGTAGTGGAAAAGTATTTACGTGATGTCAACGTATGGCCATGGATATTTGTTTTTCAGCACAGATGCCTGATATGCATAGCTCGATAAGAAATTGAGAAGGATATAAAAAAAATGTATCAAACGTGCCCACAATAGACAACAAAACAAAAAAGTTGTGCTTTGTAAAGTATTGTTTGTTATTATTCCTTATATAGGTTGTTTTTTTAGAAGTGTGGTTTTCAAGAAGAAATAAAACGCATATAATTTAATGTTATGGCCAAATGTAGCTTTATTATAAAGATAAGGATTTGCCATTATGTTTTAAAAACGATTTCAGGCAAGTGGCCGCCGCGGCTGGTTTGAATAAATTCCAGCCGAGAGGCCCAATTTTCATCCACTTTTTGCAGCGATTGGGGCCGTATGTCAGTAATAACGCGCCGAATATTCTCTTCCAAGGCGTCAATCGTCTCGGGCTTATCTGCGTAGACAATCGACTTCACATAACCCCACAAAAAATAGTCCAGCATTGTTAAATCGCCACGGAGGCCACGCCACAGGCCCACGACGCGAGATAATGCGCTCACCAAAAGTTTCCTTCAATAAATTGATTGTTTCGTTGGCTGTATGGCATGTAGCGCCGTCTTGTTGGAACCAAAGGTCGCCTACATCAACATCCTCCAATTCAGGCACGAAAAAGTCATTAATCATGGCTTTATAGCGTTCCCCATTGACTGTAACATTATGACCGGCTTCATCTTTGAAGAAATATGGACCAATGATTCCCTCTGCCCATAGAGCACACCAAACAGTGACTTTTTGAGGATGTAACGGCGTCTCAACAATGGCTTGTGGGGTATGATCACTCCAAATGCGACAATTTTGCTTATTAACGTACCCATTCAACCAAAAGTGAACTTCATCGCTGAACAAAATTTTCTTGTAAAAATCGGGATCGGTGGCCATCTCGTTTTGAGCCCATTCACCGAACGTGCTGTGCGCTTGATGGTTGTTTGGCGTCTCTGAGGATGCGCATTATCCACTAGAGTAAACGTGGTGCGAAACCGATCCATGGTTGCTCGAATTACCGACTCTGTTGGGCGATTATGTCGATCGAATATTGGACGCAGCGCGCGATGCTTCGCGCGAACCGAACCTTTATTTTGGTGATAAATTTGCATGATTTGCAAACGTTGTTCAGGAGTAAGTCTATTTATTGTGAAATGGCAAACCAAGCTGACCTTTACTTACCTATTATTGTCATTCATAACATTTAATTTCTTAGTAAAGTGTTATTTGTATCGAAAATATTGTTGACTTATTACTATTTATTTTTTATTATTACAAATATCATAATTTAACTGCTTCAGTTTATAAAAAGAAGAATTGGGCAAAAGCACTATTAGTAAATGAAACTATATTCTTTCTTTAATACCAAGCATTGATCAGAAAGGGATGGGAAGTCACACAGATAGGATATTACTGGTTACCTTTTCCCGATGCTCTAAAATAACTGGTAAAATAACTTATAAATCTACGGTTATCTGTTGTTGTATCTGGAAATATCTCCACACTGCCCTCCACTTAAGCTTGTTCCTCCCGTACCAGTAAAAACATAAGATAATAAGTGGCATATGAAAATATAACAAAAACTATTTTTTCTCTTTTATTTAATTAATTTGTTAAACAATTAAATTACTTATTAGTGTCCTACTAATTGGGAATTGGGACACAATTTTCAATTAATTATTTTAACAAACTGGTTGCTTTATTCCGATAAGGCGTTTAGTGATCTGCAGTTATATACAAGCATTTATGGTAGATCTATGAAATCTAGCGACTTCGAAATGATTTAGAATAGAAACTAAGAAAAAGTATGACCAATTATTGTTTGTTTTTTGATAATGATTCGCAGAGCTGGGTGTTGTTAATTAACAACTTAATGACGTCAACCCGAAAATCGTTAACTAAGAAGCTAAAGTAGTTAAAATTAATTTGTTATTTCTAAAAAAAAAAAATAATGGAAGTTAACGTTAACGACACCTTTTTGATTGAAAAAACTAAAATATTGGATATATAACTTAAAAATGATGATGGTGTAACTCAATCACATCTGGTAATACTGTAACTATTTTCATGATTTGGTTACGTCAGGTAACTTTTGTTCTGTTATGTTTCAATTCACCAAAGTGTAAGCAGCATAACCTTTTTGCACTACAAACATGTCAGCATACATCCGAAAAAATCAGCATATGCCGTGAAAAGTGATGCTGAGTCATCAATTGTTGTTGGAAGTTTACATATATATTATGGTTTCGACGCTTTAAAAGTGGAGATTTTTGACACTGAAGACAAGGAACGTCCTGGTATAGTAAAAAAGTTCGAAGATGACGCTATAACGCTATAAAAATAAGTAGTTTTTGCATCGAATTATTTACTTGTTGAAAGATAAAAAAAGGATTTTTTTAGAAAGGAACCCATAAATTGCCTAAATAATCAAAATAAATATAATGTTTGAATAATGTATGTACAATGTACAATATAATGAAATAAAACAAGTTTTTTATAAGGAGTGAGATCGAAAAAATCGGATAACTTTAAATAGTCCTAGCATTGAAATCCCATTTTGAAAAAAAAATTAATTTCTGATAAAATGATCAATAAAACTAATTTTTTTGTTGTTTTTTACAGAATTCGGACAGCTTTTCCGGTATGCCTGCCATTAGCGCCTTTACTGTCATTTCTGAGACTCTCTTGGCTGCAGCATTCCACTTATTTCTAAAATGGATGGATTTAGTTTCTTTTTTTGTTGCCTTTAATGTTCTTTCCACTAGAGCCCAGAACTAGAAGAACTAGAAGTTCTGGGCAATTTGGTGGGTTGGCGATTTTTGGTACCAATTTGATATTTTGGTCTTCGAACTGTTTAAGGGTTACTTTACTGTAGTGGCAGGAGGCTAGATCAGGCCAAAAGAAAGTAGATACATTGTGCTTTATAATGAAGGGCAGCATCTCTTCTGGAAGCACTCCTTCACATAAATTTCGGCGTTAACAGTGCCACTTGTAACGAAACTTTTACACCTTAGCCCACAACTACAAATCGCTTGCCATACCAGAAACTAATTCGGGAACTTGGACTTTTGTTGTATCCTAAATCTTTCGATTAGACAACGCTGAATTCTTCTCTTAGAGAGCAACGACTTTCTTCGCCTTTTGTGGAGACACGAAACCTCATTTCCTTCTAGAACCATATTTTCTAGCAACTGTTAAGTCTGTATTAAATTTTTTAAGAATTATCGAGACAGTGTTTTGTGCAGCTTTCGCCTTATTTGCAATGGTTTTCTGGCTCCACTGCGGATTTTCTCGAAATAATTCAAAAACTAAATCGCGTCTTTCCACTTCCGATGCCATGACTCAACTGAAAGTTCACAAGTCAAAAAACATGTATTTCATCAGAATTTCTCCAACGCAAAGCCTTTGAATTTTTTCATTCAGATGAAGAGTTTCAAAGCAGTGGTCTTTCAAAGTTTTCCGATTTTTTCGATCTCACTCCTTAATATTGTTATACACAGTGACACCCCTCAACTTGATGATATATGCGCAGAGTGAACGCACAGTTCCCCTCGATGCGTACAGCTGCCGAAGAGATGTTTGGTTACCACCGTCGACGGAGAAATATGTGGTACGACCAAAAGTGTCGCGATGCTATTGAAGCGAAAAACGCTGTTAACAGAACCACTCTGCAGTCAGTGGCAACGAGCTGCTAAGGAGCTATACAGGGAGTTGAGGAGGGAGGAGAAACGTATTTTCAGGCGCAAGAAAAGAGATGCAGAAAGACGCGAGTTTAATATATCGAAATGTTACGGGGCAGGAACGTGGTCCGAAAATTCTTTAAAAGAATAAAACGCCTGACTGATGGTTTGAAGACCGGGGCCTCTTCCTGCAAGGACGAAGACAGAAGTTTGGTAACAGATATCCAAAATATTACGAGGTTATAGAGAGGACACTTCTCGGAGCTGCTTCATGACGATGATGGCAATAATCCCGCCATTGCTGAATCTACTCCGGAAACCCCAATCACTGACGGCGTTCAAGTAGCGCCGCCCAACTATGAGGAGGTCTTCACAGCCCCATATGTCGGTTGAAAAACAATAAGGCTGCAGGTGCAGATGGCCTGCTTGCTGAGTTGCTTAATACTGGAGGCGAATAGCTCAAAAACCGTAAGCATGAGCTTTTATGCGGAATATGGTCACATGAAAGCATGCCAAGTGATTGAGACATCAGCGTACTCTGCCCAATGCATAAGAAAGGTGATCCCACGATCCGCGCCAACTACCGTGGGATAAGTCTTCTTAATATTACTGGTTCTATCGAGCGTACTGTGCGAAAGACTAAAGCTCATCGTCAAAAAACTGATTGGACCTTATCAGTGCGACTTCAGGCCTGGTAAATCTACCATCGACCACATATTCACACTACGCCAAATCCTGGAAAAGACCCGAGAAAAACAGATCGACACCCATCAGACACCCATTCGTCGATTATAAAGCCGCCTTCGACAGCACGATTACGGATCACTTGTACGCCGCAATGTGTAATTTTGGTATCCCTGCAAAGCTCATTCGTGCAAAATTACACTTTTTATTTTTTTATTGATACATTCAACACACAGGGCGTACACCTATGAATGCATTGTGTTGAATGGAAGGAATATTGATAGGTTTGAGGAAGATAAAGATATAGACAGCCATTGTGGCCCTTAGCACAGTGATTTTCAGTTTATCATGTTGCATTCACTCATGTTGTGCGTGTTATATTTGTAAATGAATGGACACTGACCGACACACACCACCAGCTTTGAGATCAAGCGGAGATTAACTCTTGCCAACAGGTGTTACTACGGGCTCAGTAGGCAATTGATAAGCAGGGCATTCTCGACCGACGAAAATACCGCTCTATAAATCCCTCATCCTTCCCGTCCTAACGTAGATATCAATGACATAGTCAAGCGTATAAAAATGCAGCGGCTTCGCAGGCTGGTTCATATTGAGCAAATGGAAGAAATCGCTCCGGCTAGAAAGGTGTTTTATTCGAGGAACACGCAGAAGAGGCCGTCCTAATCTCAGTTGGAAAGACCAGGCTTATCAATTGAAGCCAGTGGGCGGATAGCAGAGGCTTCTGGCGAAGCTTTATGGAGGCTACCAAGGCCGATCATCGGTTGTAGTGCCAGCTAAGTAAGGTAGTAAGTGTAGAGAGTGACAATTTATAGGTGTATACAACCGTTTTGGACATAAAAAAATTATTGTAATTAAAAACGAAAAACAGACCGAAGAAAAAGGTAACATAATGCATGAGTAAAAATATATTCAGTCGGTTTCAAAGTGGCCACCCTTGGTACAAATATACATGTTATAAACGATTGGAAAAATGTTTGGCTGGGGGTCGCAGTTCCTCCACCTTTATTCGGTCCCATTCAAAATGGAACGACTATTTCAGCGACTGCATATTTTTGTGACGTTTAGCACAGACCCTGTCCTTTAAAATTGAACATACGCTATTATCCATCAGGTTAAGATCCGGTGTATATTGTATCCAGCTCTGTGGCTGGTGCAGAGTCTTGCTGGAACATTCAATCATTATCACCAAAGTGCTGTCGGGCCCACAGCTCACAGAGCCAAGAATAGAGCAGGGCTCATTTTACTGATTTTATCACATCTCAAGACTAGCCATCATATTCGATCACAAAGATCACAAATTATATATTTTTTTATTTGTTTTATTTTTAAAATTTTATTTATATATGTATTCACTTCCGAAGAGAATAAAGACCTCTCCAAGACTAGTCACTATCATGGCCTGAGTATGTGGTATATGAATTAAAGGTTTTGGCTTACCAATTAACTGTTAAGCTCGAAAGGTACCCGGAAAATTCGATTGAGAATAAAATGGCCGGCCGCAAATGGTATTACAAATTTATTCATCGCCATCCAACTCTAACTTTACCAACGCCATAGCAAATATCATCAAACCGAATAAATGGGTTTTGCTGAGAAAACGTCAACCATTTTTTTTAATAATTTATCCCTTATAAGAGGTTTATTTGAGTTCAATGGTATAACTATTTATAACGAGATTCTTTACCGTATACTCTATATTTCAAATACCGATTAATACTGCAGGGATATGCAGCGGCTAAAACGCGATATGTTCTTTTAAATTGCATTGAAATAAGTTTTTTAGTGTTTATTTTTTTTATAATTCAAGGAATTATACTGAAAACTACAACATAATGTGTACATTTTATCGTTGTTTGTTATAAATGAAATGAAAATTGTATTACGTGATAAGTAGTGCGAAAGAAATGATTATTATTATAGTATAATTTGTTCAAATTTGCTAAATTTGCTAAGTTTTCTTGTGGAATCAGGGTTTTAGCGTGAACGCATGCCTCGAGAAACTGCTGATGTCATTTAAACCCAGCTTTACCATTATTTAAGTATTAAATTGATCGCTGAAACATTGAAAGTTAAGTTTTACCAAATGCACGATTTTACATAGGCATATATAAACACTTATCACGTTTTGACGCCGGGTCTGGCAAGTGCGATTTACGAAACATTATTTAAAAAAAAGTACTGAACATTTTTGAACCAAAAAGAAAAACGCATTTGAAATAAATGTTGCTTAACTCAACACTCATAACCGCAGGCCTTTCGTTGGTTTTGCACTTTATTTGGAAAAATGTTTCAAAATAAAATTAAACTCCGGAGGAAGAAACTCAGAGCGCCACATCCTATTGAGCAAGCGCATTGAAAATAATCACTGGTTCATAGAGAAAAATGCAAATAGCAACGACGGCTCCAAGCAAAGGTACGAACACAATGGCTGCGACAGCGTCATTACATCATAACAAGATACCGTCCACAGCAAATGTTGTCTGCGACTAGAACGCAATAAGTGCGGCAATGACAAAATTGCTATAATTCTATTCTTCAAAATTTCCACACATTATTTTATTTCGTTAAAAAGCTAATTTTATAAGAGTTATGTCCACTTTGTGATGTTCACATATATGAGTATGTCTTGCTCTTGCGAAACCTGGGCAAGCACATAAATAGTGAAAGAGACTTTTCATTTCTTCCTCTTCCTGGCAGCTACGACTGGAAGTATTTAATGGAAGTCTGGACGCATGTTCTCCCACCTTCCAGTGGCATGTGAGAACAGTGGTAATGCGTGAGATATTGGGACAAGAACACTCTATCAGTTGTTTTTTTCTGAGGTAATTATATTCTGGCCACGTTTTCCTAACTAATTTGGAATTTATAATTGAAGAATCTAAGGCTTTAACAGCAGCTTGACTGTCTGATCTTGGACTCATTATTCCTTTATTGCCATTAATTCAGCCTGGAGAGACGTATGGATGAGGATAGTTGAAGGAGCCTCCTACTCCTACACCGCATTCCATTTTGGACCCGGTGTAGTCGGTGTAGAGCTCCGCGTGAAAGACTCCGATTACCCTATTTTTCCTTCAATTCTCTCTGGATGGGGAAAATACTGAAGTCTTTCCCGAAGTTTAGGGTAGATGTAATGTCATCAATGTTGATGTAGTGTAGCAATGGATCCTGTAGGAGTATCTTGCTGTGTCCACGTTCTTGTGATCCAGCTACCTACTTCTTTGAGTCTGACTGCGCCACATGATTGATTTTAAGTGCGAGTCTATTGGTAATAAGTGAGTAAGCAAGTTGAGCGCCTCAGCTGGACCAGCTGCATACGTCAGAATTAGTCTTTCAGTGGGTGTGGAAGACCACATTGATATTTTTGGTGTCGCAGCTATTATGTTTGTCCTCATAAAAATTTATGGAAAACTAAAGCAAAAAATTTTAAATGCATGTTTAAGAAATAACATTCAATTACATTTTTTTAACACAAAAATTGCTGTCGAACTCCGATAGCAACTGGGAGAGGCTTGCAAAACGCCAAAGAGGGTAGGACTGGGAGATTTTCAAAGCTATTCACACATATGCCCGGAAAAAAGGAAACTGTCACCCACTATTCCTTATCGACAGCGGCGATTGAGGCTAGAGCAAGCAGCCAAGAAAGGAAAAATGCTTTTTTCTTCCCACAATTCACATATCGAGCCCTTCCCGAGGATTTATCGCAAGTGTCACTTTTTTCGAAATTTTTTATATCAAGCGACTATGTACTAGACATCAGCTTTCAAAAGCTTAAACTTTTCAGATGAACCGTTACGAAGTTAGAGAGAAAACATTTTCATCGTAAGTGCTGAATTTTGTCTAAGTGGCCGCGAAGTGTAATTTACGATAAAAATTTCTGCAGTTGTATAACGGCTAGTGACGGATTAACCTGTAGGCAAAATTCAAATGAGGGAAAATGGAAAGCAAAGAAACTCCCTTGCAAAATTTAAGTCTTGGGATGCAAATATTCCATCTACCAGTACTGCGGTGGCAGATTAAAATGTTTCACTACCAGTAATAGCTGATAACGATGTTAATCTCTCAAATAGGAGTATATGTTTAGAAGAAGGGGCAAGTGATAATTGCGTTGCCATTACCAATGACATAGAATTGAAATTGAGAGTGAAGTAATAAAATGTACAAATACTTATCCTAACTTTACTGACATTGGTTTATGACCAAAAATAATTAGTAATGATTTGATTGAACATTGTTTTTGTACAAAACGCAAAAATGTGGGAGATTTAGAATCTTCTAAAAAATGTTATAAAAATAATAATGATCAACAAATATACTGAAAATTAAATGATATACATTTGTATATGACTAAAATAAACGGAGCCCAAGAGCGAAGAGAATCGTTGATTTATTCTGAAACAACGAAATCTATTTATTGCTTTGCTTGTAAACTATTTAGTAACAAATCTAATGTTTTAGTTTCAGGATATTCCGATTGGAAAAATATTGTAGACGTTTTGAAAAGAAATGATGAGTCGAAAGAACATATAAGTTGTATGTGTGCTTATGTTCGTCGTGCTAAAATAAGTGGTCGTGTCGATTCCAAACTTTTAGAAGTAATAGAAAAAGAGGCAATTTATTGGCGTGAGGTATTAAACCGAGTCGTTGCTACAGTTAGACTTTTGGGAAGTTTGGACTTAGAGTTTAGAGGATATTCTAATTCTTCCAAAGGTAATTTTCCTAGCTGTATTGAATATTTGGCTGAATTTGATGACTTTTTAAAGGTTCACTTAGAAAAATAAAGTAATTGTGGGATTGGACATGTTAATTATTTATCTAAAACCACGTGTGATGAATTCATAGAACTTATGATCAAAAGTGCACAAAACTCCATTGTTGATGAAATAAAACGAGCTAACTATTTTGCTCTTATATTTGATTCCACGCCTGATGCTAGCCATACTAACCTGTTAACTATTATTATCAGGTATGTAGATTTAGATCAAAAAATTCAAGAAAGGTCCATATGTTTTATTCCGATCGAACATCATGATGCAACATATTTAGAAACAACTATTTTGTCCAGCTTGTCCGAATTAGGGTTGAACATTAATAATTGCCGGGGACAAACGTATGACAATGCTTCGAACATGTCAGTCATTTGTAACGATCTCCAAACGAAAATTAAAAGTTACAGCAAAAATGCTGTTTTTGTGCCTTGCGCAGGACATTCCTTAAATTTAGTTGGAAATACAGCTGCATAATGTTCTTCTAAAGCAGATGGTTCCGTATTATGGTGGTCACGGAACTAAGCAATATATCCATGGAAAACCTATAAGATATGGCTATAAATTTTGGATTGGAGCAACTTATAAAGGCTCCATTATTTGGTTCGAGCCATACCAGAGTGCAGGAACTTTCCCAAATAATACGTACAAGGAATTGGGGCTTGGTCCAAGCGTAGTCTTAACGTATTGCGATATATTATCACTAAGCCAACTCAACATTGCTCACTGATTGTATTTCGATAATTTATTTACAACAATTAACTTATTGGCAGAGTTAGACGAACGGAGCGTTAAGGGTCCTGGAACAATTCGACATAACCGGTTAGGCAACTGCCCTTTGACGGAGAAAAAACATCTGCAAAAAAAAAGAGAGAGGGTGGTATGACTACCGTAAAATTCGTACCAACAATACAATTATATGTTGTTGCAACTACTTACTTACTTACTTAGCCGGCGCTACAACCGATGATCGGTCTTGGCCGCCTCCAGCAGCAGTGCAATAAAGGTTGCCTCAAACGCCCATCCAGTTGAACCTCCAAAAAATGTTTCACGTTGGTCTCGAAAAGAGAAAAAGCAGATATATATTAAACGAGCACGCCTTATTCATGAATATAATCGCTACATTGGTGGCGTTGATCGAGCACATGAAAATATCAGCTTGTACCGTGTCTCTATTCGCGGTAAAAAGTATTTTCCAATATTCACACACTGCATTGATCTTGCAGAACATAATGCGTGGCAACTCCATAGAAATGTGGGAAAATGGACTATTTAGCTTTTCGTCCGGCGCCTTGCCACATTGCTAATATCTAGTTATGGGAAACCCTTACCAACGCGCAAGCCGATGGAAAATGTAAGCAGCTACGTTGTAATCATTGCCATAATAAGACCACTACAAGATGCAGCAAATGTGGTGTACCGCTCCATGTAAAGTGTAATGTAGAGTACCACACCACCAAATAATTTTTTTTATTAATTTGTTTTTCCTTTACTAGAGTACACATACCCAACAAGTGCTGAATAATAAACGATTTGAATTAAATTACAAAAATATACTGCATTTTGCTTCCATATGTGCCGAGTATAGTACGGACACAAAATCCAAGTAAAAAAAAAAAATTTATTTTTTCTATTACTTAAGTAATAATAAAGGAATTTAGAAGAATTACGAAGATTGTTGCACTAGTATGCCCGTCGGCATATCTGGTTTAATGCCACCAATAAATAGTTACAAAACAAAGAATGTAACATACAAAAAGGAACTAATTTATTGAAATCTGTATTGAAATCAGTATTCGAACTGATGATGCATATTTTCACGAAATGGAAAAAGAAGCAATCGAATTAGCTGGTAGTACAGAATACTCAACAGCAAAAAATCTAAACAGGAAACGAAAAATGCAATTCGATGAAACTTCAGATAATGACATAATTTTACGTGGGAAAGAACTATTCAAAGTTGAAGCATTTTACTTAATTTGTGATACTTTACACTCTGAAATAAAAAGAAGGTCTGTAGTTTAAGACGAGGTAATACAAACTTTTTAATATTTGTTGATTTTGATTTCCCTGAAGAAAAATTTGCTCAGTGTGTATCAAATTTAGTTGAAAACTATAAAGATGACATAAATCAATTAGTATTCAAAGATGAGGTTGAGCAGTTCCATCATTTTGTAAAATTGGAAAAAATATTAACTCTGCCTGAAATGGATGTGTCAATTGTGGAATTGTGTGTCAATTGTGGAATTGTGCGTCAATTCCAAACATTGAAATAATCCAAAAAAATTTTTCTACAATCCCAATTGCAAATGTGTCTGGTGAGAGATCTTTTAGCATTCTTAAGCGGGTCAAAAACTACCTAAGAACGTCACTTGGCCAAATAAAATTAAATCACTTAGCCATCATGGGCTTTGAAAGCGACTTAGCAAAAAAAATAAAACAATGACTCCTTAATTGATAGTTTTGGAAGAAATAAAACACGAAAAAAATAATATAAATGGTCTATAATTTCTAACAAAATATTTTCTATCAAAAATGTTGTTTCTTTCGTCAAAATTTATGTTAAAACATGTTAAAATCCGCCGTCCTAGCAAAGAGTAATAACTTTTAAACTTGCGTTAGATGTATTTTTCCAATTGAATAATGCCTAATTTTGAAAGAAAGGTATTTTTCTTATTGGTGTAATATATTTGTTAAAACACAAATTTTTCAAGGTTCTAGCTAAAGCTGCAAAAAAAAGAGCTAGCTAAAACTAATTAAAAAAAGGAAGCTATATTTTTTTTGGGAACATACATTTTAATGTTGTATTGTAGTAAACATACAGGTGCATATTCTTGTACACCATGTGACTAAAAGTCTGTCATATTTATTCATTTATTGTATCAAATCTTCAGAAGATTTTTATTATTGAATTCAACATAAACAAGTTTATTCCATGTTTTGTTTTGGTAGAGTTTATTAAAATAATGCATTTCAAATGCCTTGGATTTTCATTAACAAGATCATTTCTAAATTCGATAAGTTTAACTCTATTTTCAAATGTATTAATTACATTTTTTCATTGCTGCTTATGGTATGTGCAAAGTTTGTTTTATCACTTTTACAGCTTTTAAAGAGCTGTCAATGGCAGAAAGTCAATATTTCATAAGGTGTCAATATTTTGTGGCAAACGTGAAATATAATACACAAAATATTGTGCAACATGTATTGAATGTCTGTTTATATAATCCGAGTAAAATTCTTGAATTCTAAAATAATAGCTAGGAACTAAAACACAAACTTAATAGTTAAATGAGCAAACAATAAGCTAAATCTTGTTACAAAATAGCTAAACTAGCAAAACTGATGCGAAGAAAAAACATACTTTTATTTGCCTATATTGCAGCAGTTGCGCCAGACATTTTGATTTTGCCTGTGTCGACATTCGAACCTCAGACACTGCGAAATAGTCCAATGCACTGCTACAACGCCACCGCGACCATTAGGAAGGAATGCCCAGATCTAGCAATAAATACCATACTTTTGAATTAAGCTGAGTGCATATTTTCTTAATTATATCAAATGAGACCACAAAAAATATTTATTTTAAATCTATGTACCATGAAAAATTTTTGAAAACGGAAATGCGAAATTTACGCTTAAATAAAAACAAAAAATAATCATATCGATAATCTGAGAAGGACAAAAGTAAATAGGCCATTTTTCATGCGTTGAGCTAAATTTCGATTATTTTGGAGGAACATCAAGACGTCAAAAAAGATTAAAAAACGTAAAAAATAACCGTTAAAGCAAATTACAAACATTATACCATAAAAAAATTGGATACAAATACACGCCACATAAAATTAAATATAATAGTTATAGAAGCAAAAGTAAGAAATAGCTACAAAAATATTAAAAAATAATATAGTACAACAGATTATGACAGCAACCAAAATAGAGAAAACGCCACAACGCCATATATATATATTTATGTGGATATGTTTTTACTAATATGTATGTATAATAACAATTTAGTGCAAACGAAAATGAAATCTAGACTTGAAGTCAGACTCGAAACAAAAATAGAAACAGATATGTACATACATGCCATGGCAATCATTCATACACACTCATATAGGCATAGACACCCTGCAGTGTAACCAAATAACTCAAAAGCTAGTTAATTAACCAACACAAAAAACCACTACTAGTTCAGTCCTCAAACCCATTTTACGCAACCTACTGGGTTTTTCTTCACGCTGATGTCTAACGAAAAGATAATTGATATAGTATAATATGGTTTCAAATTTAATAGTTGCGAAGTGCATATTTTCAGGGAGATTTATGCAATTGAGAAAGCAGCAAATATTACTATTTATGTTGACGCCAGGTAGCACTAATAGCGATAGAATACAAGGTGTTTAAATCGAAAATTGTAATATAATGTCAGGCTTCATTTGTGAACATTGAGTATCACATGGTCTCTCTCGCTCTGCTGTCTCCTCTCCTCTCCTATAGCGATATTGAAGGGAACTAGATAGCGGATAGCGGTTTTGGCCAGAAGACGCTCTCAGATGAAGATAAATCAAGCGGAAACGTCAATAAAAATTCCAATATGCGAACTATTTAGGAGCATAAATGAATAAATCATTGTGGTGGCAAAAGACTTGTGGACTTACTGGTATGACTGTGAAGTCTAAAAGAATGCGGAAGAAAACGAGAATTCTTTTAGGGCTAAACAATTCTGCAGTACGGGTGTTTACTGGGGTTATAATCGGACATTGCGCTATCGCATCAATGCTCCATCATTGGCTCATTCCCACGAAGTAGAATCGATCATCCTCTTTCCTCAGTCGATGTCCAGGGCTAAAGGTGAAACGGCTACAGATAAATCGGTTCTCCTTGCTTTCTTCTGGAAAACCCACTGGTGGACATTAAAAGAAATAAGCCTTCTCCAGGCAAATTTTTGAAGGCAATCACAATGGGCATGTCGTCTCCCAGTGCAAGGGCGGATATTTACTTCTCCGCACCTTTGCAACCTAAACTAAAGATTTAATATATTCGGAATTTATTATAAATATCTGTAGGTATTAAGTGTTGGGGTCCCGCGGCATTTTTCGAAATTCTCGGATTTCGGGATTCAGAATTCGGAATCCCGGTATTTTTGGCATCTCGATTAATGTTAATTTTACTTACTTTTCTTTAAATCGAAAACATAATTTAAAAAAGGATATCACAACAACAAGTGTGTAGCAAACGCTCAGAACTACTTCTCCCTCCTTCTTCCTCCTTCGAATCAACACAATGCCCTGCATTTATAGGGGTACTCCCTGTGTGTTGATTATATTTAAAAAAAAAAACATTAGTTTAGTCTTTAATGCATACGTAAGCATGTTAATATGATTGGATAAGTTATATGGTAATAAACCTGTGAGACTAGCTCATTTTCCCACTGCAGGGCAGTTAGTTAGGATGTCCGTCCGGTTTTTACGTTCGTACGTCGTTTGTCTGGCCATCTCGTCGTTGTACAAGTAAAGATAAATGTGTTCTTGAAGCTTGAAAGATATACGATTACAAAATTGTCTGCAATGCGCCAAGTCAAGTTGCGTTACTATGTCACTTGATCTTGTTACATGGCTTGGCAAGAAGCTAGGAGGAAAAGGCCAAATGGAAGACATGCTCAAACTAAAGCTATGTGTTTATGTGTATTGATGGCTAAAGAAGCAAACTGTGTAATGTTAGTAACAGAAATGAAGCGAAAACCAAACAAAGAACCACTTTCTTTCCACGCAAGTAAAAGTTAATTTTCAACTTTCAACAACTAAAGAGCGAATTGAAGTATGTATGCATGTAAAGCACAACTTCTTTTCAGTCTTGTTGTGTTTTTTTTTATGTTTGTATACAGACGAAGTGACAAGAAGTGCTTGGGGTACTTTTCTGCTGGTTTTTTTTACCACTACTTAAAGCACATACAGCAATTACTTTTGAGAAAGAAATATGTTTGTTAGTTATGAGTATGGGAAAAAAAGAAAAAAGAATTATTTCGTTATTTATTAAGTACATGAAACGAGGTTGAGAACAACCCTACAAACACCAGAACATTCAAAACAAAAGGTTGTTTTTTAATTGAGGAAATATCGAGGAAATCATTATTGGCTAGCAATTCCACATTACATTACAGCATTGGTTTTTATTTAATACCGCAAGTTACCTGTGTCTTCACAAAAAATGTTCTTTTAAGAACAATATTAACATTTTTTTAGTTTAATTAAGAAGATTTAGTTTAAGGGAAGAAAAAGTCTTAAGCTTAATTTGTGAATATTTATACATATATTTTTTTTATATATAAGATAGAATTTAGCTTCTAAGTAATTTATTTAGATACTCATACAACCTGTTTCACTTTTTTGTATGCTTACATTAAGTCAATATTAGAAATGACAGCAGAATGTCAATTGCATTTAAAAAAAATATATTGTTCTTAGTAACATTGATACACATACATAAATAGATCTAATATTTTGAATTTGATTGAACATTGGTTATTTTGAGTGTGGCAACTCTAATGTCATTCGTATTATGACGGAAAATTACTTTATGTTTGGGGGCGAAATGGGTCAATATACGCTTGAACAACGTTGGGAAATCTTCTACGTAAGTGTAAGAAAATTACATTCGAAATTCGGTAGATTTCCTTCCACGCAATTTGTGGATCAATTTGTGAAACGTGCGCGTCAAACTTAATCTCTGTTGGACAAAACAATACGTTCTCGCACTCCTACAGTGCGTACAACCGAAATAATTATTGCTGTTGTTCAGAATGTGCAAGAAGAACCAACCACATTAACATCAACTCACCATCGTTCTCAAGAATTAAATATTTCACACATTTCTTTATTGCGAATTTTGCATAAAGACCTCGTTAGGAAGCCGTAGAAAGTTCAATTGGTACAACAGCTGAAGCTACATTATCATCCGCAACGTTTTCGATTCGGTAACTGAAAACTTATTTTTTCTGACGAAGATCAGTAAATCCATGCGCTATTGTTGAGAAGTCAATGCACCCTAAACGAGAAACGTGATATGGTATTTGGACTGGCTGTTGTATCGTTGGACCGCACAATGATAACTGATTATTTGTGTCCTATTTTAGAAGATATGGAAGATATTAGACAGCATTTGGTTCCAACAGAATGGCGCGCTGTGTCACACAAGCCGTGCCACAATCAATCTTTTACGTGTAAGTTTGAAAATCGCGTTATTAGTCGTTTTTTGTGATGTGCATTGGTCACCGCGCAGTTGCGACTAACAATAATAATTGAGGCTCTTGGGGATGAAATTGGTGCAGGCATCGGTCAACTACAACACCATACAGTCGAAAATGTACAATTAGCTTGATGGTATGGGCTACTGAAAGGCCAGCCGAGAAAGTCTATTTAATGAAATAGTGCTCCACAATAAAGGATTAAGGAAGGATTGTACTTTCGAATAATAAAAACCATATTGAAGAAACATTATTAGTTTCTTATTTATACCAAAATCCAATTACAAATTATAAATGGTCCACCCTGTACATCGACAAATTAAATAAAGGCTACTATTAAACTTTAAAAAAGAAATTAATCAACATATTTGAACGTTCCAGAGAACCAAAGAATGCGCTAAACGCGATATTAATTACACTGTGCAAGTTCAATATCTGGGCAAAGGTTTTAATGGCTAATATTACTTATTTCGTTAATTACATACATATAATTAACGTGGCGTTTTCGAGAAATCAAGTTTCAAACTTCAATGGCGATTTTCCAAAAGTTGTCAAATGTAACATACGACAATAAATTATCCAGGCAACGAAATGTAAGTGATATGAAGTAAATATGAAAGAGTGACAAGTAGTCACTTAGATAGTTAAGGGGGTTGAGTACTTAGCAGAACCCGCTTAAGTACTTCACGGTACTCACATAAGTATAGTATATAACATAGTTTAAATACCTAGTGGTAATTCAAATATAATCTTCATTTTTAATATAATTTAAAAAAAAATACGTAATTTTATTTACCTTTCCTTCGGCTGTCCGTTGTAATTGCAGCTTTTCGACCTCCAGTTTTCTCTTTGTACCTATCCGTACGCGATTTGCTACACATAGACGTGTGCAGACCATGGCTGCAACCAAGTAGTGGTCTGACTCGATGTTTGCACCATGTATTGAACGTAAGTCTGGTACGCTGGAAGCGTGCCTTCCGTCGTTCACAAAGTAATCAATCGAGTTTCGTGTATTTTGATCTGGGTACAGCCAAGTGGCCTTATGAATATCGATATTTTCAAATCTTGTGTTACTAAGCGTCATTCAACGTTGTGGAGACTGAATTTTCAGATCGTCGGACCAAAGAGACTCTCCTTGCACACCTTAGCATAAAAGTCGCATAACACGACTTAAATATATAGACGGGGGCAAGGGTCGAGCAGCTCGTAGAAGTCAGCTTTGATCGTTTCATCCTCCTCATCAGTCGAGGCATGGACACAAATTAGGCTGATGTTGAATAATTTTGATGCGGATAGTGGCTAAGTGCTAGTTCACGGACGTGAACCTCGACACTAGGTGACGCAGTCTCAACCCAACCACAAATTCGTGTCTTGGGCCATGACAGCAGTATTCGAAGTTCATAACCGTAAATCATTGTACTTGGGGCGTTTATCAACATTACCCATAGCCGAGGCTTTTTCTGAGGATTCGTTGGAATTGTTTTCAATGTGGTAGGTTCCAAGCCTGACCCACAACCGTTCATTCAAGGCCACGGGGTAGCCATTCTTTCTTACCTTTTCGAATATGAGTAACTTGTATGGGGGACAATGTTTGGTTCCGATACGATCTTCTGGCCAGCATGTTCTACTATATACGTTGTTGTTTTCTTTCTTTAGCAAACCTAACGTTCATTAAGAATGATTAATACACTAGATATAACCACACAAGATGAACTGGCCAAATCCTTAAAAAAACAATTTTTCGAATTAAAAACAACAAATCCGATATATTGTATTTAAATTGTCTAAACTTACAAAATTGGATTTCACAGACATTGAACATTCCAATTCGTCAAGTTGATCAACACCTTTAAAGAAAAACTTTTCGAACTTAGTTATAAGACGAACATATTTTCGAAACAATTAAGTATTATTTTGATAAAATTCCACTTGGTAGTAAGAAGATGTCATATCGTAGATTTTATACCATTCAATATTATACAGCGTTTAGGTTAAAATAGTTAGAGAAGCCAAAGACAGCTGGTCATAGATTAGTTTTTTGTGAATATTATTTACAAAGAACATATCTAATAATGTTTGATTAGACGTAAAATTTGTAGGTGATCTCGAATTTACTGAAAAAGGTGCGTAGCTAAAATATTACTATTAAACTCATCAAAAATAATTATTTCAAAGTAAGGAAGTTGCTCAACTATGGGTGATAATTTTGTTTTGGGTGATAACAGTTTTGGACATAATTTTTCGTTTTTATTTGAAATATAAAAACGAAAAACAGTCTTCCTTCTGTATAGATAACATATAAGTAATTAATGCTTGAGTAAAAATATGATGTTATAAAATCATGAAAATGAGTCCTGCACTATTCTAGTGTCGTTTTGGCTGTGTGAGCTGACGCAAAGTCTTGCTAGAACATTCAATCATTATCACCAAAGTGCTGTCGGGACCAGGGGAGTACCACAGCCTCCAAAATTTCACGGCGGTACACTTTTGGTTTATTTTGACTCCTTGTTCTATAAAAATGAAGGGTGTCTTGCCAATTGCGTACCAATTACGTACATTGCGGATTTTGCCGATGTTGAATGACGAATGATGGTCCAGGAGACTCTGTCAACCGTCTTCTGTCATTTTGACGGATATGCGCTTGTTCAACAGTTAACAATAGCTCGTGCAATTGTGTAATAGCTGACCGATTATTTGATATCGTAAAATAAATTACTAAATGAAATCTAGACCACACAAAAATAAATAATACAAGAATAAAGAAAATTGCAGAAAAATCACAATACTTTACAATATAATAATATACAATATATAATACAATACAATTCTCATGCTTCTAGTCGAACATATTAGAAATATTTCTAGTCCAGACTTGGTCAGATTGTTGTATAAAAACCTCGTTCTTGTTTACACCAAACAAACCCGATTGCATTTTGGGAACGCAAATAGCTGTCGAATTGTTTATAATTGGCCGAAAGTATGGAAAACAAGTTTTATATATTCTTCTATATATATTCTTTTTGAAAAGAAAATGATAACACCGCCACAAAGAATTGAATCTACAGCTACTTGTTTGAATCACTGATTCGTCTTCTGAAAATTCAGTTGCACCGATAGCCAGAAAATGGCTTTATGCACATAAATACATAGTACCATACATAAATTTTACTCATCAAAAATTAAATATCTAAAAAAATTAAATTTATGAGGTTTTAGCCATTTAGTTGGATTTGCCATCGGGAGTTGCCAACACTGGTCAGAGTATGAAGCACACATACGTGTCATAAATACCCCTAAAATTTTTTTTTTAGTTAGTATACAGTAGTTCAGGAAATTATGATTATATTCTAGGACCTCTGGATTGTCATTGTACAGTGTCTTCGTACAGTAGCTAGTTCAAGTTTCATTCATAGAAAACAGTAAGCTTAGAATATTGAAAAAGCTATCTTTATTAAACATTTATTATCAATATAGCAAAAAAATGAACCCATTTTACTTACTTACTTACTACAACCGATGATCGGTCTTGGCCGCCTCTACAAAGCTGCGCCAGTCACCTCTGCCATGCGCGCGCTGGCGCCAGTTGATAATGCCAAGTGCAGTCAAGTTGCCCTGCATCTGGTCTTTCCAACGGAGATTATGAAAACAAATTTGAGGGGTATTTATGACACGTATGTATGCTTCATACTCTGACCAGTCCCCTTCTGCGTGTTCCTCCACCGTGGTTCGAATAAAACACCCTTCTAGCCGGAGCGCTTTCTTCCATTCGCTCAACATGACCCAGCCAGCGAAGACGCTGGAGTTTTATACGCTTGACTATGTCAGTGTCGGCATACAGCTCATACAGCTCATCGTTCCATCTTATTCGATACACGTCGTCCACGTATACTAGACCGTAGATCTTACGGAGTATCTTCCTCTCGAAAGCTCCTAACAGCCTATCTTGATGGTCAATGTCCACGTCTCTGCGCCATACATTAGGACGGGAAGGATGAGGGACTTATAGAGCGTTATTTTCGTCGGTCGAGAGAGGCCTCTACTTCTCAATTTCCTACTGAGCCCGTAGTAACACCTATTGGCAAGAGTTAGTCTCCGCTTGATCTCAAGGCTGACATTATTGTTGGTGTTTATGCTGGATCCTAGATATACGAAATCCTTGACGACTTCAAAAGTATAGTTGTCAACAGTGACATTTTGTTCAAGACGCCGTGACTCTTTGTTTGTTGACACAAGGTATTTCGTTTTGTCCTCGTTCACAACTAGACCCATTCGGCGAGACTCCCTTCAGTCAGTGTCATTTTGCAAAGACGAATAAGCTTTGCAGGGATACCAAAATCAGACATTGCGGCGTACAAGTGATCCCTAATCGTGCTGTCGAAGGCGGCTTTATAATCGACAAATAGATGATGGGTGTCGATCTGTTTTTCTCGGGTCTTTTCCAGGATTTGGCGTAGTGTGAATATCTGGTCTATGGTGGATTTAACAGGCCTGAAGCCACACTGATAAGGTCCAATCAGTTTGTTGACGATGGGCTTCAGTCTTTCGCACAGTACGCTCTATAGAACCTTATATGCAATATTAAGAAGATTTATCCCACGATAGTTGGCGCAGATCAAGGAATCCCCTTTCTTATGGATTGGGCAGAGTACACTGAGGTTCCAATCACTTGGCATGCTTTCATCTGACCATATTCTACATAGAAGCTCATGCATGCGTTTTTTGAGCTCTCGCCTCCGGTCTTAAACTGCTCAGCAGGCGGGCCATCTGCACCTGCAGCCTTATTGTTTTTCAGCCGAGCAATGGCTGTTAAGACATCCTCATAGTCAGGCGGCGGTACTTCAACGACGTCAGTGATTGGGGTTTCCGGAGCAGATTCCGCAGTGGCGGGATTATTGCCGTCATCGCCATTAAACATCGCCATTAAACAGCTGAGAAGTGCTCCCTCCATAATCTTATTATGCCCTGGACATCTGTCACCAGATTTCCGTCTTCATCCTTGCAGGAAGAGGCCCCGGTCTTCAAACCAAGAGTCAGGCGTCTTATTCTTTCAAAGAATTTTCGGACCTCGTTCCTGTCCCGCAACATTTCGATATCATTGAACTCACGTCTTTCTTCATGTCTTTTCTTGCGCCTGAAAAGACGTTTCTTCGCCCTTCTCAACTCTCTGTATCGCTCCTTAGCAGCTCGCGTTGCAACTGACTGCAGGGTGGTTCTGTAAACGGCGTTTTTTGCTTCAGTAGCATTGCGACACTCTTGGTCGTACCACATATTTCTCCGTCGACGGTGGTAGCCTAGCACCTCTTCGGCAGCCGTACGCATAGAGCGGGAAATCTGCGTCCACTGCGCGCATATATCATCAAGTTGAGGGGTGTTTTGCGATAGGAGGAGTGCAAGTTGGTTGGCGAAGACTTCGGCTGTGATGGCTGCTTTTCGACATCCATCTTTCTCTTTGTACCTATCCGTACGCGATTTGCTACACATATACGTGTGCAGACCTTGGCTGCAACCAAGTAGTGGTCTGAGTCGATGTTTACACCACGTATTGTGCGTACGTCTAGTACATTGGAAGCGTGCCTTCCGTCGATCACAACGTAATCAATATGGTTTCGTGTGTTTTGATCAGGGGACAGCCAAGTGGCCTTATGGATATCTTTATGTTGGAATCTGGTGCTACTAACTGTCTCGTGCGGTGGTGAAATCGGTAAGTCTCATACCGTTATCGGTGGCTTCGTCGTGGAGACTGAATTTTCCGATCGTCGGACCAAAGAGACTGTCCTTGCCCACCTTGGCATTAAAGTCGCCTAACACGATTTTAACATCGTGGTGGGGGCAATGCTCATGTTTTGTCAAGGAGCTCGTAGAAGTCATCTTTGGTCGTTTCATCCTTCTCATCCATCGGGGCATGGCTATAAATTAGGCTGATGTTGAAGAATTTTGTCTTGATGCGGATAGTGGACGTGAACCTAGAGACTAGATGCCGCAGTCTCTTCCCAACCACAAATCCAACACCAAAATCGTGTCTCGACGCATGACAGCTGTAGTAGATATCACAGGATGCTCTTATGGAGCAACCCTGTCCCGTCCATCGCATTTCCTGTATAGGGGTGATGTCAGTTCTATATTGTTGGAGGACATCCACCAGCTGGATAGAAGCCCCTTCCCTGTAGACGGTGCGAACATTCCAGGTGCATATCCGTAAATCGTTGTCCTTTCGGCGTTTGCGGGAGTCGTCAACATTAGGGGGGTTCCATATCCGAGGCTTCATTTGAGGATTCATTGGGGAATATTTTGACGTGGTGGGTTCGAAGCCCGACGCACAACCATTCATTCAAGGCCATGAAGAAGCCCGCCGCACACATTAGTTAACTCACTGACGGTTGTCAGATCGCTATCCAGGGGACGCCACGAGGAGGCTGTGTGTCGACTTGAAACGTAGAAGCGCAAGGATCGACCATGGACGCACCTGCGACTGTCACGAACTTTACCTTGTGTCCTACGCCCCAGGCCCCTCTGGGGCCCATTTTATTACACATATTTCATTCAAAAAAAGTAGGTAATTGTGCTCCAATAAGGTCTTCGTACACTTAAAAAACTAATTAATGGGAAATGCTTAAAAACTTTTAGAAATAGTTGTTTCAATATTTGGTTATATTTATATTTTTAATAACGGCTTTAGGGCGGTCTGGCATTGGTTCCACATGCTTTTGTGCATATCCTGGCTCGATTTTCGACAATTACTTCTGAACAACCGATTTTAGCTAGGGTTTTGATGTTATGTGATTGATGAGCCTTGATCTTTTTCTCAAGCATATTCCACATATGCTCAATTGCATTGAGATCAGGACTCTGGGGCGGTGTTTTCAGCAAATGTGGAGTATTGTACGCCAAGTATATCCTAGTAGTATAAGTCATATACTTAACATTATCTTGTTCTTTGCCCAAATTTTGAGCACTTGGTTTCAGAATATCGGTATATACACGATGATCCATGATCCCTTCATTTATTTCTTAGCTTCCTACGTTGCTGGCAGTTATACAGCCCGCCGCCGTGTTTTACAATTTTTATGCTCTTTTTGGGTTATTAGCTTTTTTTCCAAATTCTAAGTCTGCCATCGTACGCAAAAATTTTATATTTAAATGCGATTTACTGCATTTAACAACGGTTTGCCGGCAGCAACCACGGCTTTTCGAACAGTTTCAGTATTGACTTCTATTTGCACTAATGTTCTGTGCTCTAAAATCGTTTAATCGTATCCGATCTCCATTTATTTTATTTATTTATTTCCTATTTTATTTAAAAATATAAAAACAATATTGGAATAAGATGTACATAAATAAATCTTTTATAGCACAACAACTATGGGTTTCAACTAATAAGTCGAAATGTATAATAAAAAATGTATATTTAACATGTGTGAGAATTGCAAGCCGTCCTGATTTCGGCTTGTTCTCTATGCGGCCTCATATTTTAAACGCCCGATTACAGACTGGATAGTACAACAGCTGCAGGGCACTAGCTTAGCTATTTCCGCGTATGATTTTTTATCTTTCACGAGCAAATTCAGTATAACCTTACGCTCTTCAACCGACAAATAAGTATTTACTCGGCATTTTTAATATGGTATACCATATGTATGGTATTACCAGGTGTACAAGTATGAAACCGATAAGTTTTTTCAGAAAATACAAGTTCATTTAAGAAAAATGGTTATACATTCAATCTTCAAAGTAAGGGCCATTGCTAGCTACACCATTCCCATCTTTCTGGCAATTTGTGAATGCCTCGCCAAAAAAACTGTTCATTTTTTGAGTCAAACCAGTCATCGAGCCATTTTTTCACATTTTCGTACGAATCGAAGTGCTGCTCAGCAAGTGCGTGCCCCATTGATGAAAATAAGTGGCAGTCAGATGGAGCTAAGTCTGGTGAATAAGTCGCATGGGGGAGGGCCTCCCAGCTGTACGAATCTACCAATTCCCGAGTCTGTTTTATTCGATGTCATAGTGCATTGGCATCAAATCGGCCAATTGTTGTTGGTAGCTTTGACCAGTAACTGTTTCACCTGGTTTTAGAAAACACAGAGCATTGTCTTCTTTACGAAGCGATTTGGCTTTGCTGTCGATTAGACCGGTGTACCGGGCTTAACATATAATCGTTTATCCCTTCAAAATCAACCCATGGCTTTTTGAAGTTGAGAAATGCATTATTGGGTCACATTTAATTGTTCTGCAAGTTGTTATTGCGTTTGACCATCATCCTCATCTTACGTCTTCCACGTACTTCGTTTATCACATCAAAATCGCCACTTTTAAACTTATTGGACCACTCGTTGCACTGTGTTTTACCTAGAGCGTGCCGGCCGTAAGCTTCCACAAGCATTCGATGAGATTCCAAAGCAGATTTCTTCGATTGGTAACAGAAAATCAATGATGTGGCATATCGTAGTTTGTAGACACAAAATTCGACATTTTTACGAACGAAAAAAAATATTTTGTTGTATGAAACTTGATTGATTGACAGAGCGTATAGTTTTATCTCGCGACACACACATGTCATTACCGGTTTCATACGTGTACAACTTGTATTTTGGGGCTGCTCCTTTAATCTCCTTAATTCTAGTTTCACAGTTTCCTTTTAAAGTTAACATGTGGTAACTTTAGAAAGATATCACTGTTGAAGTGTGGGGTGCTCACACCCCCAGTGTTTTTGGTTATAAATTTGTCACTATCGCATTTTGCGATTTGCTGATATATAAAAAACAAAAATGCCTCGACCAAGCGCAAAAGAAAATTTATTAAAAGTGTTGTGCTCTAAGATTTTGGTTGACGTAATGATCCAAGAGTCGAGTAAGTTAACTTTTCTGTATTCCAAGAGCATTCCTAAAAAGCCTTTTGTTTGCAGGCAGTGAAGATGAGGACGAAGATGTCCTAATGGACTTCACTCTAACTTCAGCATTCCTCGCGAAGAAGCACTCACTTGGATGTCCCAAAGTCAGCGCATTGGAATGAAAACGTCCTTCCCAACTTCGATGCGTCAAATGCTGCGTGTAGAAGCCATCGAATTCAAGCACATCTTTGCTTTAATTAAAGAAGATCAAATTTTCACGAATAAAAATTTCCAGTTGATTTGCAATTAAAGATTGCACTCTTCCGCCTAGGTTCAAGTGGGGAAAGAAGATTGCAACTGTGTTTGGCATTGGTGACGGTAATAAAAATTATTGATCGAGTTATTGCCGGAATCATCAACTTAAAATCAAAATTTTTATTTTGGCCATCTGCACAAGAGCGAAATAATATTGTTGCAAATACGATGCATGAGCTGCCAGGGTGCGTTGGCTATATCGATGGCACCGAAATCAAGTTGGCAGAATCTCCTATAAGGGATCATGAATTCTACTTCTACTTTAATCAGTTCTTTTCAAAATTCAGAGTGCGTTTAGAGAACTGTTTTGGTAAGCTTAACGAGAGATTTTGCAGCTTAAAAGAACTCCGGTTCCGGTTGCCCGATGAGAAAAATTATAAAGCCTGCTGCAGGTGGATACTAGCCTGCTGCATTTTGCATAATATTTTACAGGAAAATGACTCTGAAGAAGAGCGTGATTACCCACAAGAAATTTATGATAAAAACGATCTAAAAACTGCATTAGCTGACTTTGTAAACAATAAACGCTGACAAATTTTACGAAACACATTTCTATTTTATTAATAAAATATTTTATATTTATTTTTCTGCATTTTCAATTTTTCCATTTCAACACGTTCCTTCATATCTATTTCTTTAAAGGCAATTCGTTCCTTCATTTCCATTTCCAGTATTTTCAACCTTTCTTTCATATTTCTCTTTTTCAAAATTGAACTCCTTTTCTTTCAACAAAAGCTCCTTGTCCCTGAATTTCCTCTCTGCGTTTAGTTTCTCTTTCTTGATCTCCACCAAACTTGAATGTACTTTGAGCACATCTGCAAGAGCTGTTCGTGAATAAATGCCTTTGCGCGGAGCACGTGGAACTGGCGTTGCAGTGGGCGGAGTTTTTGGCAATGGTGCGTTCTCTTCGTCATCGATCGCAGCAATGCTATTTGAGGCTTCATCAGTTAAAGCAGTGGCACATTTTGGTGAGGCGTCAGTAGGCAAAGATACGCTTGTATTACTGTCCTCCGTGTCAATAACTAACGCACTTGCCTGATACTCCCTGTAGCCGCACACGCTTTGACTTCACCTGCAAATAACCAAATACTTTTATTAACCTTTTTTATTTAAAAATTAAGAAAATTTACTTACTTTTCCAGTTGCTTCTGCTTTCATTTATCACAGCAATGTAAAATCAGCTGTTTGGTGATGCCAGCTTACCACAAAAGATAAACATGAGCCAAAGCGAGATCATTTTAGCCATAAGTGGTATCTCGGATTTGTGTGCAAAACAAAAACAAACAATGTTACCTACCAGATGGCAAAATGTTTTAAAGTTAACAAGCGGTAAAGTTAACAGAGTTGATAATACGAAACTGTGAGCACCCCATATGTGTTTTGGGTAGCACTGGTCTAAAAGTTCATTGGTACGAAAACTCATGCCTACTCTTTCTTACACTGTCAGCAAAATACCATATTCGCTATATTTCTTGCTCACATATGTATATTCAACTGGCAGTTTTGTCAGTTGTGCTCTTATTACTAGTTTGTCAAAGAAAAAAAATGTTTTCTAGTGCGTTGATATACGATTTTTTATCTCAAAAAGTAATATAGAGAAACCAAAAAAAAATATTGGTAAGAATAGTTAGAAGTTTGTTGCAGTTATTACCATAAAAGGTTAACCATCATTTGCTGTTCTGTGTGTGATATGTTGCAAGTAGAATATAAATTTTTATTTCATTTGCTGTTCTGTACGTGATATGTTGCAAGTAGAATAAACATTTTTATTTCTGAAACTTCGTCGCATATAAATAATTTTTCATACGATATTTTTAAATAGAGGGCGCTGCCTTTTATTTCCGTGACAATTTCTGTTGCGACGATACACTTTTACCCCCGGGGTAAATATAAAAACGATTCAAAAAAGTAAAGTTCAATAAACTTATAAAAATTTTTAGAACATTATTATTGACATTGATTAATCGATTAATCACACAGCTAATATCTGATACAGAATTGCTTGTGAATGGTCGCTGTAGCGTAGTGGTAGTGCGTTGGGCTGCTACGCAGAATGGCCGGGGTTCGAATCTCTGCACAGGCAAAATCAAAAAGTAGAAAAAATAATTTTTCTACACGGCACCACCTCTTGGCAGGCAATGGCAAACCTACAAGAGTAAAAATTGCCATGAAAAGCTTTTCACTTCGCCGTTCGGATTCGGCATTAAACTGTAGGTCCCTTTCATTCATGTACAAATATAACACGCACAACATGAGTGGATGCGAAAAAGCTCGGCCTAGGCCCCCCATGGGCTGTTGTGCCATTAAAAGTAAAAGTAAAAATTAAAAAAAAAGTGAAAAATGTGTGTTATCGAAAAATTGTCTTCAGCGACGATGTTCATTTTTGGCTCAATGGATACGTAAATAAGCAGCCATATTTGGAGTGAAGACCAGCCAGAGCCAATTCAGCAGCTACCAATGCATCCCGAAAAATTCACTTTTTGGTGCGGTTTATGGGCAGGCGGCATCATTGGTACTTCTTCTACGACGATGAAGGCCTCAACGTTATGGTCAATAGAGAAAGGTACCGTTCGATTATAACGCTTTTTTTGGCCGAAAATGCTAGAATTGGACTCGGCCGACATGTGGTTCCATCAGGATGATGCCACATGCCATATGCCACATTGCATGCTAAACCATGCATCAATTGAAAGGCGAATTTGGTGAGCAGTTAATCTCACGTTTAGGTGTAGCCAATTGGCCACCAAGATCGTGTGATTTGACCCCGGTAGACTATTTTTTAAGGAGCTATGTTAAGTCATTTGTCTATAGGGAGCAGCCAAACACGATTGCTGCCTTGGAAGCCAACATTGAACGCGTCATTGCGTCATTGGCCGGCCGAAATACGTGAAAAAGTGTGCCAAAATTGGACCTTCAGAATGGACTACTTGAAGCGTAGCCGCGAGCAATATTTAAGTGAAATTATCTTTATAAAGTAAATGGCAGGAATTGATTTATCGATCCAAATAAAAATTTCATTCACTTTTGTAAAATTTCAGTGTTTTTTTTTTCATTTTCAAAAACTAAAATTCTTGCATATTCTGCTAAAAAAAAATTAGTTTGATTTAATCGTCCTGGTGTTCAACTTTAACTGCTGGTTTACAAACTTGAAATCGTTTCAACATTCGTGGATCTTGGAGTGACTTTGGATACCAAACTTTGTTTTAATATTCGCATTAACAAAATCATTAACAAGGCATGCTAGGTTTCATTAAACGCTGGACGAAAGAATTTGACAACCCATATGTTACCAAACTGTTATTTATTTCTTTAGTACGTCCAATATTAGAATATGCTTCAATAGTTTGGTGTCCATATTATAAGTGTCACATAGACGACTTGGAGTCGCTCCAAAAACAATATCTTCCTTTCTTCTTACTTGGTTTACCTTGGAACCCGAACTTAAGCCTTTCTTCATATGAAAGTCGTTTGAAACTAATTTCATTGCCATCGTTATACTCACGTAGAATAATGTTGAATTCTAAATTTATACTTAAACTTTTTCAGGGCAATATAATAGCTCTTATCTTTTGAGTAGACTCAATATCAATATACCTACACATGCTACAATTAACTATGATTTGATATGTTTGAAAACTTATAAGTGTAATTACTTCAAATTTGAATCTTTCAATAATGTCTGTATAGATTTCAATAAAGTTTATTATATAATAGATTTTTCCGATTCATTAACATCAATTAAAGATAAAATTCTTCTAAAAATTAATAATTAACTCTCTCCACTAACCAGCCATTTTGTGCTTAGTGGAGTTCTTTCCCTCGTTAAATAAAACAAAACTGATTTAATTTGTTAGAAATTATGATAGGTTACGATGACAAAATAGAACTACTACTCTGAATAATAAGTTTGGCGATGTATACAAAAGTTTGACAGTGGACAAATCCTACATACAAATTGTATTAGTAGAATGCATTTACATAGGAATGTGACAGTAAGTATAAACAAAATATATTTAGTCCTGTATAGGAACGTGATTTAATTCTAAACAAAAGACAAGTGTTTCATTATATTAATATTAATAAAATATATATATTTGTGTCCACGGTTTACGATGTGACATTTATATAAACAATAGACAAGCGTTCGTAATATATGTTGCTACGGTTTATAACGTGACATTAACATAAACAAAAGACATACATATTGCTTTATGTGGAGATAATAGGGACGTAGCTCGTGCACCTCCGTGCTTTCGCATGGATCCTATTAAATTTTTACTACTTACGTGTAGACCCGTCAACGAAAGGAACAAAAAGCCATTGCTCTAAGGGGTACCCTTGGTCTTCTATGAGCCAACTGTCCACTTTTGGCCTATGTTCTTTAACTAGCGTTGCTCGAGCGGATGATGTTGCCCAGATTGCAAATCGTCGCAAGATCCCGGATATTTTGCATTAACTAATATAAATTTCAACCGGTAGTCACAAATCTATTGAATCAGTAAGATAATATACATAGTACTATTAAAATGAATGGGTACATGTGCATTTGAGATTGATGCAAACTTACAGCTTCTACTATGTATAATAACCTTTTCGGTTCAAGTATAAATAAAGTGGATTGGTATTATCTTTTGAAGAATGGGAATGTATAGCAATGTGTGTGCAATCGATTACACCAACCTTCGCCTTTATACTGTAAAATCTGAAATTAAAACAAATATTTAAAAAAATTATAGTTAAAATAACATTACTAACCCAAGTTTTAAGGATGTAAAATCTTCATGTGTCGAAGGACACATGAAGATGACCTGAAAAGTCATCTCAATGACCTGAAAAGTATCCTCCGTTCCAGGTTTTCTCTTTTTTCCCCCGCCAAAATAGCACAAAAAATAACCGCTTGTTCTATTTTAATTTTGATTTTTTGTTTGTCAGCTGGTATTGCAGTTCTTACAAATTTACTTTTTGTAAGAAAGCTTCCTCTAGACGATCGCTGACATGACATATGGGAGTTTTCTTACAAAATGGGCTTTACAAAATTATGTAATTCGACTAGAATTGAGCTGTAAGTGTGCTATCAAACAACAGGCTGACACTCCAACCTAAACATAATATGAGCTGGATGTGAAATCCATGTCATGTCAAAAGTATGAAGCAGAATGTTTTTCCGTTTTTAATTTGTTTAAAAATGAAACATTTGGTTAGTAAAATTCTTTAATAAATCATATTTTTCACTCATGTTAAGCAAACTGCCATTTTATGATGAAACGTATCAGTAAATATTGTACCTACCAGCAACCCACGTGAATTTAACTTGTTTATGTACATATGTAAGTATTGTACCTACAAGACAACAAGATAGAATTATAAACTTCCATACCTAAACTACTCGTATGTAAGTAAAATGAAATAGAAAAAAAAAGTAGTAAATGCAAAGGCAGAAGCTGTGGGCATGAATCCATACATTTGGTTCCTATGTGATGAAAATTCATTGCTTCCTCTACTGCTACTTACTGTCCGTTGCTCAATACAAAAGAGTACCAAGCTATACGCTAGCTGCTATCAACATCGTCGTCTGCTGCAAGCATTCAAGTGAATTTTTCTGAAAATTGTATCCAATTCAAGATTAGGAAGAAACAAAATTTTAACAAAAAGAGACATGTGGTCAATTAAAAACCACGCCACACAGATAGATAGACAAAAACAAGTGAGACAAGCAAGCCAAACAGGCAAGACAAGCATGCAGTCTGGCACAGACAAATTTTAAAATAAATAAAAGTAAATTTTTTCACTTTCGTATAAAACAAAACAAAAATATTGAAACATACACTCACTTAACAACAACAACCTCCAACTTGAATTCGTAGTCTTCAAGATATTGGTGTCAGCTTTTTTTTAGCTGTTGCTGCCATTTTTAGGACAACCACGACAGCAATGAAGATTTGAAGTGTGCAGCACGACGAAATCCAAAGTCGTAATGGAAACTACCTATGCAACGGGCCTCTGTTTTACTTCTCTCCCCGCCTATACTTTCTACTCACCCACAAAAATATGAGAATATCTTCTTTTTTTTTTTATTTTTGTGTTTTGTGACTTTTGTTAAAATATGCTAAAAAGTTTAGAAAGTGAAGAAGTAGAGAGTGCTTAAATTGATGAGCACTATTTGTAACTTACGTGTAACTATATACAAAAATACAATTTAAAATTTTCAATCAAATTGGCAATGAAATTACGTATGTTGTTGAAACAAAAGACTTAACCAGGAAACTTGTTGCTTAAGTTTATTAAGTTTAGTAATTTTGTCCTTTTGTTTTTCAGCTGTTTTGATATTTTATCTGTATTTATACTATTTGGTGGAAGTCACAGCACTTCAGGTGTGAGTTATGTCTACAATCCTTTTTCGTGAAAGACGTCAGTCCAAAATAACATCGCACTCCAATGTCCCATAATTAGGATAACTGTGGAGCATTACATCCTACGATTACGCATATACGCACAAATATACGCACATATTTTAAATGCAGATAATATAAATCACTAGTACGATTTATCCTTGTAGCAGATGTTTAAAACAAAAAGCCTAGAAACAAAAAAAACTGTACCACCGTAGGAGGTTTGAGTTTTTGAAACTTTTGTTTTCGTGAGGGAAAAAAGGTCCAGTTCTATAATTCGAGATTTCTGTCACGTTGAGGGTAAACTAAACCGGATGGCAGTCATTTTGCAACGGAAGCATTAAAACGGAAATATGTCAAACGATTCGTTTGAATTTTCAAGCTGTTTTGTGCAACCCAAAAGTATACTGGCTTTTCTGGCACTATACAGCACTAGTGGCTATAACTCGAATTATTTTCTCCAGCTTAAGGTTTAAGAAGTCGCACAATAACTAATCACCTTGTCTGAAACCTCTTACGGTATCAAATGGTGCTGGGAGGTCCCAATTTTGACTGCGCTGGTAGTGTAGGTTAGTGTTATTTGCAAAGACGAATGAGCTTTGCAGGGCTGTACAAATCAGATATTGCGGCGAACAAGTAACCCCTAATCGTGCTGTCGATGGCAGCCTTGTAATCGACGAATAGATGGTGGGTATCGATCTGTTTTTCGCCGGTCTTTTTTTTATGATTTGGCGTAGTGTCTGGTCGATGGTGGATTTACTAGGCCTGAAAACACATTGATAAGGTTCAATCAGTTTGTTGACGATGGGCTTCAGTCTTTCACACAGTACACTTGATAGAACCTTATCTGTCACCAGATTTCCGTCTTTGTCCTTGCCGCAAGAGGCCCCGGTTTTCAAACCGTTAGTCAATCGTCTTATTCTTTCGAAGAATTTTCGGACCTCTTTTCTGTCCCGTAACATCTCGATGCCTTTCAGCTTCTCTTTTCTTACGCCTGAAGAGACGTTTTTCTTTACTCCTCAACTCTCTGTATCGCACCTTAGCAGCTCGCGTTGCAACTGACAGCAGGGTGGCTCTATATACTGCGTTTTTCGCTTCAGTAGCTTCGCGACACTCATGGTCGTACCACATAGTTATCCGTTAACGGTGGTAACCTAGCACCTCTTTGGCAGCCGTACACATATATTGGGAAATGTGCGTCCACTGCGCGAATATATCATCAAGTTGAGGAGTGTTTTGCGATAGGAGGAGTGCGAGTCGATTGGCGAAGATTTCGACTGTTCGTTGTGATCGCAGCTTTTCGACATCCAGTTTCCTCTTTGTACCTATCCGTACACGATTTGGTCGCAACAAAGTAGTTCTCTGAGTTGATGTTTGCACAATAGTGCGTACGTCTAGTACACTGGAAGCGATCACAACATGATCAATCTGGTTTCGTATGTTTTGATCAGGGGACAGCCAAGTGACCTTTTGAATATCGAGATGTTGGAATTTCTTGGTACTGACTGTTATGCTTCGCACCGCGACGAAGTCGTGGAGACTCAATTCTACGATCTTGGCATTAAAGTCGTTTCACATGATTTTAATATCGTGGCGGGGGCAATACTCATAAGTTTTGTCGAGGAACTCGTAGAAGTCATCTTTGGTCGTTTTACCTATTTATTCCTCGGGGCATGGATACAAATTAGGCTAATGTTGAAGAATTTTGCCTTGATGCGGATAGTGACTAGGCGCTCGTTCGCGGACGTGAACGTCGATACTAGGTGAAGTAGTCTCTTCCCAACCACAAATCCAACACCAAAGTAGTGTCTCAACTCATGACACTTGTAGTAAAAAAGGAAGTAACATTTATCTTTTTTTATTGTATCATTTAAAAAAAATTTAATTATTCGCAACGTCGCTGAAGAAATGCCACTTCAAATAAAATAGTAGTGGGAAGTGGTAGTAAAGTGTTAGAAAATAGTAGTAGGGAAGTAGTAAAATATAAAAGTAGAAATATGAAGTAGTAGTAGAATAGTAAATTCGCGCTTAATGAACATAATTTAAGACTCTAACTCCCCAATTTTTGATTCAAGAAAAATAACCTCCGACACCACAAGCGAAGTGAAAATTGGGACAGACCTCTCTGCGGCATTTGATACCAAAAGAGGCTTCAGACTCTGCGACTTCTTTCACCTTATACTGGAGAAAATAATTCGAGCTGCGAACATCGACATACTAGCTGATATTAACATTATTGACACACGTTGCTGATATTAACATTACTGACACCAACTCGCGAGCATTCAGTCAGTCGAAATACCTTGTGTCAACAAAGAGAAACGGCGTTTTGCACAAAATTTCACTGTTGACACTATACTTTTGAGGATCCAGCATTAACACCAACAATATTGTCAGCCTTGAAATCAAGCGAAGATTAACTCTTGCCAACAAGTTCTACTACGGGTTTAGTAAGCAAATGAGAAGCAGAGCCCTCTCCCGACCGAAAAATAACATTCTATAAGTCCGTCATCATTCTCATTCTAATATATCGTTCCGAGACGTGGACATTGATTAGCAATGATGAGAGGCTGTTAGGAACGTTCGAGAGGAAGATACTCCGTAAGATCTACTGCATTTGACCTTATCAACTGGCGCCAGCGCTGATTGGCGATGCTTTATCGGGGCGGCCAAGACCGACCATCGGTTGTAGTGCCAGCTAAGTAAGTAATAAAGAAAAATAAAAAAATATCTGTCGTTTCAGAATTTCGATTAGATGCGGTTTTTAACCTGTGGAGTTAAATAAATGGATCCCGCCTCTAAAAGAACCTGGGTCGTTCGCACTAAAAAAATTACACATATAGTGAATAGAAAAATATTTTTATTTGGCAAATATAATGATAAATAGAAGATATAGGTAAAAGAAATTATTGATTAATATGAAAAGTGAAAAGGCAGAGGTTAAGATTGCATTTAGTGCAGAATGCTTGTATTTCTGACCGGTTGTTTTCATATCTTTTTTCAAGATCTGTCGGTAAATGAACACCAGTGGCCTATATTGTCATATCGAACGTCATCGGCTGGAATGTACGACTTCTTTGGTTTAAGTGGCGTTGGCGTGGCCACTGGTCGTTGAAGCACGGGAACAGATCCAAATCGTTCGTTTAAATGTTTAATCAATAAACGCACTTTGTATCATTATTATTACTAGGATCCGAAGAATTGTCGTTGAAATGTAACATTTTCCGAATTTCATCAAAGCGCCTGCTTATCATTGTCCGCCTTATGTGCCTAGAATGAATGACGTGCCCAGTATTCACGAATGTTGGGATACCGATACTTTACTTTACTTTACTTTTGATGGCACAACAGCCCATGGAGGGCCTAGGCCGAGCTTTTCGCATCCACTCATGTTGTGCGTGTTATATTTGTACATGAATGGAAGGGACCTACAGTTTAAAGCCGAATCCGAACGGCGAAGGAAAAGCTTTTCATAGCAATTTTTACTCTTGTAGGTTTGCCATTGCCTGACAAGAGGTGGTGCCGTGTAGAAAAATTATTTTTTCTTCTTTTTTTATTGATTTTGCCTGTGCCGAGATTCGAACCCCGGACACTCTGCGTAGCAGTCCAACGCACTACCACTACGCCACAGCGACCACTGGATACCGATACACTGACATGAAAAACATAATCCCCATGAATTTGCGAACCTCTGACCTGTCGGTGGTGAATCGGGTTTGAAAGTTTCCTTGGCAGGCATTTGTTCAGCTAGGAAATCAAGAAATTCAAGAAATAATGAAAACAGTCGAATAGTGTTTTCAAATTCTTCAAATCGACGGGAATTTATTTCGTTCCACGTAATACAATTTTGTTCACTTGCAACTGTCGGGTTTTCTTCCTCCAAAGCATCGATTTGAAGTTTTGAATTCATATGAATTGTTTTTGATATTGTTTTATACGGCACCACTTTATGGAGCATGTGTACGCCCAGATGGGCCACTTTTTTATCTTCTTGTAATTTAATTCCAGCAAATGTTCGTTTCTCCGGTCGATTCCTTTTTAACTTCGATGACAATCGAATTCAGCCACTCATCAATCAAATTTCCGCTGCCAATGTCATTTTCGGAATCAATTGCATTCATCAATGCGTTTATTTCCTCCTCTGACATGACCTATTGGTTGTAAAATTGGTTACGACGTGACATGGCTAATAACAAACAAAAAACTAAACAATATTCAACAATGCTGTTGAATTGCTAAAAAACATCGTAAAAAATTTAACTTGACTCTCATATAATTTTTATAATAAGACTGCTAAACGCACTTTAGAAAATCTTTTTTACCCCGATACGATAACGAATAATATTTAATTTAAATTTTTTAAGATATTATTTTCGGCTCAATAATTTAAAACGCCTGCCTTATTTCGGTAAATTTTCACTTTCTTAACAACGCTAAGCATACGAGAACATATGTATGTGCATACATATGTACATATGCATATAATTTGTGTGTGTTATAGCGCTTTAGGAACAGACCGTCTAGACGCGGACTGGGGAGTTAGAAAGTTAAGTCTAAATTAGAAGTAGAAAATATATAGAAATATATGGTAGTAGAAAAAGTAGTAATTCAATTTAATTTTATTTATTTGCTCTTTAACGCGAACCTCACGTTCAGAGGAGCAAGTTTAAATATACATAATATTACATAAGTAAATACAGTGCACTCTCGGTAACGTGAACTAATTAAAACCAAGAGAGTTCACGTTGGTGAAAATGTTCGCGTTAGCGATTGTCGAATTTGAAGACGCAAAATAACTTCAAATTGCTAAATTCAGGATTTTTACACATTTAAACGTAAAAGTATCTTATTATTGCCATTAGTAAGATATAATTTTTTTTTTTAAATTAAAATTCATAAAAAAACAAAACGAGATCAAAACAAATATTCATGGGTATGAACATACCTATTAAATTGCGAATAAAATTTCACATTAGAATGTTGTCCATATGTTAATAAAAATGTGTATTGAACAAAAATTTTGTTCACGTTACTGAGCTTTATAAGTTTGTTCACGTTACAGAGTAGTCAATGTAAAAAAAGAGTGTTCACGTTAGCCGGTGTTCACGTTACCGCGAGTGCACTGTATACTCTAACAAGATGAACTTCGAAAATATGTAATGTACAATTGTAAAAGTTTAGCGCCCTTTGGGATTGCCTGCAGTAAAGTTACTGTTTAAAATCCAAAATTTTGTACCATATATGTATGTAATTATTATAGATATGTATGTATTTCAAGTAAGTACTTACATATAATAATTGCTATTTATTTTGTATGTTACGATTATTTAATAGATCTATAGGAAACGTGTTTTTGCCACAATAGTTGTTTAGAAATCTGCCTTCTGTTCCTTGGCGTTTGTTGTGCATACGTGCAGAGGCGGATTTTAACACGTTGAGGCCCTAGGCAAAAATCAATTTTCGTGGCCCTTATAAATTGGAGGCTCTAGGCAAATACCTAATCTACCTACAGGTAAATCCGCCGCTGGCCTGGGTAAGTGCAATGAGCTGTTCTGGGTGATGTGAAATGGGGAGAGAGGACGAGAATTAAGCACAGACATGATGGGTGTTAGCAGAGTTGCAAACTCTTCAAATGTCAATTTGTGGATGTTAGCTACCTTTTTCTGATGGGTTTTTAAAGGTTTTTACAGCCAAACATGGGGGAGCGTGTGGTGGGATGAACACCCACTCAACACGACTATAACGCAATTTTCCCTATTTTTGCATCTTCAGTAATACACATTTACAAAGTGGATCATTTATAATTTGGAATTAGATTTGGCGTAAAGAAGAAAAGAATAATTTCTTTCCAATGTGATTTTTATTATTCGAAAGCACAATTCTTCCGGTTAATTGTGAAATACTATTTCATTCAAATAACTACCTCGCCTGGCCTTATTTTTCAGTACACTTTCGACTGTATGGAGCGAATGGAGTCAAATCGCAACTGCGTGGTGGTCAATGCACATTACCAAAACGGCTAATAACACGATTTTCAAACTTCCCACGCAAAATATCGATTGTTGCACGGTTTGTGTGGCACGGGAATCACATGTTGCCTATGTCCATTATTGCTAAAAATAATCATTTATAATTGTGCGGTAGCGAACACCATTCACTGTAACACATTCCTTTGAGCAACAGGAGCAATATTTTTTGATTCGCACAGTACGAGATCGTCTTGTTTTATCCAATAAAAATCCAGTTTCACTTTCGGTAGAAAATTCACCATTTTGCGAATAAATTTTTAGTATTTCCCAACGAATCAACCCATTTCGTTAACTTACTTACTTACTTAGCTGGCGCTACAACCGATGATCGGTCTTGGCCGCCTCCACAAAGCTTCGCCAGTCACTTCTGCTATGCGCGCGCTGGCGCCAGTTGATAAGGCCAAGTGCAGTCAGGTTGCCCTGCACCTGGTCTTTCCAACGGAGATTAGGACGTCCCCTTCTGCGTGATCCTCCACCGTGGTTCGAATAAAACACCTTTCTAGCCGGAGCGCTTTCTTCCATTCGCTCAACATGACCCAGCCAGCGAAGCCGCTGGAGTTTTATATGCTTGACTATGTCAGTGTCGGCGTACAGCTCATACAGCTCATCGTTCCATCTTATTCGATACACGTCGTCCACGCATACTGGACCGTAGATCTTACGGAGTATCTTCCTCTCGAATGCTCCTAACAGTCTCTCATCATTGATGGTCAATGTCCACGTCTCTGCGCCATACATTAGGACGGGAAGGATGAGGGACTTATAGAGCGTTATTTTCGTCGGTCGAGAGAAGGCTCTACTTCTCAATTGCCTACTGAGCCCGTAGTAACACCTGTTGGCAAGAGCTAGTCTCCGCTTGATCTCAAGGCTGACATTATTGTTGGTGTTTATGCTGGATCCTAGATAAACGAAATCCTTGACGACTTCAAAAGTGTTGTTGTCAACAGTGACATTTTGTCCAAGACGCCGTGACTCTTTGTTTGTTGACACAAGGTATTTCGTTTTGTCCTCGTTCACCACTAGACCCACTCGACGAGACTCCCTTTCCAGGTTGGAGAATGCTGCACTGACTGCTGGCGCGTTGGCGCCAATGATGTCAATATCATCAGCGTATGCTAGCAGCATGACACTCTTGTAGAAGATAGTGCCAGAGATGTCGATGTTCGCAGCTCGAATTATTTTCTCCAGCATTAGGTTAAAGAAGTCGCACGATAGGGAGTCACCTTGTCTGAAACCTCTTTTGGTATCAAATGGTGCGGAGAGGTCTGTCCCAATTTTCACTGCGCTGGTGGTGTTGGTCAGTGTCATTTTGCAAAGACGAATGAGCTTTGCAGGGATACCAAAATCAGACATTGCGGCGTACAAGTGATCCCTAATCGTGCTGTCGAAGGCGGCTTTATAATCGACAAATAGATGATGGGTGTCGATCTGTTTTTCTCGGGTCTTTTCCAGGATTTGGCGTAGTGTGAATATCTGGTCGATGGTGGATTTACCAGGCCTGAAGCCACACTGATAAGGTCCAATCAGTTTGTTGACGATGGGCTTCAGTCTTTCGCACAGTACGCTCGATAGAACCTTATATGCAATATTAAGAAGGCTGATCCCACGGTAGTTGGCGCAGATCGTGGAATCACCCTTCTTAGGGCAGAGTACGCTGAGATTCCAATCACTTGGCATGCTTTCATCTGACCATATTCTGCATAGAAGCTCATGCATGCGTTTTTTAAGCTCTTCGCCTCCGGTCTTAAACAACTCAGCAGGCAGGCCATCTGCACCTGCAGCCTTATTGTTTTTCAGCCGAGCAATGGCTGTTAAGACCTCCTCATAGTCAGGCGGCGGTACTTCAACGCCGTCAGTGATTGGGGTTTCCGGAGTGGGTTCCGCAGTGGCGGTATTATTGCCGTCTTCGCCATTAAGCAGCTGCGAAAAGTGCTCCCTCCATAATCTCATTATGCCCTGGATATCTGTCACCAGATTTCCATCTTCATCCTTGCAGGCAGAGGCCCCGGTCTTCAAACCATCAGTCAGGCGTCTTATTCTTTCAAAGAATTTTCGGACCTCGTTCTGTCCCGCAACATTTCGATATCATTGAACTCGCGTCTTTCTTCATCTCTTTTCTTGCGCCTGAAAAGACGTTTCTCCTCCCTCCTCAACTTTCTGTATCGCTCCTTAGCAGCTCGCGTTGCAACTCACTGCAGGGTGGCTCTGTAGACTGTGTTTTTTGCTTCAGTAGCATCGCGACACTCTTGGTCGTACCACATATTTCTCCGTCGACGGTGGTAGCCTAGCACCTCTTCGGCAGCCGTACGCATAGAGCGGGAAATGTGCGTCCACTGTGCGCATATATCATCAAGTTGAGGGGTGTTTTGCGAAAGGAGAAGTGCAAGTTGGTTGTCAAAGACTTTGGCTGTCTGTTGTGATTGCAGCTTTTCGACATCCAGCTTTCTCTTTGTACCTATCCGTACGCGATTTGCTACACATATACGTGTGCAGACCTTGGCTGCAACCAAGTAGTGGTCTGAGTCGATGTTTGCACCACGTATTGTGCGTACGTCTAGTACATTGGAAGCGTGCCTTCCGTCGATCACAACGTGATCAATTTGGTTTCGTGTGTTTTGATCAGGGGACAGCCAAGTGGCCTTATGGATATCCTTATGTTGGAATCTGGTGCTACTAACTGTCATGTTTCGTGCCGCGGCGAAGTCGATCAGTCTCATACCGTTATCGGTGGCTTCGTCGTGGAGACTGAATTTTCCGATCGTCGGACCAAAGAGACTCTCCTTGCCCACCTTGGCATTAAAGTCGCCTAACACGATTTTAACATCGTGGCGGGGGCAATGCTCATAAGCTTTGTCGAGGAGCTCGTAGAAGTCATCTTTGGTCGTTTCATCCTTCTCATCCGTCGGGGCATGGACACAAATTAGGCTGATGTTGAAGAATTTTGCCTTGATGCGGATAGTGGCTAGGCGCTCGTTCACCGCCGTGAACCTCGAGACTAGATGACGCAGTCTCTTCCCAACCACAAATCCAACACCAAATTCGTGTCTCGACGCATGACAGCTGTAGTAGATATCACAGGATGCTCTTTTGGAGCAACCCTGTCCCGTCCATCGCATTTCCTGTATAGGGGTGATGTCAGCTCTATATTTTTGGAGGACATCCACCAGCTGGATAGAGGCACCTTCCCTGTAGAGGGTTCGGACATTCCAGGTGCATATCCGTAAATCGTTGTCCTTTGGGCGTTTGCGGGAGTCGTCAACATTAGAGGGGTTCATTATCCGAGGCTTGTTTGGAGGTTTCATTGGAGGGTATTTTAACGTGGTGGGTTCCAAGCCCGACGCACAACCATTCATTCAAGGCCATGGAGAAGCCCGCCGCACACATTAGTTAACTCACTGACGGTTGTCAGATCGCTATCCAGGGGACGCCACGAGAAGGCTGTGTGTCGACTTGAAACGTAGAAGCGCAAGGATCGACCATGGACGCACCTGCGACTGTCACGAACTTTACCTTGTGTCCTACGCCCCAGGCCCCCTCCATTTCGTTAACAGTAAATATAAAACTAATTTTCCGTCATAGAACGAATGACATTAAAATGTTCGATGGACCACCCTTTACACGGGAATTCAGAAGAGGGTCTCGCCAAGTGGGTATAGTGGTGAACAAAGCAAAGCCCCATCTCTATACTCCTTGAGTTCAAGAAAGGTAGATTAGACTAAGAAGACTGAAAAATTTAAATAAGAGCAGTAAAAGCTTGTCAAACTTAAAAGAAAAGCTGAAATGTTGTATGGAGACAAGTTGTTTTGTTAAGAGTTCATAGATTCTATGTGTATATGGACAAATTTGTCAGTTTCTTACGTTCTTTGCGTTGATAAGGGAAAGACAACAGCGTTTTTCCAGAAGTGTGCCAATTAACGAATAAACTCGTTTAGTCCTGTCGTTAATGCAGGCAATTTTATATGGAAGTGTAATGAAATGTTATAATAATATAGATTCAAATTGCAGGTACTTGTCGCAGTTCCTTGCGTGGCGAGTCAACAGTGAGGGCAATAATTTATGATACCTGCAACGCCTTATGGACGGAACTATACAAGGAAATCTGAAACAGGTTTGTTGTGGAATTCTAGATTTTTGTGTTAATTAATTCCATTCCTTTGTGTTAGTACAGGTTCTACGTTAAAACGGAAATGCCGCATTGCCTTGGAGCGATATAGTTTGTACAATACGGAGTGGTACATACTATAATTACAAGAAAAGTTATAGTACTGTCCTTATGGCTGCGTGCGATTCAAACTACACATTTACTTTTGTAGACTTTGGTGCACTAGGAATCCAGAGTGCGTTTGCACCGAAACATAATTTAATGTGTCCTTATCGCGGTCGAAACTAAGTAGGACAATTTCAATAAAACACTATCAAGTGCACGTTTGCATAGTTGAAATGCATTCGGAATATTATCCAATAGGCGGAGAGATGCTGCATAATAAAATTCATGCAGCTCCAAAGAATGTAGATAATATAGTGCTACATAACTAACTGCTGCTGGATAAGGACAGCGTGTACTTCACGGAAACTCTGGTGGACCATGTGAAAGATGACTTTGCAGGGTTTGGAAATTGGAGACGATCCCACACTGAATTAATTCCCTGCATAATTTCGCAACCAAACCGCTCAACTGCCAACGCATTCACCGTTATGTGTTGAGTAGTAATAAGAGAATAAAAATAAATATGGTATAAGTATATAGTACAGGGTGGAATGTCTGACACAATAATACCATTCAGTGAAGACGATCGTCTGATCAGCCTATTCCATATACATTGTTGTTATTATCTCTATGCAAAACCAAAGTTTATTAAGCTTTTAATACATTAAATAAAATCTCACAAAATATGAACTTGCCAAATTCGGAAAAACTATTTTTCGAAATTAAAAAAATAATAATTATTTATTTCATTTAATATACATAGTCGTACATACATATAAGTATGCATATGCAGTCTTTATAATTTCAATGACAAGGATTAAATTCTTTCATAAATATTTACTAAATATGTACTTATTCCTACATTACCAGGTAAAATAATTTTGTAATTGATTTTTTAATTTCAATAAACTTATCACATAAATAAGAGATCAGATATTTACAGAAATGTGTTTTTCCAAATTCAGTAAAACAGATACCAACTTATCGAAAGCTGATTTTAACAGAATAGATGCAAAAATCGTGACTACAGATGAATTGGGTAAATGCAACAAATATTTATATACAAAAGTTTTTTTTTCAAGTATTTTCTTCGAACTTTTATCTAAGTTGCCAGGAATTCATAATCAGTAACAGCTCCAGTTTAAATACTAATAACGCCTAATTATCTTTTTCGCTACATTTAGCTAATTCTTCATACAGAACAGTCATAATTTTTCATCTACTCTGGTAACATCGGCTTTCGATAGGTTAGCTTTTGTAATTTTCTGCGCAGAATTGTCGAAAAGTAAAAATATTGAGTTTTTCTTTGGCACTTTGGCTAGTTTACTTATGGTGTCAACACATTTCAGCATTGCTTTGTCAAAAGTGTCCCATAATTCTTCATCGCTTATTTTGCATTCCGCTTAATTGCGTGTAAGGTAGAACACCTAGGAAATACGAAGATTTGTTCCGCTTGAAAAAGTAAAGTATACGAGACGAACAAGAGGAGTACAAGTCATGATCAGTCTCTACCTGTCTTGCATCCGTGTACTTAGAACATGAAGGTTGAAGCCTTCTGCAAATGTCCAGTGAAAATTTTTTAACATTTTCATAAAAATATATACATAAATATCTAATAAAATGATCTTATTTATATTAACCCTCAAGTTGCCAAATTTTTGATTGACCTAAAATAATTATAATAGATAAATATCGATGTAAAAAGCACAAACCTGTTCTCAAAAACTTTAAAAAATTAATTGGCGTGGATTTATGAAGTCGAGATCCTTTAAAACAATTGTGGTTGTTTGAGCCTTTTATAAATTTTTTTTTTTAAATGATAAAACATTTTATATTAAATGTTCTTATACTTAGCTTGTCATTGACTGTTTTATATACCGATAGTATCACTAGAAGTATTTTATTTTATTTTTAACCAAATTTCTCAAGCTCAATCTAAATAATTAATTATTCAGATTTTCGAATATTTTTGACTCTGTAATACACATCGCAACTCATAGCACAAGCATTATTATGAAAGTTTGGGGAGCTCACTATATGATATGATAAAGTATACCTCGAGAAAACTGTACTGGTGGTTATTATACCCGTTTCGGTGACAGCTGTCTAGAGGCTTGATTGAAAATCATAAGGTTAATATTTAACTAGCAACTTCCATTTAATGTTTTTTCGATCTGCTCCCAATTCTTCTTATTTTTCTTCTGCGCATTTCTATATTCTTTTGTGGACTGATCATACATACTGTCATTCCGCACTTCTTCAATTAGCAACTCGTTGAAATAAATTTTTTTAATTTAAATAATTTGTTAATAACTTTGTTTGTTTTATATTTTTAATTCGGAGTTATTTTCCGATTTTTCTGACAGTTCAGCTGTTAAAGTATATGTTAACATGTATATTTAACAGGCTTCCATGAATGTTCAGTTTGCCATAGAAAGAGTTAATAACTTTTAATAAAATTTTTGCAAATCTAATTATTATGTGCCAAATTTTTCCAATAAATTGACATTTAGTTTATTTCATATACAACCTCGCCATCCGGCGGTGAAAATAGAAATAAATCTAATAGCGGGTAATTTATCGTCGGGAAATTCTTCCCGCCTCAACTCTGAGCCATTTCATAAGATCAAGTAATATTTAATTTTGACGGGTACCCAACAGTCAAATTCCCGCCGTCCGACACAATTGTGTGTAGAGGTTTAAAAAAACAACTCAGAGTTATGAACCCAAACACAAAGAAAAGAATGCCGTTCGAGTAAACATTACGTCATCTTTATTACAACCTTATCTGTAAACATAAAGAAATGTAAACAAACTTATCTAGTATAAATATAAGAACAAATTAAATAAAGAACCAGTCATTATAGTTATGAACCCAAACACAAAGAAAAGAATGCCGTTCGAGTAAACATTACGTCATCTTTATTACAACCTTATCTGTAAACATAAAGAAATGTAAACAAACTTATCTAGTATAAATATAAGAACAAATTAAATAAAGAACCAGTCATTATTGAAACTCACAAAACTTAACTCGTCTTATTCTTGAACCCCACCCGTGGTAATTCTCTAATAGGAACTTAAGCTAAAAATAATATTCCAAGTAGAATATCGTGAATAAATAAGATTCAAAAACAAAATATTAACTTCCTTCGAAATCAAGAATATTTTATTCTTTTAAAGGAATTAATATTAAAATTGGCGCAGTCGGTAGGATATCAACATTCGGTTTGATATTCGTAAATAACAACCTACAAAGTGACTAAGTGAAAAATACAGTTTTGAACGCAAATCAAAACAAGTAAAAATACACACAGTGACTTTTGGAAATAGATTCCAAATAAAACCAACATACGTACGAACACCCAGAGTGAACAGCAACGCAGTTGGAAAAAGACTCAACAACGAGTAAAATAAATTCTACTTATCAGAATTAAGATTCCCACAGGAATAAAACTAAATATAAGAAAATGGCACTAAGACCAGGAAACGATGATCTAAGGAACGCAGCAAACAATGCAGGAAGATCACTCGATATAAACCCTTTAAAATATATAGAAAGAATACAAACATTCGATGGAAGGAAGGAAGACCTATCCACATTTTTAACAAACGTAGATGACATCATACCCACATTGTCATCATACAATGAACAAGCACAAAGAATGTGCATAAACGTAATAAAAAGCAAACTAATTGGAAACGCAAGAAGAGCTATAGAAATACACAATCACTTGAGCAACTGGAATGACATAAAACAAATGTTAACAACCAATTTTGGAGGATTTTCTACAGCTGACCAGCTATACGAACAATTAAGAACAGCAAGTTACAGAGGAAACACCATGGATTTTTACAACTTCATATGTCACAAACTAGCCATGCTTAACCAAAAGAGCTTACAAGAAGGAAGCAGCGATGACATACCAAAAAACATCCAAACAGCATTAAAAGTTTTTACAACACGCTTACCCCAAAACATGCGTACTATACTTTGTGCACTTAAAGTATCCACAATGGAAGAAGCAATCCATGAATTAGCATCAAATGGATTTTTGCAAGATGAAAGAAGAGCCAGACCACAAAATCCATTAAAGCAACAAGAAGAAAGGAAACCAACTATACGTCAACAACAACCTTTCCAGAAACAACCTTTCCAAAAACCAAATTACCAACAAAACAACAACTTTAGACAACCAGGACAAGGATATCCAGCAAAGAATAATTGGCAACCAAAGATGTACTTCCCTCAACAACAGCAGCAGCAATATCAGCAACCATATCAACCAAGACAGCAACATAACAACTACCAACCCCCAGTAGAAAGAATGGAAGTAGATACCCAACAGACCAGAAGGCAAAACAACTACCAACAGTACTCTTCAAAAAACTACAATAGTAAGCATAATAATATTAATAGTAATAAGTATCCCCAACCTTTACAATACAAACAAGACAATACAGACACTATTTGTACGGAAGAAAGTTTAAACTCTTGACAGATCATAAACCACTAATTTGGCTATCCAAATTAAAGGAACCAAATCAGAAATTAATCAGATGGAAGATCAAACTCAACGAATATGAATTTGATATAAACCATGTGGAGGGAAAAGAAAATAAAGTAGCAGATGCTTTATCTAGGATAAAAGAATGCAACATTACGAACGCACTAAAAAATTGCAAATATTGCGGAGAAACATTTACGACAAAAGAAGAAATAACATTACACATAGAAGAGGAACATCCAAATATGGAAACACCTTCAAACTTTAATAGAAAAAAAAAAGAACCTTTACTTTATAGAACCTCGTTAACAGAGGAATGGATAAGCAAAAATATAACAGAAGAATTAATACAACAATTAAACTTAGAAAAAGAAAAATTAGAAAGGCAGGATCAAACTAAAAAAGAATATCAAGAAGAAAGAGAAAAACCCTCAACTAGTAAACAAGCTCTAAAACAATTAGAATTAGATAAAATAACGCAAAGTATTAAAGAATACGAAGAAAACAAGACAGTAGAAACAATTACAGTTACTTCAGACAAACTAAACACAGAAGAAAACTTAGAAATCATACAACAATTATTAGACGACAATCAGACAATACATTCAGCTGAGGAAGATGAACAAAACAGGATACCTATAACGGATAAACCTTTACAATCATTTAAGAATCAAATAGAATTGAAACAAAATGACACCAACGAGACTATTAAGGAAAAGAAATTCGGAAATAATCTAACCATTATAAATTATCAACAATTTGACGATCAAATAGTAGAGCAAGTACTAAATGAAGCAAATCTTAATAATTTAACAGTGATTAGACATTCAAATTTCGAAAATATAGACAAGTTACAGAAAAAATGGAAAGAAAGACAGGAAAACGTAAATAACATAAAAACCTCTAAATTAATGATAACGACAAATCAGGCACAAGACGTAGATTATAACACTATGTTAGACAAAATTTCATTACATCATAGAATCGATAATAATCACCCAGGAATAGAGAAAACTTATTCGGATTTAAAGAAAGAAATATATTACCCCAATCTAAAGACAGAAATTACAAAACTAATAAATAATTGCACCATATGCAAATATAAATACGAACGCAGACCAATAAAGTTACCCTTTGAAAAAACAGAAACAGCAACTAAACCTTATCAAATCTACCACATAGACATTTGGTACATGAACCAACAGACAATATATGCGACAATAATTGATAAATTCACTAAATACGCATTCATAAAAGAAATCCCAGACAGAACGTCATTATCGCTCATTGCAGCATATACAGAACTCTTTTTGATCATGAGAAAACCAGAACACTTAATAATGGACAATGACACTAGCTTCAAAAATGAAACTTTTAAAGACTTTCTAGAAAAACAGAACATTACTTACCATTTTACAACAGCACACAGACACACAGGAAATTCAGACATTGAAAGATTCCATAATACATTGAATGAAAACATAAGACTCTTTAAAATCAGAGAAAAAATGAAAGATATACCATATAACTTTAATTTAGCACTACAAGCAGTAAACGCTTATAACAACACAACACACGGTACTACCAAACATAAACCAATTGAATTACATTTTTATAACAAAATTGATCAAAACAATATTATAAAGAACATAAACGACACAAAAGACAAAGTCAGACAATATAGAAATAAAGACAGAAAAGACGAACCAGTAGACATTCATTTCACGAAAGAAAACGACAAAAATAAACTTGAACAAAAAACGAAAGAAATAAGAAATCCTATACAAATAAACGAACAGAAGATAAAAAACCCACTTAGGAAAAACTTGTATCACAAAGACCAGTTTATTAAACAAAAACGATATTTCAGGTTTGTGGAAGACGATACTCCTCCTCATCCTCACTATTAAAGGAATATACGCACAAAAATTGACAGTAACAGACCTAAACCAAGGAAATGGATATACAATGATACAGCTTGAAGAAAAAGCACTAATACAAAATTTCTCGAAAATACTTCACGTATTTAAAGCAGCAGATTATTTAAATTATCTTATGAACTTAGACCTTACAATATACCCCTTAGCAGAACCACATTTAACACATCAATTAGAGCATACAAAAACACAATTAAGACAGATTATACCCATATATAGGAATAAACGCGGATTAATCAATATCGCAGGAACAGGAATAAAATATATATACGGATTAATGGACAATGAAGACAGGGAACAAATTGAACAAAAACTTAAAATAATTACAGACAATAACCATAATATTATAGAACAAACCAACGCACAAGTAAGCATAAATGAACACTTTAACGATCAGTTAAAAACATTAACAACATTAGTTAACAAACAAACAAACATAGTAGATCAAGTCAACAAATTAACAGACAAACATGAAAGAACGATGAAAATACTACAATTAAATTACGAATTAGACCACATTGAAAAGATAATAGAACAAGTACGAGAACTCATATTAAATTCAAAACTTAGAACTCTTAGCAGAGACATACTTACCACAGAAGAACTAGAAACATACGACATAACTATAACAAAACTAGAAAACATAGAAATGGACTTAGCAACATACAAATCAGATATCATATTCATAATAAAAATACCTAACCTAACCCAGGATAGATATAAACAATTATATATACAACCTATCCCAAATAAAAATAAGAAACAATTAATATTAGAAACTAAGAAATATTTAATCAAAAACAATACTATATATTACGATACAAACTATGTAAAAACATTACAAAAAGTAACAGAGGGATGTTTAGAACACCTCTTTACCCAAAATCAAATGAAATGTAATTTTGAAACTAACGATAAACAAGAAATTATAGAAATTGGAACAAATATTATACTTACCTTAAATACAAACCAAAAAGTCAATCAAACTTGCAATGAATACCCTTTAACTCTTAAAGGAAATTCTTTATTAACTATCGAAAATTGTCAAATTTATTTAGACAAATGGTATAACAAGAAAGAATACAAAGATACAATAATTGTACCAAACTCTATAAAAAATATCACAGAAATTAATACATTACCTATAAACTTAGAAACCTTAAGCTACAAAAACATTGTAAACACCAAGCTTATATCAGAATTAGAATATCATTCAAAAATTACTTACTCTATCACAACCTTTATAATTATACTTATCATAATTTTAATAATTTTACACATTTATGTTAAAAACAAATCTAAAAATACCAAAATTATGGTAGAAATTCCTTTACTCCCTACAGAAGCCGGAATTTCATCTTCGTCGGGTGGAGTTATGAACCCAAACACAAAGAAAAGAATGCCGTTCGAGTAAACATTACGTCATCTTTATTACAACCTTATCTGTAAACATAAAGAAATGTAAACAAACTTATCTAGTATAAATATAAGAACAAATTAAATAAAGAACCAGTCATTATAGTTATGAACCCAAACACAAAGAAAAGAATGCCGTTCGAGTAAACATTACGTCATCTTTATTACAACCTTATCTGTAAACATAAAGAAATGTAAACAAACTTATCTAGTATAAATATAAGAACAAATTAAATAAAGAACCAGTCATTATTGAAACTCACAAAACTTAACTCGTCTTATTCTTGAACCCCACCCGTGGTAATTCTCTAATAGGAACTTAAGCTAAAAATAATATTCCAAGTAGAATATCGTGAATAAATAAGATTCAAAAACAAAATATTAACTTCCTTCGAAATCAAGAATATTTTATTCTTTTAAAGGAATTAATATTAAAATTTCAGCTAAACGATCGAGTTAGCGAATACAAAATCCTAGACCCAGTGTCAGGCAACCCTGTGAATAAACAAGGTGTTGCCACACTAAGGCGTTAAAAATTATAAATATTCAAAATGGTCAAATATAAATGATCCAGTCATGGATACAAGAAATGAAGTATACAACAAAGACCTTTTAAAAAAAATCCACGATCTAGAAATCCTTCTCGAAATCGTCTTGACCGATGATCGGTCTTGGCCGCTTCTATAAAGCTTCGCCAGTCGCCTCTGCTATGTGCGCGCTGGCGCCAGTTGATAAGGCCAAGTGCAGTCAGGTTGCCCTGTACCTGGTCTTTCTAACGGAGATTAGGACGTCTAGTTCTACGTGTTCCTTCACCGTGGCTCGAAGAAAACACCCTTCTAGCCGGAGCAGTTTCTTCCATTCGCTCAACATGACCCAGTCAGCGAAGCCGCTGGATTTTCATACGGTTGACTATGTCAGTGTCGGCGTAAAGCTCATCGTTCCATCTTATTGGATACACATCGTCCACCGATATTGGACCGTAGAGCATTACGGAGCATCTTCCTCTCGAACGCTCCTCACAGCCTCTGATCATTGATAATCAATGTCCACGTCTCGGCGCCATATATTAAGACGGAAAGGATGAGCGTTATTTTCGTAGGTCGAGAGAGGGCTCTGCTTCTCAATTCCGTACTGAGTAACCGTAGTAACACCTGTTGGCAAGAGTTTCTCCGCTTGATCCCAATGCTGACATTATTGTTGGTGTTTATGCTGGATCCTAGGTAAACGAAATCCTTGACGACTTCAAAAATTGTCAGCAGTAACATTTTGTCCAAGACACCGTGACTCTTTGTTTGTTTACACAAGGTATTTCGTTTTGTCCTCGTTCACCACTAGACCCACTCGTCGCCACTCCCTTTGCAGGGTGGATGATGCTACACTGACTGCTGGCGCCTAATCGTGCTGTCGAAGGCGGCTTTATAATAGACGAATAGATGGTGGGTGTCGATCTGTTTTTCTCGGGATTTGGCGTAGTGTGAATATCTGGTGGATGGTGGACTTATTAGGCCTGAAGCCACACTGATAAGGTCCAATCAGCTTGTTGAGTTATGCTTTCATCCGACAATATTCTGCATAGAAGCTCTTCGTCTCCAGTCTTAAGCAACTCAGCAAGAAGGACATCTGCACCTGCAGACTTATAGCTTTTCCGCCGATCTATAGCAGTTAAGACCTCCTTATAGTCGGGCTGCGGTACTTCAATGCCGTCATTGACGGCGCATACACTTAGAGCATACGGCTGCGAGCATATGTCATCAAGTTGAGGGGTGTTTTGCGATAGAAGGAGTGCGAGTTGGTTGGTGAAGACTTCGGCTGTCTTTTGTGATTGCAGTTTTTCGACATACAGCTTTCTCTTTATACCTATTCATACGCGATTTGCTACACATACACGTGTGCGGACCTTGGCTGCAACCAAGTAGTTGTCTGAGTCGATGTTTGCACCACGTATTATGCGTACGTCCAGTACATTGGATGCGTGCCTTCCGTCGATCACAACGTGATCAATCTGGTTTCGTATGTTTTGATCAGGGGACAGCCAAGTGGCCTTATGGATATTTTTATGTTGGAATCTGGTGCTACTAACTGTCATGTTTTGTGCGGCGGCGAAGTCGATCAGTCTCATACCGTTATCGGTGGCTTCGTCGTGAAAACTGAATTTTTCGACCGTCGGACCAAAGAGACTCTCCTTGCCCACCTTGGCATTAAAGTCACCTAATACGATTTTAATATCGTGGCGGGGGCAACGGTCATAAGTTTTGTCGAGGAGGTTGTAGAAGTCATCTTTGGTCGTTTCATCCTTCTCTTCCGTCGGGGCATGGACACAAATTAGGCTGATGTTGAAGTTTTTTACCTTGATGCGGATAGTCGCGAGGCCCTCGTTCACGGGCGTAAACTTCGAGACTAGATGACGCAGTCCCAACACCTAATTAGTGTCTCGACGCATGACAGCTGTAGTAAATATAACAGGATGCTCTTTTGGAGCAACCCTGTCCCGTCCGACGCATTTCCTGTATAGCGGTGATGTCAGTTCTATATTGTTGGAGGACATCCACCAGCTGGTTAGAGGCCCCTTCCCTGTAGAGGGTTCAGACATTCCAGGTGCATATCCGTAAATCGTTGTCCTTTCGGCGTTTGCGGGAGTCGTCAACATTAGGGGGGTTCCATATCCGAGGCTTCATTTGAGGATTCATTGGGGAATAGTTTGACGTGGTGGGTTCGAAGCCCGACGCACAACCCTTCATTCAAGGCCATGGAGAAGCCCGCCGTACACATTAGTTAGCTTACTGACGGGTGCCACGAGGAGGCTGGGTGTCAACTTAAAACAAGGATCGAACATGGACACTCCTGCGGCTGTCACGAACTTTACCTTGTGTCCTACGCCCCAAGCCCCCCTGTTGTACAATCAGAAATTATTCAACTAAAAAATTTAGAAAAGAAAACGCAAAGTAGACTCTTTACCAGAAACAGAAATATCTCACCAATCAAATCCAGATTAAAAACAAGTCAGGTCATTATCAAATTACCAAAAACAGTCTAATAAAGTGCAACCACCGTCAATTGCAATTAACAGCATTATGGATCTACACAAATTTGTAGAATGGCGCTTATACAGTAAGCACATTCGATGCGGAAGACTATCGGTCAGTTACGAAAAAGTTACAGAAATCTTTCTCTGGCATAGCTATGAAAATAAACAGTCGAGACCCATTAAGGTAATTGCCAAAAATTATCACCGTTCATGTGAAATGGATGCAATCATCTACGACTTGAAATCACAGGGTCTCGACGCTCCAATCGCTATAAAAAAGTAGAAGACAAAAGAGCCACTCGATGTATTTCTCGATGTATGTTTGGTTTTTCAGAACATTTAAAAAAAAAAATATAAAAATAAATTGGAAATAAAAATTATTATTGTCAAAATTTAGCTAAAAACTTTAATGTAAAAACTGGCAGTCCTTTGGAAATAAAGCTGAAACGGAAAATACAAAATGTTGCAATTGTGGCAAGTTTCACCCCGTTTGCTATCGGGGGTGCCCTAAAAAAATTAGCTAGAAAACATTTTGAATACTGTAGAGGTGGATGTTTGTTGGATTGCTGAAACTAATTTCAAAAATCATTCGTACATTGACTTTAATAACTACACAATATAATATATACAGCACATCCGGATAACTCGACACTATCAACACGACTGCTATAATTGTTAAAAACAAAATAAAACATCACGAGATGGATGAAATAAAGACTCAAAGGATACAAGCAACTACTATATCTATTTTCACATCAAAAACAACCACAAATGTTTGACAGCCGTCAAATCAACGTAAAAAAATCCCTAATTGAAAGGCACAACGATAGGTATCGATATATTAAAATCTGTGGTACTAACTGTCATGTTCCATGCCGCGGCGATGCCGATCAGTCTCATACCGTTGTCGATGCCCACCTTTGTATTAGAGTCGCTAACATGATTTTAAATAATGCTCAGAAGTCGGATCATGGACACAAATTAGGCTGATGTTGAAGAATTTTGTCTTGATGAGGATAGTGGTTAACAGCTCGTTCACGTGCGTGAACCACGAGACAAGGTGATGCAGTCTCTTCCCAACCACAAATCCAACACCAAATTTGTATCTCGACTGACAGCTGTAGTAGATATCGCGGGATGATCTTTTGGAGCAACATTGTCCTGTCTATCGCATTTCCTGTATAGCGGTGATGTCAGCCAGGGCATTACCAGCTGGATAGGGATGGTGCTTATCCGTAAATCGTTGTCCTTTGGGCGGGAGTCGTCAACATTAGGGGGTTCCATTTCCGAGGCTTCTTTTGACGCTTCACTGGCAGCATTGAAGTACCACCGCCCGACTATGAGGAGGTCTTAACAGCCATAGATCGGCTGAAAAACAATAAGGCTACAGGTGCAGATGGCCTGCCTGCTGAGTTGTTTAAGACTGGAGGCGAAGAGCTCACAAAATGCATGCGCGAGCTTCTACGCAGAATATGGTGAATATGATGGCAGCATGCCATAAGAATGATGATACATATGAGAAGACCTAAAATACAAGGGGAGTGATCATACATACACACACGTATATTGCTGACAATCCTGCACGGGTAACATTGATAAATAATCCTTTATATTTAGTTAAAGCAAAAATTTTAATTCTTTAATAAGATTTGGCACCAAGTAAGGTTAGCTTAAAAATTACTTAGAAATTACCTTCATGCGCAACCTTTAAGCAGAGCAACTAAGAAAAGCATAAATTTGAATTTCATACAGGAAGACATGACCTAACTTAATGAGATCAGATTTCGTACGGCAGTCTAAAGCGAATATCGCTCCTAAAATCTAATAGTTAAATTGTGGTTTTACAGCATGAGCATTTACATTCTATGCTAAATATCGGTATAAAGTGAAAATGGCTATAAACTGATTTTAAAAAAAAATTATTAATCTAAATTTCCTAATAAAGACATCATTACACACTGGCCTCTAAAATGGGAAATACGCTGTAATCCATCGGATTGAAATCCGGCGAATATGAGATGTGATAAAATCAGGAAAATGAATCCTATACCATTCTTGTATCGTTTTGGCTCTGTGAACTACCACAGAGTCTTGCTGGAACGTGCAATCATTACCGCAACCTCCAAAATTTCACGAGGTACACTTCTTGGTTGATTTTGAAACAAAAATCAAGGTTGCCTTGCCATTTGCGCACCATGACGGATTTCGGATTTTGGCGATGTTGAATGCCGAATGATGGTTCAGGAGCCTCTGTCATTTTGACTGTTATGCGCTTGTTCAACAGTACTCAGCTTTTCATTTGTGAAGACAATTTTTTCCCACCCAATTCCTGCGTCTCGACGTTGAAGTAGGCGATAGCTTTGAAGTCCTAAGAGCTTGTTTTCATCCGTTAATAACTGACCTTTTTGGAGCTTATAAGCATTGAGTCCTAGTTCGTTTTTCAGTATGAGTCCAACTGATTTACGATTGATGACAGTTTCGGCAGCAATTTTTCACCGTTGAATTAATAGCGCGAAGGAAGATGTATACATTTATTAATTGTCACCCTGTATATTGTGAAATATATACAAGAAATCAAGTAAATAAGTTAGTTTATTGAGTTAAATAAGTTTAAGCTGACAAGAAAAAAGCAAAAACAAATCTAAGCAATAAAGAAAAAAAATCAAAAGTCAAATAATCTCGGTAACTAACTAAGTAATGATAATTAAATTTTAATCATTATCAACAATCCGTTATATTTTAGCTACATGCTAGTACTAAGCTAAAGCTATCTTATCATATAATTGATAAATTAGTAATACGGAGAATGTCTGTTACAATTATGTAAAACGTGTTTGAGATGCAGGAATCATTATTCTGCTCGCTAAATTAGGCGTCTGAAGACTTCAGTACATTAATTCATGTTGTTTTATTCTTTTGAGGCGTTTTAATTCGTGCGAAGTATCTAAATGTCGAATAGCTTCAATGTTGATGTGCTGAAGTAGTTTTCTTTCATGTTTTTACATTACTTTTACATTACTTTTGCCTATTTGATTTTTTAGTACATCCCCATAATGCCATACGTCTAAATCGGTTTGATTATTGCTGAATATATTATCCGTTTACAGTATTCGCTGAGTTTGGTGTGTTTCCCTACTAACCAGTATATTACAGTGTGTTCAACAAAAAAAGTTTTTCTCCAACAGACTGTATGTTACATTTATTTGAAAAAGTGTTTTATTTTTGAGAAATACATATTCTTATGGTTTTCGACAGGAAGTTTAATATGCGGTCCAATCTCCTGAATTGTCTATAATTGCTTGGCATCTTTGGTTACAAGTGGCAGCTGGAATTTCAGCATATTCCACTGAAAGAGACCTCCACGTACTTTTGAGCAATCGAATAAAATGTTTTGATGATATTATTTTCTTTTTGGATTTCATAGCTTCCATTAGAGTTCACACATTCTCTATGCGATTTCTTTTTTTTCCTTTATTTATAACGAATTTTATTTTATAAAATACAATTCTTTCTCAAAAAATATAAAATTTTATGTAAGAAGATAACTAATTAAAAATCTAATATTTATTCATGTAACATTATATTATGTTTAATTATTCAATTTTTTATTTTGAAGAAAGTTAAAAGTGTTTGCAATATTGAATATTTCCGTATATCAAGTCTATGTTCATACAGACTCATCGTAGCTGTTCGAATTGGTAATGACAGTATACTTTTAATCATTTTGTTTTGCAATCTTTGCAGTTTGTTAGTTTTTTGTTCAGAGCACCTATTCTATATAGCATTGAGATAGTTTACTTGGGGCATGAAATACGAGTTATATAATAACCATAGTTGCTTTTTTGGTATATTATTTTTGTTTTTATATACGCCGAAATTTAGTGGAATCAATTTCATTTTTAGTTTAGTTATGTGTTCACTCCAATTCAATCTCGAGTCGAACCATAGGTCTAAGTACTTTAATTTTTCAACTCTTAATACATTGCAACCGTTAAAATAAATTCCTGATAGCTGATTCATATCTGGAATTTGCCTATAAGTAGTTATTAAATATTATAAAATTTGTTTTTGTTAAATTAATTTTCATCAAATGTTTTCCAAACCATTGCTTTATAGTTTTTAAATCCGATTAACATCAAATCTTTGATTGTATCCGTTGCATACAAGAAAGATCCATCAATAGCATAGAACTGAGGAGTTCCTTTTACCTTTAACCTAAAAATATTGTTAATATATATAAGGAATAACGTAGCAGTCAACAACTACTTTAATCGTTTTCATTTTGCTTTTTGTCTTATTTATTTGCACAAATTGCTTCCTATTTGTTAAAAAACTTTGAAAAATTTTGAGCCCATTTCCGTTTAAACCCAATTCAGTCAATTTTGTCAACAATATTTGTAAAGTGTGATTTTTTTGCTACTTGGTTTTTGACGTTTATATTTCTGACAGTTCACGCGTGATTCTTGACATGTGTCAAAGAAAAAATGCTCAGTTTGGTTTGCCATTTCATCATGAATAGACTTACGCCTGAACAACGTTTGCAAATTATTGAAATTTATTATCAAAATTCGTGCTCTGGAAAAAGTGCGTTTAATCGCAAAATTTTCTTCAGCGAAGGGGCTAATTTTGGGTTCAATGGATACGTGAATAAGCAGAATTGCCTTATTTGGAGTGAAGACCAGCCAGAGGCATTCAGCAGCTACCAATGCATCCCGAAAAACGCACTGTTTGGTGCGGTTTACGGACAGGAGGCATTATTGGGCCGTACTTCTTCAAAGACAATGAAGAAAGGTACGGTTAATGGAGAAAGGTACCGTTCAATGATAACCGGCTTTTTTTTGCCGAAAATGCACAAGAATAGGACTCGGCCGACATGTAGTTCCAACAGGACGGTGCCATATGCCACACTGCACACCATGCATCAATAGAGAGGCAAATTTAGTGAGCAGTTTTGGGGCAATCAATTGGCCACCAAGATCGTGCGATTTGACCCAGTTAGACTTTTTTTTGTGGGGCTATGTTAAGTCTCTTGTCTATAGGGATAAGCCAAACACGATTTAAAAAGTAAACGGCAGGAATTGATTAATCGATCGAAATAAAAATTTCATTCACTTTTGTAAAATGTCTGTATTTTTTTGAATTTTCAAAAACCAAGCTCTTAAAAAATCATCTTTTATATTTACCGAATCGAAGACTTTTGTTAAATTAATCGCCAACATTGCCACGTATTTTTTTTATCTAGATTTACGTAAATAAATTCGGTACAATTAAGACATGCTGATAACGTATTCGAATTTTCTATGAATCGGAATTGGTTTTCAACAATTATATCGTTTTCTTTAATACATTTTTTTAATCAGTTCAACATAATAGTCTCAAAAATTTTGTTAATAGTATTTAACTTAGTTATCGGTTTGCATCTGACTGAGAGGACCAATCCAAAGTTGTAATATTGTGATCCTCCTTCCACTTAGTGCATAGTTCCTTCTGTGTTTCGGGTCGTTATCTTCTTATAATAATATCAAATCGATATTATTTCTCCCATGTAATAATTCAGCTGACTTTAATACAACTTCAGCATTCTAACGGCATTTAAATTTTCCGTGAAGCACTTAAGAAAGTCAAATCCCAGGACAGAGAAGCATCCATAAATATGAACCTTCTGCGGATGTTTTACACTTCGTTGAATCAATTTTTCGCCATTGTTCAACCAAACATGTTTAATTGGATTATACAACACAAAAGTGGATTTATCTGTAAATATTAGTTTGGTCTAATCTCGATCGATGTTTGTGTAAGCCCACTGGAGACGCTTTTCAACATGCTTTTGTGAAAGCAATGGTTTTGACAAAGTACTGCTACGTTTTATGTCTGATTGCTGAAGTCTGTCGCGAATCGTGTTTAAAGATATATCCAACCCCTTCTCCGATAAAATTTTGTTTGCTTAAACTGATCATTGGATTTTTTTCAAAAAGCCTAACGTTGACTTTATCCTGCCGCTTGGAGGTGGTAGGCTTTCGGCCTCTTCCTGGTTCGTCGTCAACGTTTCCTGTTTCTGAATATCGGTCAGACCACCTCTAACAAATGTGCAAGTAGTTTTAAGATATTTTGGAGTTTTTTTAACTGACCATTTAGGCCCTTTAAGATGCTTTGTTAAAAAACTCGCTCCGAAACGTTTCTTGAACTGCACACTTATTTTGTTTACACGTGTTACAGTGGAAAGTACAAACAGAACTAAATTAAAATATATGCGTCGATGTATTTATGTAAAATAGCACACTTAGATTTTTTTTTGGAAGTTAACTGAATAAGAGAGTTCAACAGACTGTACTTTTAGTTTTATGTAATTGGTTCTATGTAGTTTTAGTTTAGTCGTGAATCTAGATGCAACCCGAAATATCTTGCAGAATCGAGCATCATTGAGGGCAATGTGTAGATTTCTATTTTTTTGTGCAACGTATACGTAACATAGACGGACTTGGACTCATTAAGTTTTATTTTCCAATCTTTCGTTTATTGGCTGATATTTCTAAAGTTTGTCGAACATATTTGACTGCTTCATTTTGCGATTAATGCCAATACGACAGTTTTGTCGGCGAAGGTGCCAAATAATGTTTACCTAGTTGTTGGTATGTCAGCCGTAAAAAGTAGTGAAAGAAACGGTCCTAGGACGCTACCTTGTGGTACTGCGGCTAAAATGGGATAGAAGCTCGAACAACCACCTCTTGTGAAACCCTGAATCTTCGCTTTAATAAATACGATTTTACCAGTTGGCAGTAGTTTACGGGTAACCATTTGCTAACTTTGTATGTAAGGCCTTCATGCCACACTCTGTCAAAGGCTTAGGAGACGTTTTGGGATTCTTTTCCTCGAATGATTTCTCGATCATTGCAATTACTCTATGAGTTTGATCTATGAAATTTTCGATATGCAAGATAGGATTAGAGTATTTTATGTGTGCTTATTGGAAGTAAAAGTTTTATTTTATAGATAAGGCCTTCGTGCCAGACAATTTCGATAGCCTGGGTAACATCCAGAAAAACCGCCGAGCAATACTTTTTATTATACGATTTACTTGTTCGGTGGTGCCATGCTGTTTTCTAAAACTGAACTGATGATTTGGGATAATACCCTTTTCTTCGATACATGAGGTTTTAGACTGAAAATCGTTTTCAAGATGCTCAGCAAACATTAGCGCTCTCAGCTTGTTTGGGGGTCTTAATATTATTTTTGGTTTTCGACAATGAGAAATTCGTTATTTCTGGGTAAAACTTTTTAGGGTACGCTCTCTATCATCATTTAGTTCTCTTCTTAATCGCCTTTTTCGGATTTATTTAACTTCATTCCATTTATTTAGTCAAATTCTGACTAGAAATTATAAAATTATGAAAAGTGTTGTAAAAATAATTAACAATTAGATAAAAAAAGATATAAATAAAACGATTCAATATAATACTTGGAAATATTCCTAATTATAGAGAAACTAACATCGCATTGTTTTGAGACTTTGTTAAATTCAAGCAAGGCCCTTGTGATTGGAGCATTAGATAGTTAGTTTTCAAAGTGGATACATAAAATCGAACATAGTAGCGCAGATGAGGTGAAGGTACATTAAATCTAATCTTTTCAAGTAAAAATGGGGAATCAATATTTCCATAAGTTAGGTCATACACAACCATGAGGGAATGTATAACTCTCCTGCTAACAAAATGTAAAGGAGAGCAAAATGAACAAATTTCTTTTGAATTATTACAATACGTGCAGAGTGGTATTGTAGCATATTCAAGTTTGGAACGTACAAGTGTTGTATACAAGATTTAAATTGTATACGGATCTTTGAAATACCTGCCATAACGACGAAGGAGCCAATTCGCAAGGAGCGATTCGGTTTTTGGTAAAAGGTAGTTTACATTGTTAGAAAAAGTAAGTCTTGTATCAAATAGAACACCAGGTATAGAAACTCCACAATATGAGAAATAGTGTCAAAAGATTTCGAAAAATATGTATAAATAATGTCAACCTTATATACATTTCGAATAGCCGATATACAAAATTCAATGAAAACAGAAAGATTAGTAACAATTGATCGCCCTGTAATAAATCCATGTTTATAAGGACTTATAACTTGTTTTCCTGCAAAAAATACTTTATCTTTGACAACTTTTTCCAGAAGCTTTGAAATTGTTTAGACTTACTGTCACTTTTGTTCCCTGATTTTAAGATTGTAGTAATGTGCGTAATCTTCCATTTATCAACAAAATTTCCTGAGCTTAAATAACTATCGAATATTGCACACAGAGGCAAACAAATAGTTTTCATGCATTTCTTAAGTAGAAAAGAAGACAGCCCATCGATACCTTTTTTTAGCGAAGATTTCAAGCTGAAAATACCATTCATAACATCATCTTCCGTTTCCAACAGGGCACCGAAGTCAGTTGAGGATTTTATATAATTAATAGTCTGTTTAGACCGAAGGATTTTCCAAAAATATTTAGGATTTAACTTTAAATCATGCACAACCCGTTGTATGTATCGATTGTAAAAAATGTATCTAAGACATTGAATTCCTTCATATAATGCTCTTATTGAAGTTTATATTTTGTTTTATTAGTTGATTTATAGAGCTTGTGAAATTTATTTCTTTGATTTTTAAGCATTTTTAGGTCATAATTGTTATGGTATACATGGCAATTTATGAACTCTAGGAGGTAGCAATGGTATATTATTAAGACAAATATCAGAAATTTTACAAAGAAAAGTTTCAAAAAAATACGATGTAGATTTATCTGTAAACAAACGAATCTTATCAATATCAGAAATAGATAGAAAAGCAACATAATCACAGGACTTGAAGTTTAGGTTACATATCAATAAAATTATAAAATTACTTACTTACTTAGCTGGCGCTACAACCGATGATCGGTCTTGGCCGCCTCCACAAAGCTTCGCCAGTCACTTCTGCTATGCGCGCGCTGGCGCCAGTTGATAAGGCCAAGTGCAGTCAGGTTGCCCTGCACCTGGTCTTTCCAACGGAGATTAGGACGTCCCCTTCTGCGTGATCCTCCACCGTGGTTCGAATAAAACACCCTTCTAGCCGGAGCGCTTTCTTCCATTCGCTCAACATGACCTAGCCAGCGAAGCCGCTGGAGTTTTATACGCTTGACTATGTCAGTGTCGGCGTACAGCTCATACAGCTCATTGTTCCATCTTATTCGAAACACGTCATCCACGCATACTGGACCGTAGATCTTACGGAGTATCTTCCTCTCGAACGCTCCTAACAGTCTCTCATCATTGATGGTCAATGTCCACGTCTCTGCGCCATACATTAGGACGGGAAGGATGAGGGACTTATAGAGCGTTATTTTCGTCGGTCGAGAGAGGGCTCTACTTCTCAATTGCCTACTGAGCCCGTAGTAACACCTGTTGGCAAGAGTTAGTCTCCGCTTGATCTCAAGGCTGACATTATTGTTGGTGTTTATGCTGGATCCTAAATAAACGAAATCCTTGACGACTTCAAAAGTGTAGTTGTCAACAGTGACATTTTGACCAAGACGCCGTGACTCTTTGTTTGTTGACACAAGGTATTTCGTTTTGTCCTCGTTCACCACTAGACCCACACGACGAGACTCCCTTTCCAGGTTGGAGAATGCTGCACTGACTGCTCGAGCGTTTTTGCCAATGATGTCAATATCATCAGCGTATGCTAGCAGCATGACACTCTTGTAGAAGATAGTGCCAGAGATGTCGATGTTCGCAGCTCGAATTATTTTCTCCAGCATTAGGTTAAAGAAGTCGCACGATAGGGAGTCACCTTGTCTGAAACCTCTTTTGGTATCAAATGGTGCGGAGAGGTCTGTCCCAATTTTCACTGCGCTGGTGGTGTTGGTCAGTGTCATTTTGCAAAGACGAATGAGCTTTGCAGGGATACCAAAATCAGACATTGCGGCGTACAAGTGATCCCTAATCGTGCTGTCGAAGGCGGCTTTATAATCGACAAATAGATGATGGGTGTCGATCTGTTTTTCTCGGGTCTTTTCCAGGATTTGGCGTAGTGTGAATATCTGGTCGATGGTGGATTTACCAGGCCTGAAGCCACACTGATAAGGTCCAATCAGTTTGTTGACGATGGGCTTCAGTCTTTCGCACAGTACGCTCGATAGAACCTTATATGCAATATTAAGAAGGCTGATCCCACGGTAGTTGGCGCAGATCGTGGAATCACCCTTCTTAAGGATTGGGCAGAGTACGCTGAGATTCCAATCACTTGGCATGCTTTCATCTGACCATATTCTGCATAGAAGCTCATGCATGCGTTTTTTGAGCTCTTCGCCTCCGGTCTTAAACAACTCAGCAGGCAGGCCATCTGCACCTGCAGCCTTATTGTTTTTCAGCCGAGCAATGGCTGTTAAGACCTCCTCATAGTCAGGCGGCGGTACTTCAACGCCGTCAGTGATTGGGGTTTCCGGAGAGGGTTCCGCAGTGGCGGGATTATTGCCGTCTTCGCCATTAAGCAGCTGCGAAAAGTGCTCCCTCCATAATCTCATTATGCCCTGGATATCTGTCACCAGATTTCCATATTCATCCTTGCAGGAAGAGGCCCCGGTCTTCAAACCAAGAGTCAGGCGTCTTATTCTTTCAAAGAATTTTCGGACCTCGTTCCTGTCCCGCAACATTTCGATATCATTGAACTCGCGTCTTTCTTCATCTCTTTTCTTGCGCCTGAAAAGACGTTTCTCCTCCCTCCTCAACTTTCTGTATCGCTCCTTAGCAGCTCGCGTTGCAACTGACTGCAGGGTGGCTCTATAGACTGCGTTTTTTGCTTCAGTAGCATCGCGACACTCTTGGTCGTACCACATATTTCTCCGTCGACGGTGGTAGCCTAGCACCTCTTCGGCAGCCGTACGCATAGAGCGGGAAATGTGCGTCCACTGTGCGCATATATCATCAAGTTGAGGGGTGTTTTGCGAAAGGAGAAAATTATAAAATTCCACATATAAAATCAGAGGTACATGATGCATGTCCGAAGAGGTAATTGGTAATGAACATTTATCCAACTGAAATTTAATTTATCCGATTTAATTTATTTGCAAAAGAGTTGATTTGAATCAGGTTAATACTAAATAAACTATCTAGAACATAAATTTCCTGTGACTGATTTACCCTTGTAGGCGTTACAAAAAGATCATTAGTTACTTATTAGTGACCAAATGATCTTGTTAAAGTTAAAATCCCTAAGGACACAGCGATGATCTTCAGAATTATTAGCATTATCCACATGAGCAAAATACAACGAGTCAGAACTATTTGGTGGAATGAAAGAAGCACTGATGAAGAGCCGTCCAAAAGAACCAATGACCCTAACGAATCTGTATTAGCCAGTGTAAGTTTGATAGCGATCCGCACATCACCGCCTCGGTTGCAGCCAGTTTTTAAAGCATCTCTATCCTTACGATGTATTTCATATAAATTGGCATCAAAGATTTCTCCATCATGAAAATAATCACTAAGCCAAATCTCAATAAAGATTAGAATATCATAATCGCAGCGAGATATTGCAATCTAAATATATTTAATTTTTGTTCTATACCAGACATATTTTGATAATATATTTTAAGGCGTTTTAATTGGGGAGGTTGGCTTTGAATAGCTGGCACATCTGGCTACATCCGACCATACATTAGGTGGTTGTGATGGATTTCTCCCCTACCGTTTTTCCAGCAAGACCAAGCGATGGAGGGGAGAGCGGATCGAACTTCGTTGGGCTGCAAAGCAAACTTTGCACCGAAAGTTGTAGTTGCTTTTTTTGCAAGTATTCAAGATCGGCCTACAGAACATCAATACAATATAAGTGGAAAAGTTCATTGCACCCAACACATTACACTTTAGGTTGGCTTCGATCAACCTTATGACCACAAATACAAGGCATATTCGAATGCTTCAAAGCTGTTTGAAAGATGCTTTTACTTTTCACTAAGAAATAAAACAATATTTGACCTTACACTTTACACTTTAGGCGCATGTGGATAAAAATAAACACGTCCGAACGGTTTGACTTTCTATTACATAATGAGGATTTAAGGCTGCTTGTTCTGCTAAAAACTTTATAAGGGCTTTGTTTGGACATAGAGTTTGTTTCTGGCGTTGCGTGTATTACTGCTGCTAAAAGCACTACATTAAAGTTATTTAATGTGCTATCAATGTCTGATTCACTTTTGAGGGACGGCTGAATGTTCAAGTGACTGCTTACGGTTGCAATATGCGGTTATTTATGAATAGTTGTTATAACTGGTGAATGGACGACAAGCTAACACGGCAACCATGAGCACGTTAAGGCTGAGGGAAACGTTCCGCTGGACAGAAAGACCTTACGGCCATGAGAATTTGCTTATGTCACAGTGGCGATAAATTCCAAATAAAACTGATTATATCATTCCAACCATAACGCCCGCCAAGAAATTCAATTGCTGCCATCCCGGAGTGAATGAAACAATGGTATAATAACAAATATCTTGGATACGAAAATATTCACGGACGGATCCAAGATGAACTGTGCAGTAGGAGATGGAATCTTCTCAGAGAAACTAGACTTTAATCGATCTGTCCGCCTTCTTAACTGAGCTAGTGTATTTCAGGCTGAATAGTTAACAATAAGGGCTCGTCAGATGAAACATTCAAAGCAGACATTGTTATTCTTTCTAATAGCTAGACCGTAAATCACGTATCTTAATTAGGCCATTACAATCTGGTGGAACATTGCAAAGAAAGTCTTACCGGCCTAGCCCGACAGTAGAATATCAACCTGATGGGTGCCGGGATACCGGAACATAGATGGTATCTCTGTGAAAAGAAATAAACTCGCATCAGCACAGCAAAACATAGACGATATTTACCAAGTTTCTAGTCAACTTCATAACATTCGCGAGTTCTCAGACCTGCAAGTGGCAAATTTTCCGTGTTGAGATCATTCAACCTGAATATTTTGGTCATGATTATTATAATGATGATGATGGTAAGATTATAATTATAATGTTGTAGCAAATAAATTCGTATGCTTTCAGTATGAAAATATTGATGGAGATGATGATTTTGCAGAGGGCGTTGCATGCATTGGAAATGCAAACGATGAAAATGAAATTAATCCAGATGTAGCACACCTGGGATCAGAGAATCATCAAACTGAACTATACAAGGTTTGCATAAACCAGTACATAAACAAATTCAAAACAGGTTCGTTAAAAATTCATTTGGCGATAGACTCCGGTTTTTACAATATTATTTAACGTAACCTGAAAACCCAAAATGCAACCGTTTTGAAGAAGTATTTTCTGTAGGCTTTAAATCTACACTGTGCCTTAGTTCTACGAAGTATGCTTTATATTCATAGATATTACTCGCTCTTTCGAATCCATGGTAATAAATCTAAACATAAACAAACTATCATTATAACTTCTTGGTCTCTACCGTCCAACGCGCCTCCACTACGCAACGTTTGTCGAAGAATTAGAGCAACTGCTTACCCGCATTAATCATCGGTGGTATGAACATCGAAAAAAACCAATTACAACAATACAAAGCAATAGAGATGCTGGACATGCTCTCACCAAACGGCATGGAATATACCAACAATGCGAGTGCGATAGTAGACATCAATAGTAGACATGACTAAGGTCGTTATGTTCAAATTTTACGAGAAATTGTTGTTGCACCGAACACGAAGAGAGAGCTTTTACTAACTCTCATAACGAACACGAAATGCTGGGTGAGATGTACACCGAGCATGCCGAGCATTCAGGGTGGCAATGAGTTATTCTACAAAAAAGGAACAAAAATGTACGTGTATTACTTACAACGAAAACATGCAAACCTGTACATGATTATTTTCATTTGCAGAAAAGCGAAGTTGTGATTACTTTTAGTGTTTAAAAGTGAATATTAGATACACATATTATTTATAACACTATTGAAGAAGTAAGTATGAAAAGTAATAAAAAGTATTATACAACATATTAGCTTTATTCACGATGTGAAGCAAATGGTGTTGATACGACTCTTGCCTTAAAGTTGCCACATATTCTCCTCTACCTCAATCGTTTTTTTATAACCATCCGGTGGCTGTCGGTCCAAAAAGTACATTATTTTCATAATTTATTACACATTCATTTATATTGTTAATTTCACTCTCCACATTGATAAAATCATTTAAAGTTTTTTTGGTATAGCAGTTTAGTGTACCGTTGCGCACAAAATAGTATTTAAAAAAAAAACATGAATTCCGAACAAAAGCACCTCTGTAACGAACTCGAATGTAACGACTACACTGGGCACGAACAGCGAACACCAACATAACCACGACCTTGTTTGATTTAAAGAGAATGAACGCAGCAACAATAACAACAAATATATCTGATCATTACTTTACCAGTTTAGTCGTGTATTTCAAAATCAAAAAATTCACCATATTCGTATACCAGCTACATACTTATGTATATACAATTTGAATAAATAATCCACCAGATTATGTACATATTATTTAGTAAAAAGTGAATTATTCGAAAATCAATGAATTTGACACTTTTACAAGCTAAAATTTTAGCTCCATTCAAATGAAATTGCTGTTTTTAGAAATGAACACTGGGAATACATGAATATGAACACGCATCATAAAAGAAAAATATTACTGAGCTACGTAAACAGTTCTAATTGTTTGTTACTAACAACAACATCAACGAAAAAGCACACCAAAAGAGAACAATTAGTGATCGCAGATTGGAATGAAATTTTAAAGAAGACAAATGTTGATGATAATTAAAATCTAGACAAAAAAAAACAATACAAAATATGAACAAACCACTTTAACATGCAATAAAACAATTATTGAGATACAATGATAAGGGAAAAAGCAAAAGATCAGAGAAACCAAAATTTTTTTTTTGGTTTTTGATCGAATCCCAACTGAACTTCCTCCCACCCAACAGGACCAGGGGCGCATCCGCATAACGTATGGATCGGTGACCAACGCAACCGCTTTACACGAAAATATGTAATGAGCCTGTTTATCGATTTAATATGGCAAGTAAGTTTGTTTTGATGTGTTCCAGAGAATCGGAAATGTTGAATAGATTATAATATTCATTAAAATCTCTACATGTTCCACGAAAAGGATCATTTTGACTATTGTTTGTTTTGCATATGCTAAGTTTAATAGGAATAAAATAACCTGAGTTTCCACAGGGTATATTAAAGTTTATTTCGGTTAGTAAACACGAAGATGATAAAATGCCATTCAAAAGCTTTATAAGAAATGTTATATTCAGCATTTTTCTTCTGCTTATCAATGTCGGTAGATTAATAAGTTTTAATCGATGTTTATACGGTGGAAGCTTCGAAAGAGGATTCCAACAAAAACTCCTCAGCGCAAAAATAAGAAATTGTTTTTGAACCGACTCAATTTTACTTGTGTAGCAATTATATTGAGGATTCCAGACAGGAGATGCATAATCAAGGATGGGTCTGACAAGTGAAGTGAATAGCGTTTTGTTGTATAGAAGTCGTTAAACTCCTTCGACCAGTGTTTAACAAATCCAAAAAACTTTTAGATTTGTTCACACACGAGTCCATTGTCACACCCAAATCAACAAATACCAACACATGACTCAGAGTCTGATCCTGTAAATAATATTTAGCAGACAGAGGTTGTCTCTTTGTAAATGTCATAAACTTACATTTATCCAGATTGATCAAGTTTAATCGGCACCATTTTGAAAAATTATCAAGATCTTCTTGCAGAAGTTTTTGTTGGATATAGAGTTGTAAGATAAGAACAATTTTACATCATCAACATGTATTACAAATTTGCAATTTCGAATCATCAATCATTAATAAACAGAAGAAATAATAAAGGTCCCAGATGGATCCCTTGTGGAATCCGGAAGTAACAGCAATGCTATTTGATACGGCATTTCGGAAAATCACATTTTGTTTTCTGTTTGTGATATATGATTCTATCCATCTCAAAAGCAAGGGCGGAAATCCAAACAAACGCATGCTGCAGGATATATGAACATGTAATAAATACATATTTCTTATCAATCCTTATGCGGACACATAAGAATTCAATATCATCAGAATAATCTAATGGGTAAACCTCAGATGGATTTAAAGACTGAACGGCAATTAGAATACTGCCGCCATGTTTATGAAGGCGATCGTTTCTAAAAAAATTAGTACAAAGAAATTCAGCATCATATATAGATAGTTTAAACCAAGTTTCAGTGAAAGCTAAAATGTGCGCATTACAAGTAAAACTTTTAAGACATAAGTAGTTTGTTCAATTTTGAATTTAACCCTCTGACATTTTGATATATTATTTTCAAAAAATCATTTATCCCAGCTATCTTTTTGGATCCACACGAGAAATGCGCGCAACCCTCTCTGAGTCTCTGACCTAAACAAACTCTTTCACAATTGCAACTTTTGGCCAGAAGTTAATATCAACGACATCAATTTCAATTTTAGATTTCATAAAAAATTTTATATTATTTGTAATGTCATTAGAAAAACGAGAGATAAAAACAGTTTTTTTGGGTACAACTACTTTAAGTTTTTTTTCTTAGCGGGCGCAACAGATTCAACTACTGTTAATTTTTTTGGAATTGGCAAAGCACATTCTGTGATCGATGAAGGTAAAATTTTTTAGTCGAAGTTGAGATTGCAATAGTGGTAATAGCTGCAAATTCATCAATAACTATGGGAGATTGATTCATAGCCAAAGGAGAAGAAAATAATATTGGAGAAACATCGATGGCACTAGACGGAGTAAGAGATTGCGTAGCTATCTTACCCGCAGGGTTTAAATAAGTGCGTAAATTATACCGATTTTGAATTGGGAGCTCAACATTATTATCCTCGTCATGGCACTTGAAATCTTTAAAAAGTTGTTTCGTACTTTTTAAATTTTTATACTAGTACTGACAACTCTTTACCAATCTCACTAAATCCTTTCCTAGTAGTATTGACCATTTTACTTATTTCAACTTCGGCTGATCTTAATTTTAAGCAAGACCTCTCCCTTCATGTATAATGCACGCGATTTTGCCAGAAAGACTTTTACTTTACTTTTGATGGCACAACAGCCCATGGAGGGCCTAGGCCGAGCTTTTCGCATCCACTCATGTTGTGCGTGTTATATTTGTACATGAATGGAAGGGACCTACAGTTTAAAGCCGAATCCGAACGGCGAAGGAAAAGCTTTTCATAGCAATTTTTACTCTTGTAGGTTTGCCATTGCCTGACAAGAGGTGGTGCCGTGTAGAAAAATTATTTTTTCTACTTTTTTTTTTTTGATTTTGCCTGTGCCGAGATTCGAACCCCGGACACTCTGCGTAGCAGTCCAACGCACTACCACTACGCCACAGCGACCACTTGCCAGAAAGACTAGCAGACTTAATATGAGTGAGACCATCACAAAGCCACCAAGGCACCTGACGCTCGGATTCATTTTTTACTGAGCAATTTATATAAACACAACTCATTATTTTATTATTAAAGTTAAAACAGTATAAAAACAGCAAAGAACATATATTTAAAACGTTTTTGAACCACTGCACATATAAACCGTACCGTTTGCAAATATAAATTTATAAGAAAATGAAAAAAGATTGGGAATAGCTGCAGATATGAATAAATATGTATAATGTTGAGAGTGTACAAGCTGCTAAAACAGGAAAAATAGAACAAACAAATTTTGGATACAAAAATAAGGGAACAGAACTCGCTCTCACTGACGAACTTTTATGCATCTGTGTATGTATGTATGCATATATGTATTTATGTATGTATAAAAGATTGCACATTAAATTAAATAAGAAAAATTAATATCTAAATTATTTAATTAATAATTTAATAAAATTAAACAATATCACCCAGTGGTTCCAAGTCCGACAAATCACCAAACTCGAAACAAACTCCAAAATCAAGATGAAACAAATAAAAATTTAAATGTCCACAGAGAACAAAAACAAACAAAAAACATGACCGACTTGTACAATTGCCTCTCTACTTTACTTACTTACTTTTAATGGCACAACAGCCCATGGAGGGCCTAGGCCGAACTTTTCGCATCCACTCATTTTGTGCGTGTTATATTTGTACATGAATGGAAGGGACCTACAGTTTAATGCCGAATCCGAACGGCGAAGTGAAAAGCTTTTCATAGCAATTTTTACTCTTGTAGGTTTGCCATTGCCTGCCAAGAGGTGGTGCCGTGTAGAAAACTTTTTTTTTCTACTTTCTACCTCTCTAACATTATGGAATTGTCTCTCTAACATCTGAAATCATAAAGTTAAAAAACATAAGTTGTTATTAGGCCAATTTATACAAATAGTTAGACCTGGCGGCGTAGAACACAAGGTAAAGTTCGGCAATAAGGGTGATCGTCGTGGCATCCCCTGTATAGCGATAGGGCTTGGAACCTACCACGTTAAAAATATCCCCAGTGAAGCCTAATATAAAGCCTCCGATAATGAAACCTCCCTAATGTTGACAACTCCCACAAACGCCCAAAGGACAATGATTTACGGATATGCACCCAGAATGTCCGAACCCTCTCAAGAGAAGGTGCCTTTATCCAGTTAGTAGATATCCTCCAAACATATCGAGCTGACAGCACCGCATCCAGTGATATCTAATACATATTTCAAGAGTCGATACACGAATTTGGTATTGAATTTGTGGTTGTGAAGAGGCTGCGTCACCTAGTCTATAGGTTCACATCCACTATCCGCATCAAGACAAAATTCTTCAACATCAGCCTAATTTATAGCCATGCCCCGATGGATGAGAAGGACTAAACCTCCAAAGAAAATCTTGTTAGGCGACTTTAGTGCCAAGGTGGGCAAGAAGAGTCTCTTTCGTCCGACAATCGGAAAACTCTGTCTCCACGACAACAACGTGACACTTAGTACTACGAGATTTCAACATCTCGATATTCATAAGGCCACTTGGCGGCCCCTTGATCAAAATGCATGAAACTAGGGCTGCACATGGGTATGTGTATGTATGTACAAAGAGAAAGCTGGATGTCGATAATCTGCAATCACAACAGACAGCCGAAGCCTTCTCCAATCGACTCGCACTCCTCCTATCGCAAAACACCCCTCAACTTGATGATATATTCGCGCAGTGGACCCACATTTCCCCCTCTATGTGACGGTGCTAGGCTACCACCGTCGATGGAGAACAATGTGGTAACCAAGAGAGTCGATGCTACTGAGCCAATCTGCAGCCAGTTCCATCGCGAGCTGCTAAGGAGCGATAAAGAGAGAGGAGGGAGGAGAAACGTCTCTTCAGACGCATGAAAATAGAGGCAGAAAGACGTGAGTTTAATGATATCGAAATGTTACGGGTCAGGAACGAGGTCCGAAAATTCTATGAAAGAGTAAGACGCCTGATTGATGGTTTGAAGACCGGGGCCTCTTCTTGCAGGGACGAAGACGGAAGTCTGGTAACAGATATCCAGGATATTACGAGATTTTAGAGGATGTTACGAGAGTACTTCTCACAGCTGCTAATGAGATGACAGCAATAATCCCCCCACAGGGGAATCTGCTCCGGAAACCCCAATTACTTACGGTGTTAAAGTACCGCCGCCAGACGGATGAGGAGGTCTTAACAGCAATAGCTCGGCTGAAAAACAATATGGCTGCAGGTGCAGATGGCCAGCCTGTTGAGTTGTTTATGACTGGAGGCAAAGAGCTCACTAAAGGCGGGCACGAGCTTTTATTCAGAATATGGTCGGATGAAAGCATGCTAAGTGAACTTCAGCGTACTCTGCGAAATTCATAAGAAAGGTGATTCTACTACCTGCTCCAACCGTGGAATAAGCCTTCTTAATATTGCATATAAGGTTCTATGGATTGTACTTTTCGAAAGGCTAAAGCCCATCGTCAAGAAACTATTTGGACTTTATCAGTGTGGCTTCAGGCCTGGTAAATCCACCATCGACCAGATATTCACATTACGCCAAATCCTGGGAAAGACCCGTGAAAAACAGATCGACACCCACCACCTATTCGTCGATTATAAAGCCGCCTTCGACAGCACGATTAGGGATCACTTGTACGCCGCAATGTCTGATTTGGATCCCTGCAAAGCTCATTTGTCTTTGCAAAATGACATTGACCAACACCACCAGCGCAGTGAAAATTGGGACAGACCTCTCCGCACCATTTGATACCAAACAAAGAGTCACGGCGTCTTAGACAAATTGTCACTGTTGACAACTATACTTTTGAAGTCGTCAAGGATTTCGTATATCTAGGATCCAGCATAAACAGCAACAATAATGTCAGCCTTGAGATCAAGGGAAGACGGACTCTTGCCAACAGGTGTTACTACGGGCTCAGTAGGAAATTGAGAAGTAGAGCCCTCTCTCGACCGTCGAAAATAACGCTCTATAAGTCCCTCATCCTTCCCGTCCTACCTTGACTGTCATTATCTTGTAGATTGACAGAAGATTTTCGTGATAACCAGGAATTTGCCTTGTTGCCGGCAGATGTGCTGTGATTTTTGGAAGTTCATTGTTAAGTTGCTGTGATGATATTAACTGGGGACTGATTTGTCCACGATGAACATTGATCAAAACATTGATAATGGATGATTGTACCTACCCTTTGTATGTTTGCCGACGTGGTGGTCAGTTGAATAGCCAATGATAGGAACACCTAGAACAGTCTTTCATTATGTGAATCTTGTTCGTCAGCATGAATCCGGTTTACAATTTCAGTGAGTCTCTTTTCGACCTTTGTAAAAGTCTTTTAGGCAGCTATCTGGTAGCGCTTGATGATGTTCATTGCTGCATCAATAATAGATGTTTGTTTTGGACTGCAAAGCACGAGTGGCAACATGAGAATTGCAAGCATCGTAACTAGACTGTACGTTAATGCTATACTGGGTTTCTTTGTGGATACTTCAGTGTCATCCCTTGCTTGTAATTGTAAGCTGTCTTGCCGTTTGACCTGATGTTTGGTAATTTTTGTTTCTTTCCTCGAGTACAAGGATTCGTTAGACCTTACCCTTCACTCAACTTCTTGGCTGATTCTTGGTGTTCTTCTGTAATGATGGACAATGGAGCAAGGCGGTGAGTTGCACGTTTGAGCCCTCCTGTTGCGGTTTTTACGTCGGCAACTGTGTTCCAGTTCTTCTTGTTTAAACGATGACGTTGACACTGCGGATTAATAGGCGCTTTGCAGCCTTAACTGCTGCTACCGATAGACCTTCGAAATGTGGCGCACGTGGAGGAATGAAATGAAAATCTATGCCCTTATTGTTACATGCTGTTGTAATTTTCATAGAGCTGTCAGCTGCCTGAATTGTCCTTAACTCAACAAGTTTATTTTTGGCACCAACAAAATTGGTGACATTGGCGCAATATAGTCCCTTAATGTGACCATGACGACATAAAAATCTCCTTATGGATCCTATGAATGCTTACGAGGTGAGATCGGTGACCAACTGCAGGTGTACCGCCTTTGTTGCAAAGCAACAGAAGACGGCAATGTACGCCTTGGTGGCTCGTTTTCCTCTTATCTTAAAGTGCACCCAAAATGGTCCACAGAAGTCCACGCCAGTGTTTATGAATGGCCGTGCTGGGGCGACCCTGGTTTCCCATCAGTGGATTTAACATGCGTGGCTTCGCTCTCGTGCATCTAACACAACCGTGCACTATCATCTTTGCAAGTATTCCTTTTATGATCCAGAACCGTCTGGATATTGTCAGTAGCACCTGTGAACCACAATGAAAATTTTCTTCATGGGCCCTCACAAGTGGACCAGTGAGTGGACCGTTGTGTGGCAGCAACATCGGGTGTTTGATATCATACGACAAACTTGATGCCTCGACCGGACCACGAACCCGCATTATCCCCTTATTATCGAGAAACGGTGATAAGCTGTTTTTTGTTTTCAACAGCTTGATTTTCTCCTTGAAGTTAACAGATTGAATTGAATTTATTATTATGGTTAGGTCATCATCCAATTCTTGAGGCGTTAATGATATTTGAGATGATCGTGCTTCCCTTGGGCATTTTGTGTGTTTGAAGACTCTCAAAACGTAATTTACAGTTTTTTGCAGACAGATACTTAAATGAATTTTTATTTGGTATATTATCTGTGATTGCATTCCCTCTCCCATTCACCATCCTATCAATCTTCTTTCCATTCAACACAATGCTCTGCATTCATAGGGGTACACCCTGTGTGTTGAATATATCAATAAAAAAAAATAAAAAAATATTAGATTTGAATTCATCGCTGCTTGGAACTGTTCAATTGGTTTTGTTTTCCGTGTAAGAACCGTGTAAGAACAATGGTCTTTGAAACCATAGCGTGAATGAAGTGAATGTTTTTGCAGTCAGCCCTCGTGACAGTACATCTGCTGGATTGTCCTTTGAGCCAACATGCCGCCATTGCTCCGGAGAGGTTAATGTTTGAATTGCGGCTATTCCGTTAGACACAAACTTTTAAAATGATGATGATTGTGCATTTATCCAAAATAGCACAATTTCGGAATCGGTCCACAGGAAATTCGGTTGATCTCTTATTTGCAAGTCATCTCGTATTGGCAGTTGTGCAGCTAATAATGCTGCGCACAATTCTAGCCGAGGCAATGTTTGCTTTTTGAGTGGAGCTACTCGAATTTTTGCACACACTAACCGAACTATTACTCCACCACTTTTTAGAGTTGCTCGGATGTATGCTACACCCCCAAAGGCCTTTTCGGATGCATCAGCGAAGACGTGAAGTTTTGTTGTTAAAGTAACTTCTCCTCTGAAGTGAAGAATGTGTCTTGGCACTTGGAAATTGTTCAGGTTGGCCAAGTTCGTCCGGAATTTTGGCCATATATTGGTGAGTTCTGCCGATAGTGCTTCGTCCCACATTATGTTCAGTAGTCATAACTGCTGAATGAACATCTTTTCCTTGACGATTACCGAAGCCATAATTTCGAGTGGGTCTTGCCAGGTCAGACGCGACAGTCCTCTTTGTTACCACGTTGACTCGATTCAATTTTACTTTGACACAAAACTGATCAGTATTTGGTAACCATATTAGTCCCAGTGTCCAGATTCACTTCCTTGTCGATATGAGGTATGTTTTGGAGAAGCTGAGGGTGATTTGCAGACCACTTGCGCAGAATAAAGCTTTGTTTCTTCAAGATATGAATGAGCTGTCGCTGAGTTTCAATGACCGTTGTCAAACTGTATGAACCACCCAGCCACCCAGTTGAGTTGTCCTTTGTCCATTTCCGATGCCTTCAATGTTAAGTGAAGTCTTCGTTGGATTAATTCCCAATCTTTTAACAAAACGTTCGGAGACTATGGTGATTCGCGATCTGGAGTCCAATATTGCTCTGAACTCATCCGACCTTCCGTTAGCCGCTGTAATTCTGATTTTCGTTGTGCCTAATAATACATAGCGTTGGCGCGACGACACGGTGTTTGTTGCAGCGGATGTGACTGCAGCGTTGCAGCCTTTCCCTTTGACCTATTGCTATTAACTGAAACTGCATATCCAGGAAGGACAGGAATTTGCTCTCTTTTTGGAGTTCTTTTGGATTTTCAAGTGACAGCTGAATTCGTGTGTTGTTGTACAGGTCCTGTAATAATTTTCTGTTGTAATTTTCCTCGGTAAGGGTGAAATAACTGATTAATCTTGCTGCTTCTCCAGAAACATTGGTCTTTAGGTACCACATTTTTTGTCCGCATGCAATGCTTATTTGTCCACCATTTCCGCGAATATGTTGAAGAATTGCCGCCATTTTAGGTAATCACCGTTGAATTGTCGAATTGTTACCTTTAGCAGTGGAAACGTACTCAGCACAACAGGATTTTTTAACGAGGCCGGTACTGATGTGTTATTCTTTTTAAGCTGATCTGTCTTGACGGAGATTGACCAGTTGTTGTCTGACCTAACTCTCCAACTTTTCCCAGGCTTCATCCTGTAGCTCCTCTAACTGTTTCCATAACTGTTAAATGGTGTTGATATTGATGTTGTAGAATTGAGCCGGCTCTGCTTCATGTCCGGTCGATAGTGTGTTGATTTAGCGCCGTGCTATCATGCGAGCTATGATTTTTTGTACCAAGCCTTGATGAACGTTGTCAGCCCTCTTTTCAACCTCTAGTGATGCAGAAGATTTCTCTCTTGTGTCTGCTTTACTTACTGCTCCTTTGGATGGTTGTGCGTGTTGTTCTACAGCTTCAAGTCGTTTTATCTCCTTGCTGCAGAGTTCTTGGAAAAATTAAGCAACTTTACGAATACTGTCATACTGAGTGGTGAAATATTCGTGAGACATTGGTTGATCTATATTCGCTCTCAGTTGAGTATCCCTTGCTTCATATTCATTCCATGCTGAGTTGAGACGCTGCAGCCTCTCTTTGTAGTACTGCAGCACTGGTTTTTCGTTCAGCCGCATATTTTTTTTAATTACTGATGATTCGCTGAAGATCCTCGCCAGTTTTCTGCTGCTTTTTTAACAAATCCTTAAATGTCGACATGATGATGATTGATGGTCAATGTCGTGTGGTTAAATCGCCATTAAAAGTAAGTAAAGCTACTTGTTGGTGGTTCACACTAATTGCCGATGCCGCTGATGTGTCTGAAACACCTCGTGCGCCTAGACAGCTCCTCAGAAGCCAACTGATCACACTGGTGTGATATTGCCGGTGCTATCAACGTGTCCTGCACCTTGTGTACCTGGACTGACGCTGACTACTGGATGCTATCGATAACGTCTTGCTAAAGCTGATGACGTTGGTAACTGGATGCTACCGCTGATATCTTGCTGAAGATGCACAACGCCAGTAATATACCGTGATGTGCTAAATGCAATTTGGAAGCTACTGCTGATATCTCGATGAAAATGTACAACACCCATAATATACCGTGATGTACTTGCAGAACTACGGAAGCTACCGCTGATATCTGGCTGAAATGCATAACACAGGTAATATACCGTGATGTGCTCAAAGAAATTCAGAAGCGTGTTTGCTTCACTGGGTCACCAAAATGTATAAATTCACTCACTTACAACTACGGTAATACTTATAAGTACCGTGATGTCATGAAGAAATAACTTTGATACTTAGTTGATGATTGAATTGTTCTTAATGCTAAATTTACATGTTGTTGAATATTGCATATTACTCTATTTTGTTGACAAGAAATGCATTTTTGAAAGAAATGCATACTTGCCTTGGCCTTGATTTGGTTTTACCGGTGCATTGCTCTTAAGCTCATATTGCAATTTGTCAACAATGCATAAAAACGTTTTTGAACCACTGCACATATAAACCGTACCGTTTGCAAATATAAATTTATAAGAAAATGAAAAAAGATTGGGAATAGCTGCAGATATGAATAAATATATATAATGTTGAGAGTGTACAAGCTGCTAAAACAGGAAAAATAGAGCAAACAAATTTTGGATACAAAAATAAGGGAACAGAACTCGCTCTCACTGATGAACTTTTATGCATCTGTGTATGTATGTATGCATATATGTATTTATGTATGTATAAAAGATTGCACATTAAATTAAATAAGAAAAATTAATATCTAAATTATTTAATTAATAATTTAATAAAATTAAACAATATCAACCAGTGGTTCCAAGTCTGACAAATCACCAAACTCGAAACAAACTCCAAAATCAAGATGAAACAAATAAAAATTTAAATGTCCACAGAGAACAAAAACAAACAAAAAACATGACCGACTTGTACAATTGCCTCTCTACTTTACTTACTTACTTTTAATGGCACAACAGCCCATGGAGGGCCTAGGCCGAACTTTTCGCATCCACTCATTTTGTGCGTGTTATATTTGTACATGAATGGAAGGGACCTACAGTTTAATGCCGAATCCGAACGGCGAAGTGAAAAGCTTTTCATAGCAATTTTTACTCTTGTAGGTTTACCATTGCCTGCCAAGAGGTGGTGCCGTGTAGAAAACCTTTTTTTTCTAATTTCTACCTCTCTAACATTATGGAATTGTCTCTCTAACATCTGAAATCATAAAGTTAAAAAACATGAGTTGTTATTAGGCCAATTTATACAAATAGTTACACCTGGCGGCGTAGAACACAAGGTAAAGTTCGGCAATAAGGGTGATCGTCGTGGCATCCCCTGTATAGCGATAGGGCTTGGAACCTACCACATTAAAAATATCCCCAGTGAAGCCTAATATAAAGCCTCCGATAATGAAACCTCCCTAATGTGTATGTGTATGTATGTACAAAGAGAAAGCTGGATGTCGATAATCTGCAATCACAACAGACAGCCGAAGCCTTCTCCAATCGACTCGCACTCCTCCTATCGCAAAACACCCCTCAACTTGATGATATATTCGCGCAGTGGACCCACATTTCCCCCTCTATGTGACGGTGCTAGGCTACCACCGTCGATGGAGAACAATGTGGTAACCAAGAGAGTCGATGCTACTGAGCCAATCTGCAGCCAGTTCCATCGCGAGCTGCTAAGGAGCGATAAAGAGATAGGAGGGAGGAGAAACGTCTCTTCAGACGCATGAAAATAGAGGCAGAAAGACGTGAGTTTAATGATATCGAAATGTTACGGGTCAGGAACGAGGTCCGAAAATTCTATGAAAGAGTAAGACGCCTGATTGATGGTTTGAAGACCGGGGCCTCTTCTTGCAGGGACGAAGACGGAAGTCTGGTAACAGATATCCAGGATATTACGAGATTTTAGAGGATGTTACGAGAGTACTTCTCACAGCTGCTAATGAGATGACAGCAATAATCCCCCCACAGGGGAATCTGCTCCGGAAACCCCAATTACTTACGGTGTTAAAGAACCGCCGCCAGACGGATGAGGAGGTCTTAACAGCAATAGCTCGGCTGAAAAACAATATGGCTGCAGGTGCAGATGGCCAGCCTGCTGAGTTGTTTATGACTGGAGGCAAAGAGCTCACTAAAGGCGGGCACGAGCTTTTATTCAGAATATGGTCGGATGAAAGCATGCTAAGTGAACTTTAGCGTACTCTGCGAAATTCATAAGAAAGGTGATTCTACTACCTGCTCCAACCGTGGAATAAGCCTTCTTAATATTGCATATAAGGTTCTATGGATTGTACTTTTCGAAAGGCTAAAGCCCATCGTCAAGAAACTATTTGGACTTTATCAGTGTGGCTTCAGGCCTGGTAAATCCACCATCGACCAGATATTCACATTACGCCAAATCCTGGGAAAGACCCGTGAAAAACAGATCGACACCCACCACCTATTCGTCGATTATAAAGCCGCCTTCGACAGCACGATTAGGGATCACTTGTACGCCGCAATGTCTGATTTGGATCCCTGCAAAGCTCATTTGTCTTTGCAAAATGACATTGACCAACACCACCAGCGCAGTGAAAATTGGGACAGACCTCTCCGCACCATTTGATACCAAACAAAGAGTCACGGCGTCTTAGACAAATATGTCAGCCTTGAGATCAAGGGAAGACGGACTCTTGCCAACAGGTGTTACTACGGGCTCAGTAGGAAATTGAGAAGTAGAGCCCTCTCTCGACCGTCGAAAATAACGCTCTATAAGTCCCTCATCCTTCCCGTCCTACCTTGACTGTCATTATCTTGTAGATTGACAGAAGATTTTCGTGATAACCAGGAATTTGCCTTGTTGCCGGCAGATGTGCTGTGATTTTTGGAAGTTCATTGTTAAGTTGCTGTGATGATATTAACTGGGGACTGATTTGTCCACGATGAACATTGATCAAAACATTGATAATGGATGATTGTACCTACCCTTTGTATGTTTGCCGACGTGGTGGTCAGTTGAATAGCCAATGATAGGAACACCTAGAACAGTCTTTCATTATGTGAATCTTGTTCGTCAGCATGAATCCGGTTTACAATTTCAGTGAGTCTATTTTCGACCTTTGTAAAAGTCTTTTAGGCAGCTATCTGGTCGCGCTTGATGATGTTCATTGTTGCATCAATAATAGATGTTTGTTTTGGACTGCAAAGCACGAGTGGCAACATGAGAATTGCAAGCATCGTAACTAGACTGTACGTTAATGCTATACTGGGTTTCTTTGTGGATACTTCAGTGTCATCCCTTGCTTGTAATTGTAAGCTGTCTTGCCGTTTGACCTGATGTTTGGTAATTTTTGTTTCTTTCCTCGAGTACAAGGATTCGTTAGACCTTACCCTTCACTCAACTTCTTGGCTGATTCTTGGTGTTCTTCTGTAATGATGGACAATGGAGCAAGGCGGTGAGTTGCACGTTTGAGCCCTCCTGTTGCGGTTTTTACGTCGGCAACTGTGTTCCAGTTCTTCTTGTTTAAGCGATGACGTTGACACTGCGGATTAATAGGCGCTTTGCAGCCTTAACTGCTGCTACCGATAGACCTTCGAAATGTGGCGCCCGTGGAGGAATGAAATGGAAATCTATGCCCTTATTGTTACATGCTGTTGTAATTTTCATAGAGCTGTCAGCTGCCTGAATTGTCCTTAACTCAACAAGTTTATTTTTGGCACCAACAAAATTGGTGACATTGGCGCAATATAGTCCCTTAATGTGACCATGACGACATAAAAATCTCCTTATGGATCCTATGAATGCTTACGAGGTGAGATCGGTGACCAACTGCAGGTGTACCGCCTTTGTTGCAAAGCAACAGAAGACGGCAATGTACGCCTTGGTGGCTCGTTTTCCTCTTATCTGGAAAGTGCACCCAAAATGGTCCACAGAAGTCCACGCCAGTGTTTATGAATGGCCGTGCTGGGGCGACCCTGGTTTCCCATCAGTGGATTTAACATGCGTGGCTTCGCTCTCGTGCATCTAACACAACCGTGCACTATCATCTTTGCAAGTATTCCTTTTATGATCCAGAACCGTCTGGATATTGTCAGTAGCACCTGTGAACCACAATGAAAATTTTCTTCATGGGCCCTCACAAGTGGACCAGTGAGTGGACCGTTGTGTGGCAGCAACATCGGGTGTTTGATATCATACGACAAACTTGATGCCTCGACCGGACCACGAACCCGCATTATCCCCTTATTATCGAGAAACGGTGATAAGCTGTTTTTTGTTTTCAACAGCTTGATTTTCTCCTTGAAGTTAACAGATTGAATTGAATTTATTATTATGGTTAGGTCATCATCCAATTCTTGAGGCGTTAATGATATTTGAGATGATCGTGCTTCCCTTGGGCATTTTGTGTGTTTGAAGACTCTCAAAACGTAATTTACAGTTTTTTGCAGACAGATACTTAAATGAATTTTTATTTGGTATATTATCTGTGATTGCATTCCCTCTCCCATTCACCATCCTATCAATCTTCTTTCCATTCAACACAATGCTCTGCATTCATAGGGGTACACCCTGTGTGTTGAATATATCAATAAAAAAAAATAAAAAAATATTAGATTTGAATTCATCGCTGCTTGGAACTGTTCAATTGGTTTTGTTTTCCGTGTAAGAACCGTGTAAGAACAATGGTCCTTGAAACCATAGCGTGAATGAAGTGAATGTTTTTGCAGTCAGCCCTCGTGACAGTACATCTGCTGGATTGTCCTTTGAGCCAACATGCCGCCATTGCTCCGGAGAGGTTAATGTTTGAATTGCGGCTATTCCGTTAGACACAAACTTTTAAAATGATGATGATTGTGCATTTATCCAAAATAGCACAATTTCGGAATCGGTCCACAGGAAATTCGGTTGATCTCTTATTTGCAAGTCATCTCGTATTGGCAGTTGTGCAGCTAATAATGCTGCGCACAATTCTAGCCGAGGCAATGTTTGCTTTTTGAGTGGAGCTACTCGAATTTTTGCACACACTAACCGAACTATTACTCCACCACTTTTTAGAGTTGCTCGGATGTATGCTACACCCCCAAAGGCCTTTTCGGATGCATCAGCAAAGACGTGAAGTTTTGTTGTTAAAGTAACTTCTCCTCTGAAGTGAAGAATGTGTCTTGGCACTTGGAAATTGTTCATGTTGGCCAAGTTCGTCCGGAATTTTGGCCATATATTGGTGAGTTCTGCCGATAGTGCTTCGTCCCACATTATGTTCAGTAGTCATAACTGCTGAATGAACATCTTTTCCTTGACGATTACCGAAGCCATAATTTCGAGTGGGTCTTGCCAGGTCAGACGCGACAGTCCTCTTTGTTACCACGTTGACTCGATTCAATTTTACTTTGACACAAAACTGATCAGTATTTGGTAACCATATTAGTCCCAGTGTCCAGATTCACTACCTTGTCGATGTGAGGTATGTTTTGGAGAAGCTGAGGGTGATTTGCAGACCACTTGCGCAGAATAAAGCTTTGTTTCTTCAAGATATGAATGAGCTGTCGCTGAGTTTCAATGACCGTTGTCAAACTGTATGAACCACCCAGCCACCCAGTTGAGTTGTCCTTTGTCCATTTCCGATGCCTTCAATGTTAAGTGAAGTCTTCGTTGGATTAATTCCCAATCTTTTAACAAAACGTTCGGAGACTATGGTGATTCGCGATCTGGAGTCCAATATTGCTCTGAACTCATCCGACCTTCCGTTAGCCGCTGTAATTCTGATTTTCGTTGTGCCTAATAATACATAGCGTTGGCGCGACGACACGGTGTTTGTTGCAGCGGATGTGACTGCAGCGTTGCAGCCTTTCCCTTTGACCTATTGCTATTAACTGAAACTGCATATCCAGGAAGGACAGGAATTTGCTCTCTTTTTGGAGTTCTTTTGGATTTTCAAGTGACAGCTGAATTCGTGTGTTGTTGTACAGGTCCTGTAATAATTTTCTGTTGTAATTTTCCTCGGTAAGGGTGAAATAACTGATTAATCTTGCTGCTTCTCCAGAAACATTGGTCTTTAGGTACCACATTTTTTGTCCGCATGCAATGCTTATTTGTCCACCATTTCCGCGAATATGTTGAAGAATTGCCGCCATTTTAGGTAATCACCGTTGAATTGTCGAATTGTTACCTTTAGCAGTGGAAACGTACTCAGCACAACAGGATTTTTTAACGAGGCCGGTACTGATGTGTTATTCTTTTTAAGCTGATCTGTCTTGACGGAGATTGACCAGTTGTTGTCTGACCTAACTCTCCAACTTTTCCCAGGCTTCATCCTGTAGCTCCTCTAACTGTTTCCATAACTGTTAAATGGTGTTGATATTGATGTTGTAGAATTGAGCCGGCTCTGCTTCATGTCCGGTCGATAGTGTGTTGATTTAGCGCCGTGCTATCATGCGAGCTATGATTTTTTGTACCAAGCCTTGATGAACGTTGTCAGCCCTCTTTTCAACCTCTAGTGATGCAGAAGATTTCTCTCTTGTGTCTGCTTTACTTACTGCTCCTTTGGATGGTTGTGCGTGTTGTTCTACAGCTTCAAGTCGTTTTATCTCCTTGCTGCAGAGTTCTTGGAAAAATTAAGCAACTTTACGAATACTGTCATACTGAGTGGTGAAATATTCGTGAGACATTGGTTGATCTATATTCGCTCTCAGTTGAGTATCCCTTGCTTCATATTCATTCCATGCTGAGTTGAGACGCTGCAGCCTCTCTTTGTAGTACTGCAGCACTGGTTTTTCGTTCAGCCGCATATTTTTTTTAATTACTGATGATTCGCTGAAGATCCTCGCCAGTTTTCTGCTGCTTTTTTAACAAATCCTTAAATGTCGACATGATGATGATTGATGGTCAATGTCGTGTGGTTAAATCGCCATTAAAAGTAAGTAAAGCTACTTGTTGGTGGTTCACACTAATTGCCGATGCCGCTGATGTGTCTGAAACACCTCGTGCGCCTAGACAGCTCCTCAGAAGCCAACTGATCACACTGGTGTGATATTGCCGGTGCTATCAACGTGTCCTGCACCTTGTGTACCTGGACTGACGCTGACTACTGGATGCTATCGATAACGTCTTGCTAAAGCTGATGACGTTGGTAACTGGATGCTACCGCTGATATCTTGCTGAAGATGCACAACGCCAGTAATATACCGTGATGTGCTAAATGCAATTTGGAAGCTACTGCTGATATCTCGATGAAAATGTACAACACCCATAATATACCGTGATGTACTTGCAGAACTACGGAAGCTACCGCTGATATCTGGCTGAAATGCATAACACAGGTAATATACCGTGATGTGCTCAAAGAAATTCAGAAGCGTGTTTGCTTCACTGGGTCACCAAAATGTATAAATTCACTCACTTACAACTACGGTAATACTTATAAGTACCGTGATGTCATGAAGAAATAACTTTGATACTTAGTTGATGATTGAATTGTTCTTAATGCTAAATTTACATGTTGTTGAATATTGCATATTACTCTATTTTGTTGACAAGAAATGCATTTTTGAAAGAAATGCATACTTGCCTTGGCCTTGATTTAGTTTTACCGGTGCATTGCTCTTAAGCTCATATTGCAATTTGTCAACAATGCATATTCCGTTGTTATTTTATGTTAGTGCATTGATTTTATGTTTGTGCAATGTGATATATTTTGTTGCTTTAATGATCCTAACAGGCGCGGAGAGGTCTGCCCAATTTTCACTGCGCTGGTGGTGTCGGTTAGTGTCATTTTACAAAGACGATTGAGCTTTGCAGGGATACCAAAACCAACTGTTCCTAATCATGCTGTCGAAGGCGGCTTTATAATCCGCAAATAGATGAAGGGTGTCGATCTGTTTTTCTCACGTCTTTTCCAGGATTTGGAGTAGTGTGAATAACTGGTTGATGGTGGATTTACCAGGTCTGGAGCCACACTGATAAGTTCCAATCAGTTTGTTGACTATGGCTTTTAGTCTTTCGCACAGTACGCTCGATAGAACCTTTATGCGATATTAAGAAGGCTTATCGCATGGTAGCAGTCGCAAATCGTGGAATCACCTTTCTTATGGATTTGGGTAGAGTACGCTGATGTTCCACTCACTTGGCATGCTTTCATCTACCTAGAAGCTCGTGCATTTTGTAAGATCTTCGCCTTCAGTCTTAAACAACTCAGCAGGCAGGCCATCTGCACCTGCAGCCTTATTTTTTTTCAGCCGATCTATGGCTGTCAAGCGTCTTATTCTTTCAAAGAATTTTCGGACTTCGTTACGTCCCGTAACATTTCGATATCATTGAACTTGCGTCTTTCTTCATCTATTTGCATGCGCCTGAAGAGACGTTTCTCCTGCCTCTTCAACACTCTGTATCGCTCCTTAGCAGTTCGCGATGTAATTAACTGCAAGGTACCTTAGTAGCACATATTTCTCTTTCGACGGTGGTAGCCTAGCACCACTGCTCGTATATATTATCAAGTTGGGTGGTTTGAGATAGGAAGTCGATTGGCAAAGACTTCGGCTGTCCGTTGTTATTGCAGCTTTTGGACATCCCGCTTTCTCTTTGTACCTATACGTTTGCAATTTGCTACACATACACATGTGCAAACCTTGGCTGCAACCAGGTAGTGGGCTGGGTTGATGTTTGCACTTCGTATTGTGTACGTCTAGTACACTGGAAGGAAGTGTCGATCACAACGTGATCAATCTGGTTTCATGTGTTTTGGTCAGGGTACAGCCAAGTGGCCTTATGAATATCGAGATGTTTAAATCTCGTGCTACTAACTATCATGTTACTTGTGACGGCAAAGTCGATCAGTCTCATCCCGTTGTCGGTTACTTCGTCGTGGAATCTAAATTTTCTGATCGTTGTACTAAAGAGACTCTCCTTGCCCTCCTTGGCATTAAAGTACCATAACACAATTTTAATATCGTGGCTGGGATAATGCTCATAAGTTTTGTCGAGGAATTCATCTTTGATCGCTTCGTCCTTCTCATCCATCGGGCATGGACACAAATTAGCATTTTTGTCACTTTTAGACAATTAAAAAAAAGGAAAAGGATTAAGTATTTCTATTTAAGAAGTCCAGAACTCAATTTATTTAAGTAAGAAGATCCTCTATCATAAGCCGCTAAGCACCGGAAGAGGAAAATCGAGGTGCTCTTAATTTACTATTTCACAATTATTTCAATTTTCTTCGAGATCTACCCTTGTCCAGAGACGCAAATCCCTCACCCCTTTTCAATTATTAACTTAATAAACTTGCATTGTAAGAACTTTAGTTGTTATAACAAGGTAAATTTGGTCGCGGTGGCGTAGAGGTAGTGCTTTGGATTGTTATGCAGAGTGTCCAGGGTTGGAATTCTCGGTACAAGCAAAATCAAAAAGTAGAGAAAACTATTTTTCTACACGGCACCTCTTGGCAGGCAATCAAATCTACAAGAGTGAAAATTGCCTATGAAAAGTTTTTCACTTCGCCGTTCGGATTCGATATAAACTTTAGGTAACTTCCATTCATGTACAAATATAACACGTATAACGAATAGATGCGAAAAGCTCGGCCTATGCCTTCCATGGGCTTTTATGCCATTAAAAGAGAGAATCGAAGAAATTTGCCACTAATTGTAACATCTGATTTTCAATAAAAAAATTTTATATACTTAAATTGTTGGTAAAATTAATTAATCCCTAAAATACCCTGTTATGCAATTATAGAAGATAAGAGTAAAACAACTGTCGCTGTGGCGTAGTGGTAGTGCGTTGGACTGCTACGCAGAGTGTCCGGGGTTCGAATCTCGGCACAGGCAAAATCAAAAAGAAGAAATATTTTTTCTAGACGGCACCACCTCTTGGCAGGCAATGGCAAACCTACAAGAGTATAAATTGCTATGAAAAGCTTTTCACTTCGCCGTTCGGATTCGGCATTAAACTGTAGGTCCCTTCCATTCATGTACAAATATAACACGCACAACATGAGTGGATGCGAAAAGCTCGGCCTAGGCCCTCCATGGGCTGTTGTGCCATTAAAAGTAAAGTAAAGTAAAGTAAAGAGTAAAACAACAGTCCAATTAATATCATAATTTATCAAGTTTTTAAGTTCACTTTAGCTTGATCTATCTTATCCTTTTATTATAAAACAAAGTAAACTTATAAAGTTTATTTTATTTTTATTTTCCAATGTATTAACATTTTGTTTACAAAACCAAAATGTCTACACTGAGCAGGAAGGAGGCTTGTTCGGTGTAAACTAAAATCTAAGCTATACCCTTTTAATACAGCACTAAAGCCATTTTAACACATATCGGCCGAAACGTTGTTACTGAGCCCCTTTAGCGTTGGGGCTATATAAACCAAAGACTTAACGTAACCCCATAAAAAGAAATCCACAGGTGTTAAATTTCACATTTCTTAAAGTATCTGTATTCCAAATTGGATTTCAACATTGTAAATAACAACCTCTACCCTAATTATATTAATCAGTTTGAAAGCAATATCAATTCGAATCCTAAGGTTTTTTTGGAACTATATATGTGTGGATAATCTTCCTCATTCATTCCGTCAACAGTTTTCCTCACCTTCAAAACTGCTTGCTCCGCTTTAGAAGCTGCAAATCCCTTTCCTGAATTCTTTAATTTGTATTATTTGATAATGTTATTGATCTCGATAACAGTTCCATTTATAACTCTATTAATTCCAATCTTTAAAAGTGGAAACAAGAGCAATGCCTCTAATAACAGACCAATCTCGAAGCTATCCACTGTTTCGAAAATTTTTGGAAGAATTGTAAAAAACAAGCTTTACTGTGCCGCCAAAAACATAATTTGTTGTAATCAGCAGGGTCGCTCGCTCTTCTACTTCGAATCTTCGTGTTTTCATTTAAGACTGTATTTCTGCATTTCAAAATGGATATCAAATTGATACCATTGACATTGACTTCTCAAAAGCCTCTGATAAGGAGTCTCATAACATAATGGTCTTTAAATTAGTCAATTTGGGTATCCACTCTGTTGTTTTTGGAGTGTATTAGGGCTTATTTAATCAATAGACAATCATTTGTGGTTGTTGATAATGTTGAATCAACTCCTGTGTTCCGCAAGGCTTATTTAGTGCGGTAAAAATCTGTTATCGTTAAATATCAAAAAATGTTCCCATATGACCTTTGCCAAACTTTCTAATATTATCCCTACATCTTATCACATTGCAAATACTACATTAAAATCAGTGAAATAAAAGATCTGGGTGTTGTTTTCGATGTGAATTTTTTTTTCCGCATTGAAATTTTATTATTTCTAAGCGTATTCCATGCTAGCTTTTATGTTGCACCATCTTGTTGGAACTAGTAATGAGTATGGGGAACAAGATATCGATGGTTTTTTCAATGTAATGCGATGTTTTCGATGCATCTGATAAGTTTATACCCCCATAAATCATAATTTTTATCCCTTCGAAGTTTGGTTATTTTCCGAGAGTCATATATGAGTCATAAACTCATAAGTTTAGAAGCGTGTAAATTTGTTAAAATTTTTATGAAGTGCTTACGATATTATACAGTTTACAAGATTTAGAAGGTATTTACGAGTTTACATGAATACTACTATTATTTTATTATATTATAAAAAAATATATTTTTCATAACTTTTTATAATATAGAGCTTATACTTAAGAACTTTCTGGAGATAAAGTAAAAGAACATATTTTCATAAAATAAGGAATTGAATTACTATCTTTCTTTCTTATTCTATTTCTCTATTTTCCAAAACTATTTTTCAGTGTGAATTTTTATTTAAATTCTTTCTTTCTAATTCTTTTCTTACTGTTTATACCTTTCTACTTTTTGTTAATCTTTGGAATATTTTCAAACCGTTGCGCTCTTTCCATTTTAATTGTTCTTTTAATTTTCATTTCATTTCAATCTAATAAATATATTTTGTACATTTTTAAATATGAATTTTCAGTGTTTAATTTTAAATTTAAGCCCCACTATCCACCAAGTGCAGCAACAACAAAAATGAACCATCACCATTAATCACATACTTACAACAGCAAGTAAGCCCCTTTCCTTTTTCCATATTGCAGTAAGTACAAGTATCTTTTTGAAGTTTACTTCTTTACAATCGTTTTTATATCTACGAGAGGGTAAAAGGTGATTGTGGCAAAGCGGAAATTGTCAAGGAAATGAAGAGCACTGTCATCTATGAATCAAGCATGAAAAAATGGGGATGCATATGTATATACACATAAATGATGGGCAGCACATTTGTATCGGGTAGCCATTTATGTGTCCGAATTCCCAGCTTCTCAACGAAAAACATAGACGAGATTTGCCAAGTTTCTAGTCAACCTCATAACATTCGCTAGTTCTCAGACCGGCAAATTGCTAATTTTCCTTAATATTTTGATGATGATGATGGCTATTGTTATAATGATGATAAAAATGATGATGATGGTAAGATTATAATAACAATGATGTAGCAAATAAATTCACATGCTTTGAGCATGAATCTTTTGATGGAGATGATGATGTTGCAAAAGGCGTTGCATGCACCTGGCAATTCAAGTTTTTCGAGACTTGGGAGAATACCAATATACATATGTTTATCCATTATTCCGAAAGACTTTTGTGTGACCATCGTTGGAGAAAACATTGATTTCACCGACATTCATCGGTGAAAATGACACGTTCCGAAAAAGGTGGATGAGTTTGGTGGATGTTTTGGTATTTTTCAGTATAGTTAAGCCACTTAGCAATGTTTGCGCATCTCTTCGCTACTCTACAATGCATGATTTTTAACACATCTTCAAACGGTTTCGGAATGCACAATAACTCTATGATCATTTCCGAAGCCTTTCGCGATGTTAACGGCATTTTCCTCAAGTCCATCTTAGGCGTTAAAGTTTTTAACTATCACTTGAACCGTCGCCTTCGATAAATTGGTTATTTTTCCGATTTATACAAGGGATTTTCCTTCATTTTTAGTTTGATTACGATTTTTGGTAGATCTGATGTCTCTTTTAGTGGTCGCTGTGGTGTAGTGGTAGTGTGTTGGACTGCTACGCAGAGTGTCCGGGGTTCGCATCTCGGCACAGGCAAAATCAAAAAGTAGAAAAAATTTTTTTCTACACGGCACCACCTCTTGGCAGGCAATGGCAAACCTACAAGAGTAAAAATTGCTATGAAAAGCTTTTCACTTCGCCGTTCGGATTCGGCATTAAACTGTAGGTCCCTTCCATTCATGTACAAATATATCACGCGCAACATGAGTGGATGCGAAAAGCTCGGCCTTGGCCCTCCATGGGCTGTTGTGCCATTAAAAGTAAAGTAAAGATGTCTCTTTTCTTTTTAACATTATGCAACTATATATAAACAAGAAACAAGAAAAAAAATTTATTGCTAAGTCAAATATCAGTTAAAGCGTATGTACACTGAGAGATGTCTCTTATATAGGATACCCCTTTTTCATTCATTTTACATACTTTGCTAACAAGAACTTGTTTGTTTGTTGTTGTTGTTAATGTAACAAAACAAACAAAAATAACTGTGCTCAAAAAATTTTTTAATTTGAATTATTTCGTTAGATAATCGAAAAACTGTAATCGTATGTTCACTTATGCGGCTAAGTGTACGTAAATTAACGGGTGCCCTTCAGGACACACGAAAAAATTAATGATGCGAGCCTGCCCACTGTAAATAAAAGATGGTTTAATTCAGAGTTATATTTTTATTACCTCTACTAGGTAGTTCCAAAATTGAAGTGATTGTTAACTTAAACTTAACTTAACTCCTAAGCTTAATTTTATATAAAGGAAACTGCTGTGTTAGCAGTTCCCACGGCAGCCGCGATAGCTACGCTGACGAGCCTTTCATAGCGGATGCACGTGCAGATCATATTGCACATCGCAAGCGCGTTGCTTAACCCTAAGATTAATTCTACCAAAATAAACTGCTGCGTTAACGGTTCTCACGGCAGCAGCGATAGTTGCGCTGACGTGCCTATCGTAGCGGATGCGCGTGTGGATCATGTTGCACATCACAGACGCGTTGACAGTAAATTATGGCAGGTGAATGTGTGAATAGCTTAGGCGATTGTGTAACTTATATACATATTTTTTTATTTAAAATATAATATATTGAATATAAATAGTAAAGGTTGAATTTTACAAAAAAAAAATTTAAATAAATATTATTTGTCAATATTATGTATATAATACATATAATAATATTATATTAATATATAATATGTATTCATTTTCAATTAATCACCTGTTAAATGTTACTCGCCAGGTACAAAAAAAGTCATATCTTCATCGAAATGTTACTGGCGATGAAAAATGATTCTATTTCGAGAATCCCAAACGTAAACGATCATATGTTAAGCCCGGTACACCGGCCAAATCGACAGCAAAACCAAATCGCTTCGGAAAGAAAACAATGCTCTGTGTTTTCTGGGATCATCAATGGGGCACGCACTTGCTGAGTAGCACTTTAATTCGTATGAAAATGTGAAAAATGGCTCGATGACTGGTTTGACTCAAAAACGAACAGTTTTTTGGCGTGGCATTCACAAATTATCAGAGATGGGAAATGACCAATACTTTGAAGATTGAATGTATAACCATTTTTCTTAAATAAATATGTATTTTCTTAACAAAAATACCGGTTTCATACTTGTACACCTGGCATTTTTGTTATTAAAAAAAATAACAACTATTTATAGGAAATATTTCTAGTTACCGGTAAAATAATTATATAGTTGCTCGTCTTTAAATGCAACTATTTTCAATATTTTTTCCCCATGTCTACCAATCTATTTATTGGCAAATATTTTTGCAATTTTATTTTATAAAAGTTATTCCAAATTTCTTCTTGTATAAAGACGTTCTGTTAACGTGCTGTAATTAACCTTTTGGCAAAGGATAAGTCTAATTTTAAACCATTCTTTACCATATAAGTTTATGTGCATATATTTCTTTTATTTGAACTTATTCATACATATATAATCCCTTTTGCGTGTGAAGTTATTCAATAAACTAATTTTTTATTATTAAAAAATTTATCACGATAAACGGGCGCTACGCCATTCAAGCGTACAAATAAACTGAATGAGCATTAATTAAGCAGTTTATAACCTGGATTTAAGAAAAATGGAAGTAATTTTTGGAATACGAGTGCTCAAATTACTGTAAAAAAGATATTGTATAATTTATCTTGCAGCAAAATGGCTGTTGACCAGTTTTATCACTGTTTCATAAAATAATAACCTTTACCAATAAAAAAATTAAGTTGATTTTGAATTTAATAGTCGACTTTTTGACTACTATTCCATGTCAAAATGTGCCAAAAGGGTAAATATTACATTTAAACCAAACTTTATTTTCTTTATTGGTAAAGCTGAAAGGAAAATTTTGCTATATAGTATAAGTACATACATATCACCTTGTGACAAAAATCAACTTTGGGTTTAACACATGGAAAAATCGGTATAGGCATGAAAGTAAAGGTCAAATATTGAGTAGATGTATCCACCACGCCATGATTTTTTTGGGTGGACTTTAATGTTCTGAAGAAACAAACTTTGTGAATTATTTTTTTTGAGGTAAAGCTTGTTCAAAGATATCGTTATGGGTATAAAAATAAAAGGGTACCATCTGTACAATGTACAGAAAAGTAAGATATATTAAAAATGTTCATAAAAGTTTTTTTTTAATATCCTTGAAAATGTTACTAACCTTTGTTTGAGAAGTAATTCATACATTTTAAACAGATATTTGCTTAGTAATATATTCCAAACCTTTTATTTTCTAGCTCTTTGGTTCAGGTGGAATACAAGCCCCGAAACAAACGTTTGTTTTTTATTTATAAATTGCAGTGGTTTCTTGTTTTTATTGCTAGTTGTTGTGTGTGTGATGTGAAAATACCTAATATTCTGGTACACATTTTTCTGGTACACATATTTGCAGAATTTTTATGGAGCAAGCTGTAGTTAAATTTTTTTTTACCAACTTAAAAATCATTCTCGTTTAAGGAAGTGTTTTTTTAAATTCATAAACAAAAAAATTATTTTTGGTGCAATTCTTATTAACATTGTTTCTTATATCTTAGAATAAATTTTTTATAAATAATATGTCCATGTTCATTTAAAATCCAAAGAATTAAGATAACACAGATTGACAAAAACAAGTACATTTTTGGTGTATGGATAATTTAATTAAATTTTAGATATTTTGGATACACAGATTGACAATTGGTAAGTATGGGATGTATCGGAAGAAAAACATCGTTATATAACTACATCGACAGCTTATACATTGCATTGAAAATTTCTGATGCATAGACACTGAAACATCGAATGTTTTCGATGCATCGATATATTCTTCTTTTTTTCTTTTAATGGCGCAACAGCCCATGGAGGGCCTAGGCCGAGCTTTTCGCATCCACTCATGTCGTGCGTGTTACCTTTGTATATGAATGGAAGGAACCTACAGTTTTATCCGAACGGCGAAGTAAAAAGCCTTTCATAGACAATTTTTACTCTTGTAGGTTTGCCATTGCCTGCCAAAAGGTGGTGCCGTGTAAAAAATTTTATTTTTTTTACTTTTTGACTTTGCCTGTCCAGAGATTCGAACCCCGAACACTCTGCGTAACAGTCCAACGCACTACCACTACATATATATGTATGTATAGTACATATATATCGCGTATCACTATTATAAAGTGAGTTTGAGTAAAACCAAATATATGTAGAAATCGTGTGGATAATACCCCACGATTGTTCATTGTTAAATTTTCAGTTACAAATCATTGAAAATTATATTTTTTAAAATTTTAATCGTTCCCAGTATTATAAACTTATTTAAAAATGTTAATGCTAAAATCTCGTATCCAATATGAATGAAACTTGTTTTTTAGGTAAGTAATATTATATTATAAGTATACTTATTAGTGATGTCTGGTGTTGTTTCGATACTTGTACTCATTAAAAATATCGAAAGTAACGGTGCTAAAAAGGTAATTGTGGAAAATAACCGATACTTGCCAGGTGTACACGTATGAAACCGGTATTTTTTTTAAGAAAATACACTTTTATTTAAGAAAAATAGTTATACATTCAATCTTCAAAGTAGTGGCCATTGTTCCCATCTCTCTGGCAATTAGTGAATGCCTCGCGAAAAAACTGTTCGTTTTTTGAGTCAAACCAGTCATCGAGCTATTTTTTCACATTTTCATACGAATTGAAGTGCTGCTCAGCAAGTGCGTGCCCCATTGATGAAAATAAGTGGTAGTCAGATGGAGCCAATTCCCGAGTCTGTTTTGTTCGATTCGACATTTTTTTCTTTCCGAAGCGATTTGGTTTTGCTGTCGATTTGGCCGGTGTACCGGGCTTAACATATGATCGTTTACGTTTGGGATTCTCGAAATATATCAATTTTTCATCGCCAGTAACAATTCGATGAAGATATGACTTTCTTTTGTACCTGACGTGTAACACAGGTGGTTTTTCGATTTTCTTGCTGTCTTTCAGTCAATTCAGCGGAACCCATCTTCCCACCTTCAAAATCAATCCCATGGTTTTAAACGTAGAGACATGTATTGTTGGGTCATACCATAATTACCATAATTGTTCTACAAGTTGTTCTTGCGTTTGACCATCATCCTCATCGAGTAAAGCTTGCAATTCGACATCTTCAAACTTTATCGGGGGTCTTCCACGTTCTTCCTTTCTCACACCAAAAACACCACTTTTAAGCTTATTGAACCCCTCGTGGTACTGTGTTTTGCCTACAGCGTGCTGACAGAAAGCTTCCAAAAGCATTCGATGAGATTCCAAAGCAGATATCTTCAATTGGAAACAGAAAATCGATGATGCCCGCATATCGCAGTTTGTAGGCACAAAATTCAACATTTTTACGAGCGAAAAAAATATGTTGTTGCATGAAACTTGGTTGTTTACGAAGTGAATATTGTTGACAGAACTAAATGCGAAGAAACGCACCAATGATTTGGTTTGACAGAGCGTATAATTTGACCTAGCGACACAGAGATGCCATTACCATACTTCTACACCTGGAACTTGTATCGTACTTACTTAAATCGGACAATTGTATGTTGCTTATTTTGTACGGTTCCTACTTTAAACAATAGGTGTTCGCATGGCACAGATGATACCTCCACACAAAGAAAACTTAGTGATACAATCTATTAAATTAACTGAATTGAATTTAGTTTTGTCATCGCTAACAATTTGGGGACGTGAGCAGTAGTATATAAATCACATTTTAAGATAACGCTTGTTTAACTAGCGGCTTATTAACTTTTTATATACTGCGTTTCCGTATAGCTGTTCTAATTTTTAGTAAACTACGCTGTTTCTTTGCTCAAAACTCGGCTTATTCGAATAACTCAACACTATATTTAACAATTCAATTCATTACTTTAGAAAGAAATTTTCATTTACTTTATCTACACTAAGTTCTTAATTATAAGCTCTAAATTATTAAAAGTTATGAACAAATATATTTTATATATGTAAATGCCTCTTAAACCCTGTAAACTCTATAAAAAATTAAACATTTTATAAAAGTTTTGACAAATTTACACACTTATAAACTTATGAAGCATTTACCAGTTTATATGAGTCCCTCGGAAAATAGCAAAACTTTATAGAAGGGACGAAAATTATCATTTAGGGGGTATAGATTTATCCGATGCTTTCAAAAAAACATGTATGATTTTGCCCGATAAATCGAAGAGCAGCGATGTAGACCCACGATGCTTTCCATCGAAAAAACCATCGATATCTCTAATTCAAAAACTTCTAGTGAGCTTCTAGTACCAGAAGATTGGAAAATCCGCTGGAATTTTGGCCTTTACTTTACTTTACTTTTAATGGCACAACAGCCCATGGAGGGCCTAGGCCGAGCTTTTCGCATCCACTAATGTTGTGCGTGTTATATTTGTACATGAATGGAAGGGACCTACAGTTTAATGCCGAATCCGAACGGCGAAGTGAAAAGCTTCTCATAGCAATTTATACTCTTGTAGGTTTGCCATTGCCTGCCAAGAGGAGGTGCCGTGTAGAAAAATTATTTTTTCTACTCTTTGATTTTGCCTGTGCCGAGATTCGAACCCCGGACACTCTGCGTAGCAGTCCAACGCACTACCACTACGCCACAGCGGAATTTTGGCCAGTACACAAATATAAGTTCCATTTTTAAACGACCTTGCTGCAAAATTATGTCTTCTTTTCGTTCCTTCAACTTCGGTGCCATTGGAAATAATTTCCCTAAAAATAGATCAGAAGGATAACCAGAGCCGATAGAAGCCGCCTATCGCTTAAACACTTAAATGTGATCATATTTTTTAATAGCTGCAATTATTTATAGACTTTTCGTTTTTTACATATGTACGTATATATATTTATAAATTAGCCATAAATTAGCTGATGCTGAGAATCTTTTTTGTTTTTCTTTAAGCCACCCTAATGTACCTTTTCTTTCCTTTTCATTTCTATTCAATTTCTCTATCCTTACTTCTTTCCGTTCTATTCTTTTCTTTCTATTGCCGTCTTGTTTCTTCTCTCGAACAACTACACACCGTTCCGTTGGGCTCTTCAATTTTTATTGTTCATTTAAAAGTTCCAATTTTTCATTGAAATAAATAAATTTTGTTTAATTTAAATACAAATTTCTTGTGTTTTGATATCTACAACGTAAATGCGACTGTTTATGGCTTCAAAAGACATTAGTAAAACTATCGAATCGATACTGAGCCCAAGTATCGACTCTACACTAAGCACAAGTATCGATTCGATACTGAGTACTCAAAATAATTACTTTCTAGAATCGAGTTCTACCAATTCTTTTGAGAACTGACTACTCATTTACGTACATGTTTAAAATTATTATTTTTATTTACGTATGATATGTAAATAAAAATAATAATTTTGCTTAAAAAGCCTCTGGCAACCCTGATCGAAAGCCAAATCTTTTGGTCACAGTGCAGCCATATTTTTAATGATAAATAAAATAAATCTGTATTTCGTGAAAAAAATTCTTCAATTTTATGAGAGAAGAAGCACATAAGTCCACTTCTGTCAAACTCAATGCAATCGTTGTGCAAAATTAAAAAAGAAAAATGTTTTTTTTAGGAATTATTCAGAACACATTTTTTTTTTTAACTTTTTTACCCGCGTTAACCTCAACGTATAGGATAAGTTATATGGTTGGAAAAGTACTGTAAAAAACATATATGTAGGATGGAAAGTGGCTTCCACATACACAGGTACAGCCAACTCCCATTTCTATTGGTTTATATAAAAAATGTTTAAATTATTTGTGCTCTAGATATCCACTGTATATGTTTTCGTAGATGTTGATGTTTACACAGGCGAAAAAAAGTAATAAGATACACCAAAATATGACAACAAAATACATGGGAATTCAGATTCGGTGCTTTCATTGTTTATTGTGAAGATCGTACATGCGGGAAAGATGGAAGGAAAGAACAGTATTCAAAAGCTTCTAGTTAGCTGTTAACCGCGTTTTTGAAATTACTGTCTTACTGCACAGGGGTCAAATTACTGTACATTACATTAATTGTTGTATGTGTAACATTGCAGATTACAGCTGTTTCATTTGCAACTGCCTGGAAGTATGTAATATAAACTGTGCCTACAAGTACTGAACAAAAATTTCGCGCTTTTCAAGTCTTATAAAATAAAAACTGTAAAGTACAATGTAGTATTATCATTAAATAAGTTTTGGTAAAGAAAATTATATATAATCGTATAATATATGAAATTCACTTTCAAGATTTGTGTATTATCGTTTGAAATCATCATCTCTTGCTAAGAATTTATTATTTAAGTCTGGCAGCAACACTTAACGAATATAAAGTGACCGAATAAGACGCACGAAACGAGTAGCGAATGAAATGGTAAACGTAGCGCCACATCCCTTTCTCACTACAATGCTACAAAATTTTCAGTCTCATTTTAACAGTTTAACGAGTGCAGTGAATGGGTGTGAAAGGTTCAGCAGATTTCAAGAAATAAGAGTGGAATTTTTTTAGAAAAAGATAAAGTTTTGCAAATGTGTGAGTGAATAAAAATGGCAATAAATTGTGTAAAATCAATAAATTGTAAAATTATGATAGATTACTGATCGAAAATTATATGAAGAAGCATAAAGACTTGTTTAAAAAAGTGATTTTTCCCCATCATCTTCGTCCGCCATATTACTTTTCTTGTCTATTCTGCATTTATTGCGTTGCTACTCTAGTGTACACACTACAATGTGTACATCCATATATACGGAAGAAGAGTAGTAGTTACAGTGTTGTTATTTTTGAGTAAAGCAGCAGTGGTATGGCGAATGAGACAAAAGACAAATCCGTTGTGATTTGAAGTAAATGTGAAAAAGCAGGCAGCAAAAGACGAAGATACAACAATAAGAGTTGAAGAAGTAGAAATAATTTTTTTTTGCCCATTGCTATCTTACACACGTAGTTTGTGTGTTTTGGAATTTGTTAGAAAAAGAAACAACAATAATAAACGAGAAGTATTTTAAAAATAAAATTGCATAAGGAAAATAGTTATAATAGTAATTGGCGCCAAAAAGTAATTGTGGAATACGTGAATTAAAAAAAAAGGGTGTGATATTCATTCTGTTATGCAGTTTTACTACGTATAAAGTGAATGCCAGGCAAAAGTAATTGCGTAAACAGGTACGATTTTTCTGCGTATACATATGTAATAAACATATTTGTAAAGTGGCTACCACATACACAGGTACAGCCCATTTCTATTGGTTTATAATATAAAAAGTTTTAAAATTATTTGTGTCTTGTAGTTTGCCTTCTAAGATAATTATAATTTTGTTTACAAAACCAAGTTTTTTTTTTTCTTTTTCAACTAATTGAAAACAGTTTTTTAGTGCGAAAACAGCAACGCTACATTATTATCTCCATTTTTGGAATACTTTATGTATATATGAACAAATAAATTCTTGCATTTCATTTTTTCCTTCATCATTTCATTTCTAATCGCTTTCGTGTGCTACTCTACCGTATTCTCTCATTTCTTCAGCCATCGCCAGGCATTTTTCATTTATTACGATGCTTTGTATATCGTTTTTCTTTGTTTATCCGATTATGTTATTCTATAGTTGTCTTCTTTGTACGCATTTGTTCATACACATGAACTGGTGTCACTTTCTTGTTTGAGCAGTGTTGCCATGTTGTTAAAAGTTTAATTATGTTATATGAGTAATTGCCGGTGCTGAGCAGCGTTGGCAGAAATTTTTGGCGGTTGTAGCTTAACCTGTGTTTACACCTGCTAATGCTGGCATGCCAAAAAATAAAGTACGTTTTGGCTATCAAAAAACTAAAATACTGTCTGTGTGCCGTAGGCGTCCTGCCAATTATCATGCCAACAAAATGTTGATAGTGTAAAAACAAACACTTATACATGTTTTAAATTTCCATGGTTCTCTTTCTTACATTACACATGAAAGTAATACATTGTGGCATTATTTTAAATCGCTGGTAGTCTCATTGTGATTAAAACTGGCATGCCAGCCACTCTGTCAATGAAAAAATTTAAGTGTATTACTGAAAAAGTGTGAGTGTATTAAAGTTGGCATGCCGGCATTGACAGGTGTAAACGGTGAGTAAAACTCCCATAAAAATTGTGTGGCCCAAAAAATGCTAAATTATTTTTTGGAAACATTCTTTTGTTTCCAAAAACTTGTTTTCGCTAATTTGAATGAAAGATACTTTACCGCAGCAGAATCTGCCGAAAACTCTGTGTTAACAAATGGTAGTTACGTCTGTTCCAAACTAGGGTCACGATATGGCAAACAAAAGGAATTTATTAATATTTGTAATTCATAAAACAATATTAAAACTGAACAGAAAACCTAAAGTAGTTTACTTCGATATGTTTATTTAAGTTATTACTGCTAATTTGTATATAGTTTTGAAACAGTGTGGGCTACCATACAATGATAACTGATTATTTGTGGTCTATTTTAAAAGATATGGACTTAGAGAGCATTGTGTTCCGTGTCACACAAGCCGTGCAACAATCGATCTTTTGCGTTTGAAAATCGCTTATTAGCTGTTTGCTGATGTGCATTGGTCGCAACGCAGTTTCGATTTGACTGCGTTGGACTATTATTTGTAGGGAGCCGTTAAAGATAAATGTTACGCTAACCATGCAGCAACGAATCAGGCTCTTAAGGATAAAATTAATGCAGCCATACGTCAAGTACGCGCTTCCTGCAATCGAAAATGTACTGTAAAATTGGAAATTATCAGTTTCTTATTTACACACTAGATGTTAGAAAAAACCATATTTGAGTAATTGTCAGTTGTTCAATTTATGATTTCATCTTTCGTATGAACACGTGTAAAGTTTCAAATCAATCTTAAAACCGAGACGTTAAAATGGAAAAATTTAAAAATAGAGCCATTATTGAGTATTTATTTAAAAGGTTTATCTGGGCAAGAAAAAAATTGGATTGTTGAATTTAAACTGAAGATAAAACACGCACTGGACGTTCTAAAAGTGCCTCAACACCAGTAATCATTGAAAAAGTAGATGTTATTGTTTCTGAAAATCCAAGTGCGCATATACGTGAAATAGCTGATACCATAGGCATCTCAGAGGAACGAGTAAACCGTATTTTACAAGAAGATCTATATATGAAAAAGCTGTTTGGGTAGGTAGTGTCTAATACGTTAACAATTCAACATAAACTCAATCGAAAACCAATTTCTCAATGCAATTTGGAACGTTTCAAGCAGAATAAAACGAATTTTAAGTTGAAAGAAGAAAAAAATTCTTTTTCATCAAGACAACGCACGTCCTCACACAAGTGTTTTCACAATTGCTAAATTCAAGGAATTAAAGTACGAATTGCTTGACCATCCACCGTATTCACGTTTTTCGTCGAATGAAGAAGCTGTAGCAGCCGTAGAGTCAAATTTTTCAGACCTTCCGCAATCGTACTTTAATGATGGGATAGATTTATTGGAGGTGCGCTGGACTTAGTGTATTAAACTGTTAGGAGATTATACTGAATGAAAAACCAAAATAACTGTGTTTTCATGTTTAGGGTATAAACTAATCAAGTAACCTGTGCATTCGAGGCAAATATCTACTATAAATTGTTGAACACACACAATTGTAAATGCAAAATTTACAAGTAGCCTTAAGGTTTATTACTCTTAAGTAATTTGTTAGAAATGTGCAACTATCAGACTCGAGTACAATAAAAATTATATGCAAACTTTCAGAACGTCGAGACACGAATAATTTCTTTTCCCGAGTTCTATAAGAATCCACTTTCAAAACCTTGATATTTTTGAAAATTTAATTGTTTGCAAACAGTGCAGTTAGTCATTTATACATAGTTTGTACTGAAACTTTGATCCGCTCTAACTTTTTTGTTCATGAATGGAAAACAAACTTTCTTAGCAAATGTTTAATGATTTTTTGGAAGACTAGTCAAAGCATCATCAGAGGTCAACAACACCTGCTGACAAAATTTCGGAAGGTCGTACTATACTTGACAAAAAAAAGTTTGACCTGAAATACTCTCCGGGTAATCTTTGAAAAATAGGTTTTTTGGTGACCCAACGCCACCGATAGTTTCAAATCTACCACATTTCACGGAAAAAAAATAATTTTTTTTATGATCATTTACATTGCGTTAATTTACAGCCTTTCCATTTCTTGATGCGAGTTAAGGTAAGTACATTGTTTATATAATGAGTAAAGATTGTTTTATCTTTTTTGACAAAAAAAAAATTGTTTCTGATCTTTTTTAAGTAGATTTCACAAAAGGATAGTAAGTCCTCGGAAGTAAAAAATTAGATACAACTAATGAATGTATAAAAGTTTAAAGAAATATATGTGATACAGCGATATTCCACATTGGCCATGGCATGAGACATGACAGTGCGGCTGCTGAACTCCTTTATTCTATTGCTGTTTTATAAAAACAAAAAGTGAAATCGACAAACCAGTCAAGTACGAGCTTCCTACAATCGAAAATGTACTGTAAAATTGGAAATTATCAGTTTCTTATTTACACCAAAATCAAATTATAAATGGTCCACCCTGCACACTAGAATTTTGAAAATACCATATTTGACTAATTTTCAGTTGTTCAATTTATGATTTCATCTTTTGTATGAACACGTGTAAAGTTTCAGCTCAATCTGACAACCCATTCTTTGTTTAACAGCTGCTGAAAGTTGATGTTAAAATGGAAAAATTTAAAACTAGAGCCATTATTGACACATATACGAGGTATGATAAAAAAATAACCGATATTTTTAATTTTTTTATTTTTTTTTTCAAAAAGTATTTATTTATTCATCAACAACTATCTTGTCCCCTTCAAAGTAATCCCCCTCAGATATAATACACTTATGCCAGCGTTTTTTCCAATTCTCGAAACACTTCTGAAACGCGGTTTTTGGTATCGCCAACAGCTCCTGTTTCGATTTTTCTTTTATCTCCTCAATCGTAGCAAAACGCTTTCCTTTCATCGGTGTCTTCAGTTTTGGGAAGAGGAAAAAGCCAGCGGGGGCCAAGTCCGGTGAATACGGTGGTTGTGGCATGATAACGGTTTTGTTTTTGGCCAAAAACTTATGCAGAAGCGACGTTGTTTTTGCTCAAAATTTAGCAATTTTGGAACTATCTTCGCTGCCGCACGTTTCATGCCTAAAACATCCGTAAAAATTGCTTGGCATGAGCCGAACGATATGCCAACATCATCAGCAACCTCTCTGATAGTGATTCGACGATTATCCAAAATCATTTTCTTCACTGCGTCAATGTTTTCATCGGTTGTTGACGTGCTCGGGCGACTAGGACGAGCATCGTCATTGTCATCTTCTCGGCCTTCCTTAAACCGGTTATACCACAATTGAACTTGTGTTCTACTCATAGTAGACTCGCCAAAGGTCACAGTCAACATTTCAAATGTCCTTGCGCATTTAATTTCATTTTTTACACAAAACTGAATACAGTTTCTTTGATCCATTTTTTCGAATAGTAAAAAATCGAAGAGCACACCAAAACACGACTAACCTTTTTATCTGTCAAAAACAAACTGACAATCCAAAATGGTTGGTATTGCCAACATATATAACAGACATGTGTACCAACATAACAGAAAATCGAACATACGTAACTCACGAAATTTGAAAATAACGGTAATTTTTTGATCACACCTCGTATGTGTAGCAAATCGCGTACGGATAGGTACAAAGAGAGGTGAATGGGCTCCTTCATATGCAACAGTAAAAAATGGGATTGCTGAATTTAAACGTGGTAGTACAAGTATTGAAGATGAACCACGCACTGGACGTCCAAAAAGTGCCTCGACACCAGTAATCATTGAAAAAGTACATGTTATTGTTTTTGAAAGTCCAAGTGCGCATATACGTGAAATAGCTGATACCATAGGCATCTCAGAGGAACGAGTAAACCGTATTTTACAAGAAGAACTGCATATGAAAAGACAACAAATTAATTGTTCATTCCACCTCCTCCTAAAAAAAACTATAAGTTTGTAGAGGGAGAATTTTTTACAATTAATCTTAAATTTGGGCAATTTTCCAAATAGATAAAAACTAAACAAGTGTATACATTTTTTGGCAAACGATGCTTTTTTAATTCTTACTTTTAATTATCCTTACTGCATCAAAAGAAAAGAGGTATAGAGCATTAGAATCTCACCTGGTGGGTTGTGATTCGATTCCCCTCTTGGTCTGATGGAGTAGTGGAAATAAAATCCAAATACAACTATGTAAATGTTTAGTGGTAGTGGATATAAAATCCCATTACCTATAAATGTTTTTGGTAGTGGACACCAAACCCAACTACCACTAAACGTTTGGAAACAAACTCAAATAACTCTAACTTTTAGTGATAAGGGGACAGAGGTCAATTGACACCTTAGTGGAAGAGCAAATTTATTCCACTATTCAGTTTAATATTTTGGGGCTGATTCTGGAGGCAAAAATATATAAAGCATGTAAAAGAAATAATAAAAGAAAAAGTTTGCATAAAAATTTATTTACAGTGATGTGGAAAATAATAAGGATTGATACTCATGTAATAATTTTAAAAATGAGTTTATAGTTGGGATTTGCCTGAACACAAATGGCATAATATTTTTTTTATTGGATGAAACAAAAATTTATTTAACTCTGATCGTGGAATACATTCTGTCAAAAGAGTACTGGGAAATGATCATTTAAAAAGCTCGCATAAAGGAATTGTAAAAATTATTTTTGCCGCTTAACTTGCACCACTTGTCCGCTATCCTGACCTGAAGTTTGGGCGTAATTTAGATTGTTTAAAGCGCTCGATTTTGTCAGTTCGTCTCAAGTATGTTTTGCCATTTTTACAATGAATAAAAATATCGAATACTGAATTTACCTCAAGTTTTATATTGCAAATGCAATTTCGTGTGCCGCATCGCTGAAAATGATAACAACGGCCGAGATGTGGTGGAAGATTTGTCCCACTATGGTCGGCCATTAACGTTTTCAACTGAAGTTAATGTAAATAAAGTGAAGGAAATGGTGACAGAAAATCGTCATTTAACTTTGAGAGAGATAGCCGCATTTGAGAGAGTAAATTCGTCGAGAAAGGCCATGTTTTTTTTTAAAGAAAACTCATGGATTTTGCACCACGACAACTCACTAACATTGTGGAAGAATTTCTGACCATAAACTCGACAAATACAGTGATGGAAAAAATAATAGACATACATTTCAACAATTCTAACCATACCGATAATTTTCTTGTCGAATTCTATGCGTGAAGCCTACTGTGCACGATTTGCTGATAACGGTACTTTATTTTGTTTTAAATTTTGTGCATATTTCGGCATGAATACTTGTTGCATTTGAGTGTTTTTCAATCGACCACGTTTTTACCTTGGAAAAAAAAATAGAAACGCGATTAAATTTCGTTAAAATATTTTCCTAGAACGTGTGAAATATTTTAATTGAGGTAGTTTTTGGACATTCAAAAAAGGAAAAAGTGTCAGAATAGCAATTCTTGCGAAATTCGTCCTGCATTGTTTCTAGATTCAGAATGGGTCGTGGAGTGCATTGCACAGATATGGAGAGAGAAGTCATGGGAAATCTCAAAAACGAAGGCAAATCAATTATTGAAATTGCGCAAATAATGAAGTAATCCAAAAAAAAAGTGTTTTCCGCAATTCATTTTGAAGAAAAACAAGAGAAAAGAGGCAGGAAGCGAAAAACCTCCCATAAATTCGATCAACTTCTTATTCGGAAGTCGAAAAAAAATCCATTTCATTCATCGGAAGAACTAAGGAATAGGCTGATAGAACGTGGTTTAAAGGCACATTCAGCAAGAAAAGTACCATTCCTCAGCAAGAAGAACATCCAGAACCGAATCAATTTCACAAAAAGACATTCAACGCGAACAAATTGGAAAAACGTCTTGTGGTCTGACGAAACAAAGGTGAATTTGTTTGGATCTGACGGAAAACCCCAAGTAAGGCGCCCCAAAAATACTGCACACACATACTCCAAAACACACAATAAAAACGATTAAGCATGGTGGTGGCAACATTATGCTATGGGGATATTTTTCTGCATTCGGTGTTGGTCCAATATATTGGGTGAAAGGTAAATTGTGTGCCACCGACTACGTTAATATACTAAATAGTATAATGCTGCCATATGCAGAGGAAGAAATGCCAATAAAGTGGGAGTTCATGCAAGATAATGACCCCAAACACTCATAAAAACTTGCCAAAAAGTGGTTCCGGGACAACCAAATTTCTTTGATGGAATGGTCTTCATAATCACCATACCTGAATTCAATAGAACATCTTTGGGGAGTCTTAAAAAAACGAATTGCTGGGTTTAAGTCCAAAAATAAGGAGGATTTATGGAGAAAAGTACAGGCTGAATGGTACGCTATTGATCCATCAATTTGTGCCAAACTGGTGGATTCCATGGATCGTCTGTGTGCCCAAGTTATAAAAAATCGTGGTAGAACTACTAAATATTAAAAACAAAAACATTCTACTAATTTTTATCAAAGACTGTTACTGTTACTTAGTTTCAAGTTTTTTGTTTCTATTTTTTTCCAAACGTAATAAATGAAGTTAATTTTTTGTATATCCGGACTTTCAGAAATACCTCCTTATTTTTTTATTTTGAAATAAAATGAAATAAGTAATAAATAAAAATTATAACATTGAAAAGAAAAATAGGTCGTTTCTATTATTTTTTCCATCACTGTATATCGAACAACCACCGTATTAACCTGATATGGTTGGGCTGAATTTTTTCTTTCCAAAACTCAAATTTCCACTTGAACCACCCGTTTTCAATCGATGGAATATGTACATAAAAGAGATTTCGCGGCGAGAACTGAAGACATTTCTAGAAAATGCGTTTGAAAAATATTTTGATGATTTTATTATTTGTATTATTCCGGAAGAGGCCTACTTTGAAGGCTAGAAGAATAAATTTGAACCCACGAATCTGTCATGTAGTTGATGTTTAGTGCCTCCGCTATCTCCTGACAGCTTTGCATGTCGATCTTGCTCCACTAGTTGTAAAATTTCATCGGCTTTTTCAGTAATTGGCCGACCTGAGCGAGATGCATCTTTGATATCGAAATTTCCGGAACGACACCTGTGTCCGGCGTTCACAGCATTCTCACTGTAAAGCGCAACAATTTTTCAGCATGTTTTTGCAGCGGTTTTAGTTTTTCTATAGTAATAAAGCATTACATTGCGGTTTTCTTCAGATATATCACTTGTTTCCAAAATCAATATAACTTTATACCATAGATTACCTTCGAATTATACAACTGTTTTCACACAAAATGTAGCCAGAAATACCACCTTTCAAACGGAATAGTGTTGCCAGATTTGTGAGTACCAACATCATCTTGTAAAGAAAAACGCTGATACTTATTATCTGACCCAATATTTTGTGTTTAATTGACCAATTGTTGACATTGTTCGATGCAATGTACATATAAGCTGTCGATGTAGTCATATAACGATGTTTTCTTCCGATAATCGCAAACTTACAATATTTCAATAGCAGAAACAAAATGATTTTTTAAAGCTTTAATTTAAAAAACAAAAAAATCGCATTGCAACTTTGAGTTACAGGCTTCACTAATGAAATATGAATTCATAGAGTAATAACAACTAAGAAGGAAATGTAGCACTCGTTTAGCTATTCGCAATATTTAAATACCAAAGTTATGACAAAAAGTTGATTTGGGCTTAAGGTGGTCCATAAGAAATTTGTTTTTTTGATTGCAGTTACAGGGTTGACTTTTTTTAAACTTTTTTCCCGACCTTCTCTAATGTACATGAGTCGTACATATTAAAAGGAATGTAACTCCATATTTTTAGAACAAATATTTTTTCGTAAAACTACCGGGATTTATTATATCTTTTATCATAAAAGAGAACCAACTCATACATACGAGATGTCGATACTTGTCCACTCACGGAAGTTAAAACACCAAATAATTAACAATAACTGAAGTAAATACACGCCATTAAAAAAGTGAGAAGTTAGACCGCTATTATATTGGACAACACACATTTATGTATATGGCAAACATATGTATATGTACTTAGGCCTTTTGACAAAACTACCTCTTTCTACGTTTGAAGTTTCATCTTTTTATTTCAATTTCATGAGATTTTAAATATAAGCTCTATATATTTCTTGAACTCGAAGGACTAGAGATACTGAGACTGAAAAAGCAAAAGCGCGTACAATTCAGAAGAGATAAAACATTGTGTGTGGAAAGAAGGTAAATTTCTAAATCATTATATAAAATGTTTCTGATAATAAATAGTGCAAGGATAAAAATTGTGAAATTGTGATACACATTGAAATAACAAGCAAGGCTGAATACTTTGAATGGCCTTCTAAACGATATACTTACAAGTGTTTGAAATATGCCTATAATTTTTATTTCTTCCAGATTGATACATTACGTCAATGATGGAAGAATTAACGAAGAATATTATATTTACAACTAATGCAATTGGAGCAAATGGACAGCCTACAACAATACAATATCAAACAGCAGACGGTACTATACTAAAGCAACCGAAAATTGAGGGACAGAAAACTGAGCAGCCAACATTTTATTATACCACAACAAATGTATGTAGATAAAAAATAGTTTTGCAAATCTCGGAATCGAGTTACTCAGTAGCTTAGTTCAACTACCAAAATTTATAAGAAATTTAATCACTAGCTGAATTTAAATGTTCGTTTTTTAAATTACTATTAATCAATTATTCTTCCTTACTTTAAAGGGTAATGCAACACAATTAAATTTAGCACAGTTAACCACTGATGATAATAAAACATGCTATATTGCCCAACCGGTGGGAGGCTATAATTATGCACTTGTCAATGGTATGCAACTAAATCAAGGAAATGCAATTGGAATTGCAACATTAGATGCACAAGGACGTTTACAGATTGTCAATCAAAATAAGCCAATAGCAGCGGTACGATGAAATGATTACATACATATATTAATATAAGTTAAATTAAACTTAATACTCTTCCACAGACTATTTCCCCAATACAAAATACGATTTCAAACATCAGTTTTAAGTGTGATGTTTGCGGACTAATGTTCTCACATCTGGCGTTATTAAATCATCACAAACGTGCTCACGCTCACGAAGGTGGTGGAGATCCACAACAGCAAGGACAGAACGAAACGATAGCCGTTGTTAATGCGCAAGGCTTAGTGCAAACCCAAAATATCATAACGGAAAATGGACAAATGGGACAAATACAAATAGTGGCGACGGAAGCGCTTGAGCCAGCAGTATTGCAACCGCAGCAACAACAACAGCAACAGCAATCAAATTCAGCAGCTGCCACTGCTGGCTCCCACAATGAAGTGACTGTGTCAACCAGTGGAGGCGGCACCACCAATACAAAATCAGTTAAATATGAACAAAGTAAATGCATTTCATGTGGCGGTCCTATATTACAGCCCTCCAAACGTAAAGGACCCAAAATGGTACGTTGTGATACATGCACACAGGCCGAGCAACAAGTACAACAGCAAGCAGCTGCGGCTGGTGCCGCTGCGCAACAACAAGTGCAACCCACACAAATATTTCTTGCGCCGAATGGTGATATTAAATTTGAAATGAATGAATTGCCTAGCGGTACATCGGATTCTTCAATGGATTCGTTGACAGCGCAAAATATATTACCAAATCAAATACAGCCAGTGCAAATAATATCAACAACTCCACAAGCACAAGCGCAATTGCAGCAGCTAGTGAACCAACAAACACAGCAGCAGATGGTGCCAAAACGTGAGAATGCAACGGCTACCGGTCACCATCCGGTGAAGAAGCGTAACTCACAGCAGGTGACGAAGTGTCAAAAGTGCAATGGCTCGGGTGTTATTTTTGTAGGAAATGGAGCGGGAGGCACTAAAATGCAAGCGGTAAATGTGAAAACAGAGTAAGTTACGAGTGTCTGACACTACAAACACTAAATATATTTGAACGTAATTCCTTTATTAGTAGAAAGTCAAAAAAAGTTTTATCACTTTTTTGTTAAGGCGTGAAACAAAAAAATCTAATTTGAACAAAAATGTCAAAAGGCTTCAGAAAAACCAGATATTTGGCACATATCTGTGCCAAATATCTGGTAAGCAGCCATTTTGGCAAAAAGTTCGGAGTATGAGTATTTAGGGTAATTTCGGTAAGCTGATTTCGAAAACGACCATAATTTCTTCCCCCCAAGTTTATATTAGGAGATATTGTGAAACAACTGTTTTTGAAAACATGCGTAATTTCAAAAATTTCTAGTTATTTCTGATACGAAAAAATTTCAAACTGTTCGATCTATCGCTCCTATTTTATAACTTAATTTTCCAATAAATCAATTTTGTTAATATTAAACACGAATTTCCTTGCATTTCATTTTCATGTTAAAATGTAAGAAATAAAAGCTTCATTGAAAGAGTAATGTCGCCTTAAAATCATCGACATTAAGGAAATAAAAAATAATCAAAACCAATTTAACAACTTTTCTTAGTGAAAACCGCAAATTTTTTATATTTGAAAATAATAACAATTACAATCACTATGTCTGAAAAAATAATAATAAATAATAATAAAAATAGGGGGAAAAAAATATTGACAGATGTTTTTTAAAGTTTTTCATGCATATTTTGTATGTTTTCCGTGCAATATGTATGCACTTAACAAAACTTTTCGTGCTTGAATTTATAAACCCTATTTATGACCATAGCTTTTTGAATTAATACAAATAATATATTTTTTTTTTCAAAAATCGAACACCTTAAAAAATTATCTTAGCATTTTCAAGAAAATTAGAGAAATGACCTATGTATAACTATTTTGATTGATATGGAAATGGATTCTCGGGAAAAACCCCTGCTTTTAAAAAACTCTTTTTATTGGCTGCTATTTTTCTTACAGGAATCCCAAACCTTTCACATGCAACATTTGCGGTGGCACTTTTTCGCGATATTCCAGTTTATGGTCACACAAGAAACTACACAGCGGTGAAAAAAACTACAAATGTACAATATGTGGTCTGGCCTTTGCTAAAGCAGTCTATTTGAAAAATCACGCGCGGATACATACAGGCGAAAAGCCTTATAAGTAAGTCGTAAAGTATTCAGTTCCTGAAGAAATTGGTTAAACTGTTATTTTCCTGCAGATGTCAAACCTGTGGCATGCAATTCTCTCAATCACCACATTTAAAAAATCACGAACGCACGCATAGCGGGGAGCGTCCGTACGTATGTGAGGTTTGCGATAAAGGTTTCGCACGCCATGCCACGCTGTGGAATCATCGGCGCATACATACTGGAGAAAAACCATATAAATGTGATATATGTGGTTCGGCATTCTCACAAGCAGCGCATTTGAAAAATCATGCTAAAGTACATTCGGGAGAGAAACCATTCAAATGTGATATTTGCTCGGCGGCATTTGCAGATCGTTTTGCCTTAAAGCGCCATAGGGGTATACATGAGAAATATGGTAAGAGCAAATACACTTCAATTGGGATTGTTAATGTAGTAAACACTTGAACTTTTCTTCCTTCAGGCCAAACAGCTCCGCGTCAACCTGCGCAGAATCCTCAACAGCAGACTATAACCACTGAAGATGGTCAAACGGTTATTATACATAAGCAAGAGCTACCCGAAATTGATGATGATGCTCAGCATGAGGTTATCATATCAGGTTTATAGACAAAAGCTACAACAGCAACAAAAACTGTTGCTGGTGGACTAACAATGCGAACAACAACATCAAACGCCACCGCCGGTGCTGCAGCAAGAACTAATGCTGAACATCAAAAATATCAATATCAGCAGCAACATCACGAGCATCATAATATGCATACAACAAACTTTACACTGTCACAACAGCATTATACATTTTTACATGATAGCAGTTCAACAACTACTACAGCGACACATTCTGCTGCTGCACGTCAACATTTAACACCATCTCAGCCTCCTCCTTTACATAATGTAAGCTATTATTATCAGCAACATAGTGCTACAGGTGAAATTGTTGTTGCTGGTGCACCGCCGCCACCACATCCATCTTCATCATCATCGTCTTTAGTTGCAGATGCTTATCAAAGTGCATAAATACTTTTTTACCCGTTTTATTTGTTGTATATACGATATTTAAAATTTTTTACCTTCTTAAATCAAATTATGTAAATCTGCCAAGTACATAAATCGCTAATAACACATTTTCTAAAACGTTTGAGCGTTCAATTATCCAAACTTTTTGTCTACTTTACACCTTACTCAATTAATGCTTTCTAAAATTTACTATATCTCTAGACTACGATTTTTTTTATGATTTCATAATTCCAGCAATGTAATTTAGCTGTAAGCGCAAGGCTTTATTTACGCTATCCCCCATTTTCACAACAACAATAATATAAGTTCTTCCCGGGTGATTTTTTATTTAAAGCATTTGATTTTTTAATTCTGCACATAGGTTTTTTCAATAAGAGAGCAACTGATATTGCTCAAAATTAGCATACCAAGTTTTTCCGCGCTAGGAAACCCATTTTTTGACAAACTTTTGCTTTGTTTTGACAAACAAAGGTGGGTTATGACATGAACGACCTATTGTTTATACAATTGAAAAGCATCCTACCATACTAAAAAAACGTTTTGTTAGTGTTTAAAAACCTTGAAGCAGGCAATTGTTGTTATGAATAATAACACTAGTTTACAGCTAAAATGCTCCATGAACACCACTAGCAAACTAGTAACTCGAACAAGCAGTACATGAAATTAAATATATTATAATTTCTCATCTTACATTAATAAATTATGATTCAATTTTTCCAATCTAAATAGATTTGACACAATTATGTCAAATAAAAATAGGAAAAAGCAATTGTCTGCTGTTTTAAATTTTGTGCTTTTACTACAAAAGATACAAATTTATGGGAAAATGTAAAAGTTACATGCAATTGAATAAAGTACCTAAATTGACTTTTTTAAATTTTTACGTTTTTTAATTTTGTACCTGGGTGTAAATAGTATGTACATTACGGAGGTTTTTTTTGTGCTCGTGTACCATAATATCTTTTCTTGTGGCACCACAAATATGTTCTAAAAGTATGAGCATGTAATTTTAAGATTTAGAGGTGTCCCTATCGCTTTGAAAATTCTCCATATAATTTATATAGGGAAATTCGAATTTTCACTGACGCTTCGAGATTTCAAATAAAATACTTCCTGTTTCTGAGGCTAAGCTTATTGATGGACTCAATATAAATTTCATTAAAAAAAAACCGAGATATCTGAAGCATCCCGAATACCTACAGATGCCGGTTGGAGCCTATTGAACGCTCGCCTTTCTTTTGTGTTAACTCAAATTAATATTTTTGTGCTTAACATATCTTCTTTTTTTTTAATTTAAAAATTAAATAATTTTACAATACTTTTAATAAATATTAACATTTTTAAATAATGTTATTTTTCACTTAACGCAAAAACAAATATATAAATATATATATACGAAGCAATAATAAAAAATATGAAAGTTACATTTTAAGTATGTATCTACTTATAATAGAGACTAATAACTAATGTAATATTAATTCTATAAAAATACGCTTTAGTATTTAGTATATATGTTTAATATATTACACAGTGTGCGCATTAGACAACTTGTTTTTTTACATCATCAAAGAAAATATGGTTTTCTTATGTATTTCTATGTATTCTAAAGGTTTTGAGATAGATTGAATAGTGAGTCACTTTCATAGAGTGATTTTTTATTATCCCAAAATTCATCAATCTAAAATTCGTAAAAAGGAAATTAAACAATCATTTGGAAGAATGCTGATCATGTAATATATTTGCTTAGTTAAAACTTGACAGTACTTGAAACCGAATTTAAAATTTTATTTTTTCGCCAAATTGTATTTTGTTAAATATTTCTTGAAACGGCTGAAAATTTAAAAAACTTAAATCGCCATCGTGCTTTGAATACATAAAGAAACCATATTTTGACTTGATAGAGTAAAATCGGTGCACACAGTGTTATTGATTAAATAATAATGTATTAATAGTAATTGTGAAAATAAGAAAAATTAAATTAATATACTTTAAATAAATAAACATGAATTTGTAGAAAATAAATAAGAAAATAAGTTTTAATTCTAGGTCAGAAAATAGATATAGAATGCGAAATAAAATTAATTGCATGCCAAAAATTGCGGTTAGACTCAATGTAATGTGACTAGAATATAAAGAGCAGACCGGGGAATTAGTGATTAAATTTCGCCAATGTGAGTACGGCTCCACTACCACTAAACGGGGAGTTGATTTCCACTACCCCTAAAAGTTAGTGTTAGTGAAAACTAAAATGCAGTCAAAATTTTTAAATAAATCCGCTGCTTGATACACAGGTTACAATCAGTTTTACTATTTTACCAAATTAGGATTGCTTTTTTGGTGGTTGTATACTTTTTCCTCAATTTGGTTACTTTTTGTCGAATATTTTCAAGAAGACTTTAATCACTGCTATTCCCGATTCCGTCGTAACAGTTAATAATTTATATCTCCTGGAACCGAAAACGTCTCAAAATTAAAGGAAGATTTTTTTTTAACGGGGCAACATTTAAAAAGTTTCCAATTAGATTCCAGAATACAAATAATTTGATTTTGTAAATGCAGGTACGAATTCGTAACTGTCGCCTACAGATTCTGACGTAGGTAAGAATATATTAGATTCTGGGCAATATTGCATTCATAGATTTATTAGGTTAGTAAAGTTAATGGCCCCTATTCAGAAATCCATCGAAGTCGAAACTTTCCTAAGAATCGTAACCTTGGTATTCTAGAATCCTTTTTTTTATTGTAATGTTTGAAAGTCGTAGCTGTTTTTTCTATACGCAAAATATATAGTTGTAAATTAACTTTTGTGCAGAAAAAAGGTTTTTAAAAGAAAAAGGTTGAAAATTAAAAATAAATATGTAGAAAAAAGTTTTGAAAATCAAATATATTTAATAAAATGGTTGTTTTTTTCGTTGCAGGTCTAAAGAAACAAACAAACTTCTTCTTTCTTTTAGTGGCACTTAAGGCAATTAGGGTCTAGGCCGAGCTTTTCGCATCCATTTATGTTGTACGCGTTATATTTATATTTACACATGAATGGAAGGGAAAAAGCTTTTCTTGGGCAATTTTTACTCTTATGTGGGTTTGCCATTGCCTACCAATGAGGTGGTATCGTGTAGAAAAATTGTTTTTTCTATCGTTTTTTTCATTAGCTTGTGCCGAGATTTGAAATACAGAGTCTCTGTGTAGCAGCCAACGCACTACCAACTACGCCACGGCGACTACTAATATGAAACACTGATGGAATAGATGGGCACTAAGCCAGAGATTGCTCAAGAGCTCAGTAGATATTGCAATTTCAACAGAAATCTTTGGGCCGCCTACAAAGTAAGCGTCCATATGGAAAAAGTAATATATTTTTTAAGTTGAATTTTATATTTTGCAGTTTTTTACAATGACATTTAATAAAATCTGAAATCTCAAACGTTCATTAAGCTGTTTAAAAATATTAGAAATCTTAAATTGTTTGAGGTATGGCTGAACTAAAAGTGTTATACATATAAGTAAAAACTTTCAAGTAACAGAAAGGAGATCAATGAGGCTGGATCGCCAACTATCGATTGCAGGCCATAAGTGCATTATAAGTCGATGTGATTAAACTACCTGGGTTAGAAATAAAGGAGCAAAGTCATTTGGCCACTCAGAAATACAGGTGCCATCTTCTTCCAGTGAGGCCGAATGTTCTTGGATGCGTAAATTGAATCCAAGGTAAGAGACGTCGCAAAGCCCATATGTTCTCTGCAAGCAATACGTACGATTTAGGGCAGCGACGAGCCGAGAATATGCGAAGTAAAGAATATTAAATGGAAAGATTGTGTGTCAAACGTTAATACAACAATCTCAAATTTATTTGCTGAATTTTTTTTGTCTACTTATTACTCGCTGTCTTCATTGAGCTAGCTCGATATGCCTTTAATCATTCCTGGGGATGTATTATCACATTTAAAATCATTAAAGACATCTTTTTTACCCGGAGCTGATAACATTCCCAGCTGCATTCTTAAAATGTGTGCAGATTTTTTATACAATCCTCTAACGGAGATTTTTAATGCATCATTAAAATCTGGCCATTTTCCTTCTTGTTGGAAAAATTCTTTTTTAATTCCACTTCACAAATGTGGTTTAAAGTCTGATGTTTCAAATTATCGAGGCATAACTAAATTAAGTGCTATACCTAAATTATTTGAAGCAGTCATCACCGATCAACTCTCCTTTTCTGTTAAATTTCCCTAATTCAGCACGGGTTTTTCAAGGGGAGATCTTTAGAGTTTTCGCGTTCTATTATGAAGGGATTTTCTAACGCCTTTCAAACAGACGTAATTTACACTGACTTTAATAAAGCTTTTGACAAAGTAAATCATAATCTTTTACTAATGAAACTTGACCGAATTGGCATTCCTCAAGCGGTTATTGACTGGATTATTTTGGACTAATTCTTTTTTCGCTCTTTATAAATGACCTTCTATCAATTATTCGATATTATAGAGTCTTGATGTTTGCAGATGATGTAAAGCTTTTTTTAACACATTATTTAACTTAACTTTCTGACTGGTGTTCCTTAAATTTGATGACTTTGAACCTGGATAAATATAAATTTATGATTTTTTCACGGAGGGTGCCATTGCTGGCAAATTATTATATTAGCACTAAACCTATGGCTAGAGTCTTCAATTGTGGTGATCTGGGGTGCCTATGGACCCTAAACTTCGCTTCAATTTACATATAAACTCATGTATAAATAAAGTCAAAGGTGTCTTAGGTTTTATTAAGGGGTGATTAAAGGAATTTAACGATGCATATATTACTAAAATGTTGTATATTTCACTTGTACGTCCGATTTTAGAATATGCTTCGAATGTTTGGTGTCCGCAATACAGTTGTTGCATTAATAACGTGGAGTCTGTTCAAAAAGAGTTTCTTTTATTTGCTTGAAGTTTGAACTGGAACTCCTTGACGAAGCTTCCGCATTATAAAAATCGTTTAAAATTACTCAATTTGCTTCCACTTGAAAACCGGAGAGTTATGTTGAACGTATGTTTTGCGTTCAAATTGTTGAATGGATGGACCGACTCTCCATATCCATTAAATTAACTATGCATTGGTGTTCCTTGTCGCGTTTCTAGAAACCTCATACCTATCAAGTTAAGTCTCTGTAAAACAAATAATCTTTATGTGCTAATAGATTTTTGTATCCCCGTTAATACCCTTAAACAAATCTTTGTTATATCATTTGAATTAATACTAACTAATGTGCCACGCAGCTGTTGATAAGCCAAATCTGTAGCTGCTATTGATGTTACCACCTGATTCTCAAAAACATCTCAGTTCGGACTGTGATTGTTTCGGTCGTATAAAGCAAATAGAAAAAACACTGGGATTCGTCGCAAAAAAAAAATTCAAAGCTTAACTACATATCTGAAATATTAAATAGATCTTCATGACAATGTTTGTGCGAAAACCGAAAAATTTCATGAATACCAGGAAAACAAATAGGCAGAGATCTCGACAAATTCAAGAAGAATCAACATATTAGTGGGTGGAGAATTTATGGGAAGTTAGTCAAGCGATATCTTAGAAGAGGAGCGCCACTACAATACAACAAAAGAAGAGATAACATCCACTCTTTCAAAACCGCCGCATCGACTAGGCATCTGCACTTTGCGATGTATTATTCTCTTCTTCGGCATACTACTGTGGGCAAAAAGTAGTAAGACTTTGTTCATAATTTCAAATTTTTGTATTCATTCTTCCAAATCTATTTCGTCCCCTTCAAAGTAATCCCCCCGGCCCCAATACACTTGTGCCAACGTTTTTTCCAATTCTCGAAAGAGTTGTTAAAGTCAATTTCCGGAATAGCCTTCAATGCGCTTAGCGATTCATGTTTAATGTCTTTAATTGACTCAAAACGGTGTCCACGAAGCGGTTTTTTGAGTTTAGAAAATAGCCAAAAGTCACACGGTGCTAAGTCAGGCGAATAGGGTGGTTGCGGAACGATATCAGTCGAATTATTAGCAAAATGGTCTCGTAAAACCAATGCAGTGATACTAGAATGATGTTTTAAAATGGTTTTCACTGATCCTTGCGATATTCCAACGATGCCAGTAAGGTCTCTGACTGTTAATCGTCGATTCTCGAGCACCAATTCCTTGATTTTATTGACGTGTTGATCATCAGTTGATGTTGATGGCCGTCCTGGACGTGGTTCGTCGTCAACGCGTTCTCGACCATCTTTGAACAATTTGTACCAATCAAAAACACTTGCTCACGACATACAATTATCACCGAAGGCCTTTTGCAACATTCTGAACGTTTCGGCACCAGAAAATTTGATTCCGCACACAAAATTTAATGGAACTTCTTTGTTGAATAATTTCACTCATTGTGAAAATCGCCGAATGCACTTTTTGTACTTCAGAAAGTCAGGCGTATACTAAACACTAATGATTATTTTGATGTGACATTTGGCACAGATGTCACCGACAGTCATACCAACCTTAAAAAAATAATATTTTGATGAATGGGTTTCCGCGCGAAATTTAAATTAAAAAGTCTTACTACTTTTTGCCCACAGTAGTAAATGGCTGCTGCAATTGAATCTATTTCTTCCCAAAAATAGCGAGCAAAACAGCTCTGATTCAGAAATATCAATTCTGCCGTAATCGTAGCTTAGTTCGTAATCGTAGAATAAATAATTCGTAATCGAATCGTAACTTCGTATTCAAAAATCCGTTTTATTTCATCCTAATGTTGGAAATTCATTACTTTGCTATTTTAGGATTCATCGCAATCGTAAAATAGCTGCTTTTTTTCTACGACGAAAAATAAATTAGTTTTGATTTGCTCTTTAATTTGGAAAAATTTATAGGTTTGCCATAGAAAGAATAACAACAATGTATACAGAACAGGATCAATTAGTATTTTATTTATTTTCTTTAAGGTAAAGAATTTTTATTTAAGGAAAAAAGTTTTTTTTATTATATAAAGCAATATATATAATATATAAAGCAATTTAACAATAGATTTAAAAGTAAATAAAATTTTAAAAGCATGCATGGTGAGTGCCCGGTGACACACCCTTATTTTACATTATTACATTTTCAACTTAAATTATGAGATCTTGAGTATTTTTCGTTTTAGTCTGGAGAAAGTCCACTGCGAATTCATCATCTTAGATGGTAGTTGATATGGATGGTTCAACATTCGTATTTGGTTTGAGTTAGATTTGGTCTTCATTTCATCTTTGAACTTGTAAATCACGATGTAGTTGTAGCGTTGCAATATTTCGACATTTGAACCATATCGGTTTAAAGATACTCTTGTACGAATTACGAATTACGACTGAGTAGCCAGAAGATATTTCTCAGTTTAAGATCTAGAGCTTTGCGCTCCGTAAATATGTGCGTTCTCCATGTGAGACGCCTATCCAGATGCATTCCTTATTTGCTAGCGAGATTTGTATTGCATTTAATATTAATATTTTGGATCATTTTTATTTGTGCAACCTGCCACTGTGGTGGGACAAAGGTAGTTCTGAACACAGCATTGTATGAAGTGTTGGGTTAAGAAGGTTAGTGTTTGCGTTTGCATGTTTCAATTTGTTTATAATTGACCGTACTTCGCTTTTTGGGAATAGAGATATCGGTAAATCCAATTTATATGGCTGAGCTAAGAGCTTGGATACTTCCACTGGTGGTTCGTCAGGATTAGAAATAATAACGAAGATAACAGGTGAAAAAAAATTAAATTATAAAATATAAAAAGGTGTCCAAACTCGTTGAGAGAGTCTGTACTCTAATAAATATTTTCTTTGTTTTTAATGTTTCTTTTTTCACATTTTTCATATTTAATATACGTTTTCATACAGGTTGGACCATTGATTTCGTTAAACAAAAATTTTCAATGTGTCAAATGAGTTCCTTGGCTGCTCTTGAAGTAGCCCATATCGAGCTGTACTTGACCTTGCTGCTCCAATTTAGACCTTAAGAGCCTCAATCTTGATTCTCTTCTACCGAATTTTGAACGTAAATTTCTTCCACTTTCGGAATTAAATTTTACAATTGAATTTTTAGTATTTCTCAACGTTGCTCAAACATATATAAGTACATATCTACCCATTTCGCTAACCGTAAATATAAAATTTATTTTCCGTCATAATATGAATGACATTAGAATTGCCAAATATAATTTACACCGAAATCAATTTCCAAATTTTAAATGGTACACCCTGTATATATATATAGCTGAAAACGGTAATTTGCATTTGCAGCGATTCCCAAACTTTTCCTATACATATATACATACATGTTTAAGCCATCATAATGGCCATTTCCTTTCTATATTTCGCTCTATTCATTCTTCTTCTACTCTACTCCCCACATTTAAACTTTTCTTCTTTTATTTCTTCTTTAGAATATATTTCTATTGAAAATTTCATTTTCCATATTTTCCAAATAAATTAATTTCGTTGAATTTAAATACGAATGTCAGCGTTTAATTTCATCAAATCCCGCCTTATTCCAATCTTTCTATCCAAAACAATACTAACTCACCGCGGAGTTTAACAATACATAAACACATATGTATCTGTAAACGGTTGGGTGGTTTACACGTTCAGCGGTTCCCAAACTTTTACACTTTTTAATCTAATTTGTTTCCATAATCTTTTTATTCTTTTTAACGATAATAATATAATAATGAGTTACGTTTATCCGACTTAATCGCTGAAGTTGTTTAAATTGTAGATCGGCCGAAGCAGAAATAAGTAAGTTTTTTATGCCAAATCCGAACGGCGAAGAGGCTTTTCATAGGCAATTTTTACTCTTGTAGATTACCTTTTTGTCCTTAAGTTTAACTTTTCATATCAAAGAAATATTTCTTATTTTAAATTTGATATTAGCTTTTGAGCAAAAGGTGCCATTGTGAAAGAGTTTATTTATGAACCCAGATTAGATTCAGGTTGTCGCATTCGTTGTGTGCATTCAAAAAACTACCAAGAATAACTGATTTTTGGAAAATAATATATTAAAATGTCAGAGGGTTGAATTCAAAATTAAACAACTTTTTTACTTTTTTTACTTTTTAATGGCACAACAGCCCATGGAGGGCCTAGGCCGAGCTTTTTCTCACTCACTCATGTTGTGCGTGTTATATTTGTACATGAATGGAAGGGACCTACAGTTTAATGCCGAATCCGAACGGCGAAGTGAAAAGCTTTTCATAGCAATTTTTACTCTTGCAGGTTTGCCATTGCCTGCCAAGAAGTGGTGCCGTGTAGAAAAATTATTTTTTTTCTACTTTTATTTTCTTTTTGCCTGTGCCGAGATGCGAACCCCGGACACTCTGCGTAGCAGTCCAACGCATTACCACTACGCCGCAGCGACCACTACAAAAATAAAACAACCTATATCTTAAAAGTTGTACTTGTCATGCGCACATTTTAGCTTTCATTGAAACTTGGCTGAAACCTTCTGTATGTGATACTAAAATTCTTTGTAAAAACTTTTAAATTTTTAAAAAAGACCGCGTTCAGAACGAAAATTATTTATTGCAATCTATTACAACATGGACAGGGGGGCCTGGGCGTAGGACAAGTTAAAGTTCGCGACAATCGCAGATGCGTCCATGGTCGATCCTTGCGCTTCTACGTTTCAAGTCGACACACAGCCTCCTCGTGGCGTCAACTGGATAGCGATCTGACAACCGTCAGTGAGTTAACTAATGTGTGCGGCGGGCTTCTCCATGTCCTTGAATGAATGTTTGTGCGTCGGGCTTGGAACCCACCACGTCAAAATATTTCCCCAATGAATCCTCAAACGAAGCCTCGGATATTTAACCACCCTAATGTTGACGACTCCCGCAAACGCCGAAAGGACAACGATTTACGGATATGCACCTGGAATGTCCGAACCCTCTACAGGGAAGGTGCCTCTATCCAGCTGGCTATACAGGGAATGCGATGAACGGGACAGGGTTGCTCCAAAAGAGTATCCTGTGATATCTACTACAGCTGTCATGCGTCGAGACACGAATTCGGTATTTATATGTGTAGCAAATCGCGTACGGATAGGTACAAAGGGAAAGCTGGATGTCGAAAAGCTGCAATAACAACAGATAGCCGAAGTCTTCGCCAACCAACTTGCACTCCTCCTATCGCAAAACACCCCTCAACTTGATGATATATACGCGCAGTAGACGCACATTTCCCGGTCTATGCGTACGGCTGCCGAAGAGGTGCTAGGCTACCACCGTCGACGGAGAAATATGTGGTACGACCAAGAGTGTCGCAGTGCTACTGAAGCAAAAAACGCGGTTTACAGAACCACCCTGCAGTCAGTGTCAACGCGAGCTACTAAGGAGCGATACAGAGAGTTGAGGAGGGTGGAGAAACGTCTTTTCAGGCGCAAGAAAAGAGATGAAGAAAGACGCGAGTTCAATGATATCGAAATGTTACGGGGCAGGAACGAAGTCCGAAAGTTCTTTGGAAGAATAAGACGCCTAACTGATGGTTTGAAGACCGGGGCCTCTTCCTGCAAGGATGAGGACGGAAATCTGGTGACAGATGTTCAGAGCATAATGAGATTATGGAGGGAGCACTTTTCGCAGCTGCTTAATGGCGATGACGGCAATAATCCCGCCACTGCGGAACCCACTCCGGAAACCCCAATCACTGACGGCGTTGAAGTACCACCGCCTGACTATGAGGATGTCTTAACAGTCATTGCTCGGCTGAAAAACAATAAGGCTGCAGGTACAGATAGCCTGCCTGCTGAGTTGTTTAAGACCGGAGGCGAAGAGCTCAAAAAACGCATGCATGAGCTTCTATGCAGAATATGGTCAGATTAAAGCATGCCAAGTGATTGGAACCTCAGCATACTCTGCCCAATCCATAACAAAGGTGATTTTACGATCTGCGCCAACTAACGTGGGATAAGCCTTCTTAATATTGCATATAAGGTTCTATCGAGCTGATTGGACCTTATCAGTGTGGCCTGATAAATCCACCATCGACCAGATAATTACACTACGCCAAATTCTGGAATAGACCCGAGAAAAATAGATCGACACCCATCATCTATTTGTCGATTATAAAGCCGCCTTCGACAGCACGATTAAGGATCACTTGTACGCCGCAATGTCTGATTTTGGTATCCTTGCAAAGCTCATTCATCTTTGCAAAATGATACGGACCAACACCTACAGCGCAGTGAAAATTGGGACAGACCTCTCCGCGCCATTTGATACCAAAAGAGGTTTCAGACAAGGTGACTCCCTATCGTGCGACTTCTTTAACCTTATGCTGGAGAAAAAATTCAAGCTGCGAACATCGACATCTCTGGCAGTATCTTCTACAAGAGTGTCATGCTGCTAGCATACGCTGATATTGACATCATTGGCAAAAACGCTCGAGCACTCAGTGCAGGATTCTCCAACCTGGAAAGGGAGTCTCGTAGAGTGGGTCTAGTGGTGAACGAGGATAAAACGAAATACCTTATGTCAGCCAACAAAGAGTCACGGCGTTTTGGACAAAATGTCACTGTTGACAATTATACTTTTGAAGTCGTCAAGGATTTCGTATATCTAGGATCCAGCATAAACACCAACAATAATGTCAGCCTTGAGATCAAGCGGAGACTAACTCTTACCAACAGGTGTTACTAAGGGCTCAGTAGGCAATTAAGAAGTAGAGCCCCCTCTCGACCGACAAAAATAACGCTCTATAAGTCCCTCATCCTTCCCGACCTAATGTATGGCGCTTCGCTATTTGTACATTAATGGAAGTGACTTAAAGTATTATGCCGAATCCGAACGGCGAAGTGAAAAGCTTTTCCAAGAGGTTGTGCTGTGTAGAAAAATTGTTTTTTCTACATTTTGAATTTGCCTGTGTCGATATTCGAACACCGAACACTCTCTGTAACAGTCCAACGTACTACCTCTACGCCACAGCGACCACTGAAGTGAAAATTGGGCCCATTACGCTACCTTGTGGATCACCAGCTTTTATTTGGTAGAGTTTGGTCACTTCAGCACCCTGTTTTACAAAGAAGTGAGGATTGTCGATATACGATTTGAGGAAAATGTATAACTTGCTTGGAAGAATATACTACACAATACATCTGATTGTTGGGTATGAGATTTTTGCTTGGTTTTCCAGGTTTTAAAACCATAATTATTTTTGCCACTTTCCATTGTGATGGAAAAAATCATCTACATAGTGTAGCGTTGCAGACTTGTGTCAAGAATATTCCTCCCTGTTCCGGTAGTTCTTTCATAAACTTTCCAGTTATCACATAAATCATAGCCGGGTGTTTAACGTGGCTTTAATGTACAATGGGAACATAGGTATATCAAGTTGATTGATTGAGATATCTTAAGACTTCACTCGATATTTCATCAGATGGTTCATCGGAATTTGGTATGAATACACTATTGAGGTGCATCGCAAAAGTTTGTGCTTTTTCAAGATCACTTTTTGACCATATACTATTATTTTTTCGAAGTTGTGGCGGAGATTGTGTTGGTCGCCTTCCATAGCGAGTAATCTGTAGTAATAGAGGCATCTAAAACTTCGAGATAGTTTTAATATTTGCATTTCTTTCGTTTACTAACATAATTTTTAGTTCTTTATTCATGACTAAATATTTTTTGTCGGTAGAGGAGCTTGTTTGTTGGCATTTTTTCTTATTTTCCATTTTTCTTTTATTGTGCTAGTTTTCGTATGTACAAGGATAGAAGTCCAAGTCGATTTATATACGCAGCTGGTGAAGTGTTCAATTGCTGCTCTTGTGTTATTCTTTGTTTTTAATGGCAATGTAACATTAAGTGCGCATCCACACAACTCACGAAAGTAAGACCAATAAGTTTTACCATAACGGTTTACACATGGTTTATCGAATTGGTTTAGATTGGTTTAAAGTGTTATGACAACTGAAGAATGATTTTATGATAACTTGAAAATTTGTAATGAAAAGATCAATTACTTACTTACTTACTTAGCTGGCACTACAACCGATGATCGGTCTTGGCCGCCTCCACAAAGCTTCGCCAGTCACCTCTGCTATGCGCGCGCTGGCGCCAGTTGATAAGGCCAAGTGCAGTCAGGTTGCCCTGCACTTGATCTTTCCAATGGAGATTAGGACGTCCCCTTCTGCGTGTTCCTCCACCGTGGTTCGAATAAAACACCCTTCTAGCCGGAGCGCTTTCTTCCATTCGCTCAACATGACCCAGCCAGCTAAGCCGCTGGAGTTTTATACGCTTGACTATGTCAGTGTCGGCGTACAGCTCATACAGCTCATCGTTCCATCTTATTTGATACACGTCGTCCACGCATACTGGACCGTAGATCTTACGGAGTATCTTCCTCTCGAACGCTCCTAACAGCCTCTCATCATTGATGGTCAATGTCCACGTCTCTGCGCCATATATTAGGACGGGAAGGATGAGGGACTTATAGAGCGTTATTTTTGTCGGTCGAGAGAGGGCTCTACTTCTCAATTGCCTACTGAGCCCGTAGTAACACCTGTTGGCAAGAGTTAGTCTCCGCTTGATCTCAAGGCTGACATTATTGTTGGTGTTTGTGCTGGATCCTAGATAAACGAAATCCTTGACGACTTCAAAAGTGTAGTTGTCAACAGTGACATTTTGTCCAAGACGCCGTGACTCTTTGTTTGTTGACACAAGGTATTTCGTTTTGTCCTCGTTCACCACTAGACCCACACGACGAGACTCCCTTTCCAGGTTGGAGAATGCTGCACTGACTGCTCGAGCGTTTTTGCCAATGATGTCAATATCATCAGCGTATGCTAGCAGCATGACACTCTTGTAGAAGATAGTGCCAGAGATGTCGATGTTCGCAGCTCGAATTATTTTCTCCAGCATAAGGTTAAAGAAGTCGCACGATAGGGAGTCACCTTGTCTGAAACCTCTTTTGGTATCAAATGGTGCGGAGAGGTCTGTCCCAATTTTCACTGCACTGGTGGTGTTGGTCAGTGTCATTTTGCAAAGACGAATTAGCTTTGCAGGGATACCAAAATCAGACATTGCGGCGTACAAGTGATCCCTAATCGTGCTGTCGAAGGCGGCTTTATAATCGACAAATAGATGATGGGTGTCGATCTGTTTTTCTCGAGTTTTTTCCAGGATTTGGCGTAGTGTGAATATCTGGTCGATGGTGGATTTACCAGGCCTGAAGCCACACTGATAAGGTTCAATCAGTTTGTTGACGATGGGCTTCAGTCTTTAGCACAGTACGCTCGATAGAACCTTATATGCAATATTAAGAAGGCTTATCCCACGCTAGTTGGCGCAGATCGTGGAATCACCTTTCTTATGGATTGGGCAGAGTACGCTGAGATTCCAATCACTTGGCATGCTTTAATCTGACCATATTCTGCATAGAAGCTCATGCATGCGTTTTTTGAGCTCTTCGCCTCCGGTCTTAAACAACTCAGCAGGCAGGCCATCTGCACCTGCAGCCTTATTGTTTTTCAGCCGAGCAATGGCTGTTAAGACCTCCTCATAGTCAGGCGGTGGTACTTCAACGCCGTCAGTGATTGGGGTTTCCGGAGTGGGTTCCGCAGTGGCGGGATTATTGCCGTCATCGCCATTAAGCAGCTGCGAAAAGTGCTCCCTGCATAATCTCATTATGCCCTGGATATCTGTCACCAGATTTCCGTCTTCATCCTTCCAGGAAGAGGCCCAGGTCTTCAAACCATCAGTCAGGCGTCTTATTCTTCCAAAGAATTTTCGGACCTCGTTCCTGCCCCGCAACATTTCGATATCATTGAACTCGCGTCTTTCTTCATCTCTTTTCTTGCGCCTGAAAAGACGTTTCTCCTCCCTCCTCAACTTTCTGTATCGCTCCTTAGCAGCTCGCGTTGCAACTGACTGCAGGGTGGCTCTGTAAACTGCGTTTTTTGCTTCAGTAGCATCGACGGTGGTAGCCTAGCCCTACGCATAGAGCGGGAAATGTGCGTCCACTGCGCGCATATATCATCAAGTTGAAGGGTGTTTTGCGAAAGGAGAAGTGCAAGTTGGTTGGCAAAGACTCTGGCTGTCTGTTGTGATTGCAGCTTTTCGACATCCAGCTTTCTCTTTGTACCTATCCGTACGCGATTTGCTACACATATACATGTGCAGACCTTGGCTGCAACCAAGTAGTGGTCTGAGTCGATGTTTGCACCACGTATTGTGCGTACGTCTAGTACATTGGAAGCGTGCCTTCCGTCGATCACAACGTGATCAAGGCCAAGTGGCCTTATGGATATCTTTATGTTGGAATCTGGTGCTACTAACTGTCATGTTTCGTCGATCGTCGGCGAAGTCGATCAGTCTCATACCGTTATCGGTGGCTTCGTCGTGGAGACTGAATTTTCCGATCGTCGGACTAAAGAGACTCTCCTTGCCTACCTTGGCATTAAAGTCGCCGAACACGATTTTGACATCGTGGCGGGGGCAATGCTCATGTTTTGTCAAGGAGCTCGTAGAAGTCATCTTTGGTCGTTTCATCCTTCTCATCCTTCTGGGCATGGACACAAATTAAGCTGATGTTGAAGAATTTTGCCTTGATGCGGATAGTGGCTAGGCGCTCGTTCACGGTCGTGAACCTCGAGACTAGATGACGCAGTCTCTTCCCAACCACAAATCCAACACTAAATTCGTGTCTCGACGCGTGACAGCTGTAGTAGATATCACAGGATGCTCTTTTGGAGCAACCCTGTCACGTCCATCGCATTTCCTGTATAGCGGTGATGTCAGCTCTATACTGTTGGAGGACATCTACCAGCTGGATAGAGGCACGTTCCCTGTAGAGGGTTCGGACATTCCAGGTGCATATCCGTAAATCGTTGTCCTTTGGGCGTTTGCGGGAGTCGTCAACATTAGAGGGGTTCGTTATCCGAGGCTTGTTTTGAGGATTCATTGGTGGGTATTTTAACGTGGTGGGTTCCAAGCCCGACGCACAACCATTCATTCAAGGCCATGGAGAAGCCCGCCGCTCACATTAGTTAACTCACTGACGGTTGTCAGATCGCTATCCCGGGGACGCCACGAGGAGGCTGTGTGTCGACTTGAAACGTAGAAGCGCAAGGATCGACCATGGACGCACCTGCGACTGTCACGAACTTTACCTTGTGTCCTACGCCCCAGGCCCCTGAAAAATTCAATTAGATAAGGTTTTTTTTTGGTCTGATGGGAAGGGCTTCCTGATGAAATAATGTCCAGGTTTAGGTTTTGAATGGCGGATAGCAATTGTTGCCCTTTGGTGGTAACTAAACGAGAGCTCCATACTGTCTGCCTAGCATTATAGTCTCCTCCAGCTACGAATCTGTAGCCAAGGGTTTTAAAGAAAATTACGTAGTCATCTTGATTTATTTTGTGTTTTGGCGAACTATAATTTACCAATCTACAATAATATTTGCAGCTTGGTTTAAAGATTTGGTTTAGATTGGTTTAAAGTGTTATGACAACTGAAGAATGATTTTATGATAACTCGAAAATTTGTAATGCAAAATTCAATTAGATCAGGTTTTTTTTGGGTCTAATGGGAAGGGCTTCCTGATGAAATAATGTCCAGGTTTAGGTTTTGAATGGCGGATAGCAATTGTTGCCCTTTGGTGGTAACTAAACGAGAGCCCCATTCTGTCTGCCTAGCATTATAGTCTCCTCCAGCTACGAATCTGTAGCCAACGGTTTTAAAGAAAATTACGTAGTCATCTTGTTTTATTTTGTGTCTTGGCGAACTATAATTTACCGATCTACAATAATATTTGCAGCTTGAATTAATTATGTACAAAATAAATTTATCTCGTAATGCTTGATATTGCTATTTATTAGTGCAGATCCACCATAAGTAGGCTTTACTATCGGGTGCATAGTATAATAGAATTTCATATTTTATGTGTTTAAATAGCTTTTTTGGATGAAATGTGTTTCGGAAATTAAGAATGCATCACATTTAGGAAGATTTTGATCTCAGGAATATGGTTTAACAATCTATTTGCATTCCAGCGTTAATTATTTTAATGTTGATTTTGACTTGATTTTTACAATGAGATTTGCCATTGAAGTCATTTGTTGCATTATTTCCTTTAGGAGATTCGTTTAATGTCTGGGGATCATTGGGTGGTTTCATTTTGCTGATTGAGTTTTGGTGGAGTTTTGCTGTCCATGGTGAAGTGTTTTGTTGTTTTGGCCAGGTGCTTAATTTTTCTAAATAGTTCCTCTTACCGATTGAGCATAATCGGTAATTCACGATTTGGGCGTGGTGGTTCAAATACGATTCGGCTATGCATTATGCTTTTTACTTCATAAATATCTGTATTATTATTATTTAGTTCTAGCTCGGCTGTAAATAGAGGAAGTGGGCGTTTCGTAACTTACTTTACTTTACTTTTAATGGCACAACAGCTCATGGAGAGCCTACGCCGAACTTTTCGCATCCACTCATGTTGTGCGTGTTATATTTGTACATGAATGGAAGGGACCTACAGTTTAATGCCAAATCCGAACGGCGAAGTGAAAAGCTTTTCATAGCAATTTTTACTCTTGTAGGTTTGCCATTGCCTGCCAAGAGGTGGGCCGTGTTGAAAAATTATTTTTTCTACTTTTTGATTTTGCCTGTGCTGAGATTCGAACCCCGGACACTCTGCGTAGCAGTCCAACGCACTACCACTACGCCACAGCGTTTCGTAACTCTATGTTTAATATTCCAGATATTTGTAACGACATGACCCAGATCTCTAAGTTCATGTTTAACATCATCCACATTAACGGATGTATATTTTTTAAGACCACTTTAAAACATTTTTGGTGTTTTTGTTTGAATGTTTAGAATTCAGTTTCTTTAATTTCTAATTGTTTGACAATTGCAGTTTATGTTTCTGATGTTTTCAGTTGGATTTTAACTTGTTTCAGACTAAGCACTTTGCGGTCATACTGCCCATTGGCATGTTCATTTAGCAAATTATATAGCAACCTTGACAACGAATATAGGTAGCGGTCTTTTTTTAGCTTTATCTGCAACCTCAGTATATATATTTTCTTGTTGATCTCTTAGATCTAGGAATGCAAAACTATTAGATGTGGACTCTTGGTTCCTAGCCTGTAAGTGTTTAATTTTGATTGTTTTGAGGCTTTCTGCATTTTTACTGGACTATCCCACTGTTTTTTTGGCTTGACACTTCAAATCATTTTTCTTTATATTCATTGTTAACTTTGTTTTCTTTAGATATGTTGCTGAGAAAGTTTTGGGGCATGTTAACCGCATTTTTCTTATTTTGGTAACATGACTTTGCTTTCCCTAGCTTGAACTCATTGATGACTTTCAGAAGACATAAGGACGAATTCATAATTTTTTCCGATTATTGTATCTACTTGTATATGTTATTGTTGTGGGTACTGCATAGCTGATGCAGTTTTTGAATCTGTTTTAGATGTGTCTAACAATATACTTACTTAGTGGAGACATAAATACTGTTACACACATTTGATGTTATAAAATTAAAAATAATTAATTTTTTTTTTCAATTTTTTAAAATATATTTATTGATATATATTGTATACAAAAATCAATTACTTATTCGAAATGCCCGCCTTTGGCCTTCACGCACGCCTTAAGTCGCACTGGCATCACACACTTAAGTCAATAGCATCACACACTTCGTGTATTGGAAAAGTGCTGACAGCACGAATCAAAGCAGTCTTCAGAGAATCAATGTTGGGATATCTTTTGTGGCAAAACATTTCCTCTAAAACTGTCCATAATTTTTATCCAGTGTGTTCATATCAGGGCTGCCAGACGGCCGTTCTTCAGAGCAAATGAAAACTGGCAAATGGTTTTGAAGCCAGGTTTGGGTCGTCTTAGCCTGATGGGCTGGCGCAGAATCCTGCTGGAAAGTCCACGGCTGGTTTTGGAAGAGGGAAACCATTCCCTGTGGCTTCACAACAGACCATTGTCGACCAGTGGGATCAGTTCTTCAGTGCTTCCTTCATCCGTAAACAAGATTTTTCTGTGTCAGTTAAACACACCAAAAGACTTTTGAATTTTTCTACCCTATTTTTTTCAAAGCTGCAGTCAACAAATGCCCGGTGCGACGTTTGAAGGCAACAAGCCCCAATTTCTGATTGATTTTCTGTTATCGGAGCGGATATCGCTGAATTCTTGATTTGACGGCTTTGACGACTTGCGGCGTGCGAACTGTACGTGGACAGCCCGACCGGTGGCGGTCTTTGATATCTCCAGTCTCCTCAAACAGTTTTATGCACCGATAGACGAACATGCAACTAATCCCAAGTGGGCGGAGCGTTTTGAAAATATCGCCTTTTTTTATTTCACGCTTAAAAAGTGCTATAACAGCGATACGATTCTTATTATCTGACCACTCCATGGTGGAAGCTGACACAATTTTAAATTCTCGTTATAGACTAACGCTATAGAGGTTAGCTTTCATAAACCATGTGTTAATAACAGGATATGTTCAATTCTACTATTGGAATGGGTGTGTTCAATGTTGTAACAGTATTTATGTCCCTACTAAGTAATACTTTTGGGTGAGTGGGCGACACTCATGGTCATTTAATGTGTTTTTATACCAGTTATTCCATTAGGTTGAGCACAAATCCAGTATAAGTATTTAGTCCTATCCATTCACACTACGCAGCGCTGGTTGCAGCAACGACATCAGCACTGACAGATAAGACACCTGACCTGATTAACACCTGGAGTTTGAGTTAAAATCAAAACGAAATGTTGCACGGAAATATATAATCTCTTCGGAACCAGCTGGTTCCGTTATCAGTTATCTTAGTGGTAAATCTTTGTTTTTCTATAATCCATATAAATTCTTCAAATATTTTCACTGAATGGTATTACTGAAACATACCCTTTACTATATACTTATATTTATATTTATTCTCTTATCACTACTCGACATAATGGTCAAAATTATTTTCTGAAACTAGCGTTAATGTCAGATTTTTTTTTGTATATGCAATACAAGGGAAAAATTATTTTTGTATACTTATTGAAGCGTGAGCCTCTCCTTAGTTAATTTGTCTTTGAGGACGAGTTGCAGTTTAATATGTAGAGCTTCTGTCTGAAAACGGCCTTGGAGCACAAAAATTATACAACCTTTCAAACAGCAGCAGTTCAGAAACATGACGACAGTATTCTGATTGCATATTATATCCATATGTGGTTTACCCATTACATTAGTCTGATGACTTTGAATTCGTATGTGTCCGCATAAGGTTCGCTGAGCAATATTTATTTAATACATGTTCTTAGCAACAATTTCCTCTAAAATTATAACAACTGATTCGATGATTGTCTTTGGTGATTTTAATTTGACGAGTGTTACTTGAAACTTTTGTGAAGAAGTTCGGCTTCTCTACCCTTGCACTCCTATAGAACACAATAACAACATTTTGGATATACTTCCTGAACTAAGTGTGTATCAGATTAATAACATTGTTAATAAGAACGGAAAATGTTTAGATCTTGTATATGTAGGTGATGACTCAAAATTTGTATTTCCCGTTACGAACCCTACGCTTTACCTCAGGATGGTCATCATCCTACCTTAGCATTATCCTTTGAATTACCTTACAGTCTAAATATTGATACAAAAACTGTTAAATTGAAACACTGAAGAAACACAAGAAACACACTGAAACACTCACAAGAACTAATTCTAATAAACTCGTTGATATTCTTGAAATTTCGAACTTGTACACTGTTTTTGTCAAATCCACATATTTCACGTTTAACTCCAATGACAATGACTTTAACCTCATCGCCATTAATTCATTTAATACTATTTGATTTCCCACCATAGATCCTCTTGATGTTCTTTATCATCTTAAGGCTTTTCAGCTGTCATTTGTATCTACCCAATAATATTTTCTCATAAAATCAAACATTATCACGTTCATGAATATAAAATTATCGCTGCGGACAAGAATATACATATACGAGTATATATTATAAAACCCTTCAAGTGTTTATAAAATTTCCATAAAAATCAATCGATTATCAACATGCAATTTCATCCGAAATATTTCCAGTAAGGTAAAGTGAAAATAAGTATCGTCCGTTATTCTCTCACTTGTACATGTTTATACCTAGTATACCTATTTCTACCACGCGAGGTCAAACGACCACTTTAAGAAAAAAACATTAATAATATAGAATGTTATTTTAGTCAATTGGAAGGTGAACAAAATATTTACTTTTATTTAGAAACAAATAATACACATTTTATTAATTTTACAGCATTTTTACAAATAACAGGTGTGCTAATTGCACATTTTCCGCATATGTATTTTTTACATTTTAGACAGATTTTGTTCATTTTATTGATTTTACAAAATCTTATTTGACAAGCTTTCTTTTCATAGATATCTACATGATTTGTTTTTGATGAATTTTATTTGCTTCTTAGATGTTTCATGTTTTGATATTCAGTCGCAAGTTCTTGTGCCAGTTGAAATAAAAATTCTTGCCTCGAAATCTTCTCACCCGTCATTTCTTTGTATAAAATCCAAAAATACCTGTAGTGGCCATCTTCTAGATTTAGATATAACACTAAATTTTCTGGCCATTTGGTCGGTTACATCTACACCGAATTTTGTTCTATTGTAGAATGGAATTGTCTCTGGTTTTTGAGCAGCACTTTTATCAATTTCAATGGATGAATGCATAGAGCTAAGCATTAATACTTTTTTATTGGGTTTAGTTTTGTAAATTATCAGAGTAGAATTGTGTGACTGATACAACATTGTTGAAAAACATTTCATATTATGTTCTGCTTGTCTTGCCAATTTTGGTAGCTGCGAATGGTTCCAACCCAACTAGGGTAGTTTTTTTTCTAGAAGTTTATTGGCCAATGATAGACTTGTAAAAAAATAATCGTAGTTATATTTCTTCCATTTACTGTATATTTTTCTGCTAATTTCAAGGTTACAAACTCCCCAAGTGGAACTGCAGACTCTCCTTTCATCCTTTCATATATATGGGAAGCTGTTTACTACATACTTACTATTTACATCACAAACTAACCAGAACTTTATGACAAATTTATCCGGTTTATTGGGGATATATTGAGTAAATGGACATCTTACTTTCGTTGCAAACAATTGCTCATCTACAGTAGGATATGGTCCTGGTTTATAACGGTTTTGAATATTCATAATAAACTTATTATAAACTTCTTTATTATTGTCGTCAAATCGTATAAATTGCTGGACGCAATTTCTTGTTCCATAAATTTGATAATTCCATATTTTTAGAATCATATGCGCCGCGTGCATACAAAAGTCCCGTTCTATGTATATACTTGATAGTAATTAGTCATGGATAACACGAAATGTTAACGTACTCAAATAACCGCGTTTGGTAGGTATAACGGACTCCGATTATTTTTCGCAAAGTAAGTAATAAAAAAATGTTTGAATGAGTCAAAACAAGTTGCACGTATAAAATAATAAAAGTCCTAAAATTAAATAGCTATACAATAACGTTATGCATAACAAATTCATAACGAAATTATAAAAACGGTATTTTGACCACGCGTGGTAGGAATAGTGTTAATAGAAAATAAAACTTTTTTCCCACCAAATCGATGTTTGCAAAAATTATTTTAGCAACATAAATTTGACAAAGATCCCATAGCGGAAGAAATATTCGTCTGGTGGTGAGTAGATATTCAGAAATAGAAAGGGACACTTTTTTTTAACGTGCAAGCAGTGTGTAACGCAAACTTGGAAATATTAGACCTCGTGTGAAGACCTGACTCAGCAAATGATAGCAACATTTTCAATAATAGTTATCTTAAATCCAGGTTTGATCAAAAAGAATTTAAAAACTGTTTTATCTTGTTCGATAGTGGATATGTTGTTAGTGAAATTATGAGACTCATCTTTTGCAAATTTTTTCTGATACCTGCGAGAAACATTTTTGGAAAACTTATCGATAAAAAGTTGTAGACCATAATCGAAAATTATCGAGCATTAGCAAGATGGAATTTCATCTATGAACATAATAAAAAAAAAATATTGCCTATCTCGAGGAAGACTTGTATTTCTCTCGTGGAAACCTATTTTTCCTGTGGACTCTCAAATTGAACTTGTTGGTAGGATCCTGAGCTTGGGTTTCATCTTGAATTCTAAGCTTACAAGCTGTGGCCACATTAATGGTTTTGTCTATAAAATCTACAATGTCTTACACGAACTTCGATTATCTGCCGAATATACTCCTCCTGCAATGAGAGTTAACCTTGTTAAACAGTTAATCGTTCCTCACATTACCTATTTTAATGTTGTCTTTACTAAACTAGACTCCACCTCACAGCGCAAACTTGTACCTGAGTTTAACAATGCAATTCGACGTTCCTTTGTACTTCCATATTTCTAATAAATCTGCTTGTATTCTTGGAGTGGAATTAACTGACTATTTGGCTACACGTAACATAATTTTTCACCGGATCATTCACTCCAAAACGACTACATATTTGTACGATAATTTGCAATTTCTCCACTCCACTCAACCTATTATTCCCATCATGTCGATTCTTCTTTATCAACGCCATTAAACTATGGAACTCACCTCCACCCCATCTTCTCCGGATGGCTAATACAAGCAGGTTCAGGAAAGTAATTTTCCAACATTACTCCACAAACATGTTAACTTCTTAATTTTAACTTTTTTTTTCATCTATTCGCTCTCACTCACTCCTCTTTATTTCTGGCTATTTTTCGTTCTTCTTTATTTTTAATTTTATATTATACCATAAGTAATGATTTAATATAAAATAATTTAACTCTAATTGAATTAACTCTAATAATTAATTTAACTCTAATTTGTTTCCTTGTTTATTTTTTACTTCTTGGTGTACATTAAAATAATTAATTCTTATTGTACTACAAATTATAAATAGCTAAATAATAATAATAATTAAACTACATGCATGGAAAAAACTTAAACCTTCTTCTTTTTTTTAAAGTTCATGTCAACACACAGTGTGATAGGTGGGAAGATTGATAGGTGGGAGGAAGAAGGAGGGAGAATGAGAGAGGAAATGCAATCACAGGACACCGACAAAGAGCCCATGGAGGTCGAGTTTTTCGCATCTATTAGCGTTATTTGAGTTATATTTGCACGGAACGGACCTTCAGTTTAATGCCGAATTCGAACTTTAGAAAAGAAAATCTTTTCGTTTGCCGTTGGCATGCAAAAAATTGGTTTATTTTCTACATACTTCTCGTTTTGTTGCCAATTTGATACTTTTCGTACTCAAAGTAGAACATTTCTTTTGATAAAACTGAACTGAGGTAAAGAAGGGTCTGGGGGCGGAGAACACAAGGTAAAGTTGATTATAGCGGCAGATTCGCTTCTACTTCTCAAGTCGACACACAGCTTCCTCGTGGCGCCCCTGTATGGCGATCTGACATCCGTCAGTGGGCTAACTAATATGTGCGTTTCTCCTTGGCCTTCAATGAACGATTGTGCATCGGACTTGTGTAACTAACTTCCACCTTCCTCAAGGCTCATATCATGTGAGGTGGTCGCTGCACACCTAGCAATGCTTCAGTTTTAGCTCAGGGAAAATGGGAGTGAGCTAACCTCAATGATATGATGTGAAGAGTTACATTAAATTTTATTTCAATGCAGCTCATACAGTAGAAAAAATCCTAAAAAGTAATCTCCATAAGAAAACTATTGAACAAGTATGTAACTACCACCACCAAATGAATAACAAAATTAAATTTAGAGGGGGAAAGCTGATAGTCCTTGAAATCTCTGCCGACCCTACCTGATATCGATGAATTACCATACTGTCGATATCCCATTGCTTCACTTATCTACTGTTCACCCTTACATTTCATCAAATAATAATATTTTAAAATTTCATTATTACTTAGTTTTATTTTTACAAACTTATTCTAATTATTTTATTATGTAAATATTTCATTTCATTAACGTATTACTTAGTATTTACGAAGATTTTATTTAGTTTTAAGATACCGTAATAGTAAAACAGTAAATAATTAAAATTCCTAAAAAATCACCTATTAATAAATTTTCCTATTGGCCTAGTAATATTATGTGGTATAGTTAACTACCCAAATAGAATATAAAAAAAATAAAAACGGTAAATCTGTGAGAGTGTGGTGAATATTATTTTGGAGAGAGCAGTTATAGTTAAAAGCAAAGATAAATAAATGATTGAGAGATATGCGTGTGGTGTGATTACACACCCGCAAAAAAAAATGTCATAGTATATAATTAAAAGGTGTTTTTTCTAGAAGTGTGGTTTTCAATCTGGCAATACTTTTTTTTCGGAGTTAGTCTTTTTGACAGCTGTCACTTAATTTATGCTCAGTTTGGTTTGCGATTTTATATTGAATAGACTTACGCCTGAACAATGTTTGCCAATTATTGAAATTTATTATCAAAATTCATGCGCTGTGAAAAAAGTGTCTCGCAAGCTATCCATTTAGCGACGAGGCTCATTTTTGGCTCAATGGATACGTGAATGAACAGAATTCCCGTATTTGGAGTCAAGACCAGCCAGAGGCAATTCAGCAGCTACCAATGCATCCCGAAAAATGCACTTTTTGGTACGGTTTATGGGCAGGCGGTATTATTGGGCCGTACTTCTTCAAAGACGATGAAGGCCGCAACGTTATGGTCAATGAAGAAAGGTACCGTTCGATTATAACACTTTTTTTGGCAAAAAATGCTAGAATTAGACTCGGCCGACATGTGGTTTCAACAGGACGATGCCACATGCCACACTGCACGCGAAACCATGCATCAATTGAGCGGCGAATTTGGTGAGCAGTATATCTCACGTTTTGGTGTAGTCAAGAAATCACCAAGATCGTGTGATTTTACCCAGTTAGACTATTGTTTGTGGAGCTATGTTAAGTCTCTTGTCTACATAGACCAGCCAAACACGATTACTGCTTTGAAAGCCAACATTGAATGCGCCATTGAAATTATCTTTAAAAAAAAGTAAATTGATTTATTTACATTTCATTCACTTTTGTAAAATTTCTGTTTGTCTTTTTCATTTTTAAAAACTAAACTCTTATGAAAACCACCCTTTATATATCATATAGTAAATGTTTTGTAAGTGGAAAGTAAAAATTTAATTCTTCAGTATTGTATATAAATCAAATACATCTCTTAATTTTTTTAATATATTTGTGGCCCTGAAAAGGACCTTTGGATGCGAAAATTTTATTTTAATTTGATAAAATAGAACATATTTATTTTGAGCTGGTGTATTTAGTTACGGCTTTTTTTTGTTGTTGTAACATTTTTCAAGTGAATAAAATATTATTTATACTCCCAAGTAAATCCCAGTACATACTAATATTTGCAAATCAAGATGTCTGATACTGCTGTTGTATCTGTGGTTAGGAGCTTGAATAGGATTCAACAAAATAATTTTAATTACTGTAATTCTTTCAATTATTATTGGGTCATTAGGAGGTTTAAATCAAACTTCTTTACGAAAATTAATAGCTTTTTCCTCAATTAATCATTTATGATGAATACTTTCAGCTTTATACTCTAGTGCTATTTCTCCAGTTGCTGCTCCTGTTGAAAAAAAAGTTACTACAAAGAAATCTGCATCTACTGCATCTACTAAAGTTAAAAAGCCATCGGCAGCTCCTACTCATCCACCAACTCAACAAATGGTTGATGCATCAATTAAAAGTTTAAAAGAACGTGGTGGTTCATCATTATTAGCTATTAAAAAATATATAAGTTCTACATATAAATGTGATGTACAAAAATTGGCACCATTTATTAAAAAATACTTAAAATCAGCAGTTGCTAGTGGTAAATTAATTCAAACCAAGGGTAAAGGCGCATCTGGATCATTTAAATTGTCTGCGAGTGCCACAAAAGAACCAAAATCTAAATCTGTGAAATCTATTGAAAAGAAAAAGAAGGTAACATCTACTATCGCAGCAAAGAAGAAAACATTATCATCATTAAATGTAGTTAATAAAAAGGTAGCTAGTGGTGAGAAAAAAGCAAAAAAGGCTGTAGCTGGTAAAAAGACGGTTGAGAAGATGAAAACTGAAAAGGCAAAGGTAAAGAATATCAAAAAAGCTGGTACAGTTAAAGTAAAAACTACTAAATCATCTGCTATAAAACCGAAAGCACCCAAAGCAAAAACATCTACTTCTGCCAAACAAAAAAAAGCAACAGTTTCCGCTTCTAAAAAAGTAGCCGCTAAAAAAACAGCAGCCAAAAAGTAATTATTTTTCAATTATTTCAAAAGTCCTTTTCAGGACTAAAAAATATTATTTATTGAAAGAGATAATATATATAATTTATTTTTTAATATTTATTTGAAAAAAACAAAAAAAATTCTAAACAAATTCTCATGTCTATGCATAAGCAAATGTAACATTTCTACATTTTCATTATCATCATATAAATCTGTAAAATGAAAATGCAAAAAATAACTTCAGTGTATGTTGGGAGAATTTGATAAATTTAATATATCTCTTTATTTTTTTAATATATTTGTGGCCCTGAAAAGGGCCTTTGGATGCGAAAGTTTTATTTTAATTTGAAAAAATAGAACATATTTATTTTGAACTGGTGTATTTAGTTACGGCTTTTGTTCCTTCACTGACAGCATGCTTAGCCAATTCACCGGGCAATAGAAGACGAACGGCAGTCTGAATTTCGCGACTGGTAATTGTTGAACGTTTATTATAATGAGCAAGACGTGAAGCTTCAGCAGCAATACGCTCAAAAATATCATTTACAAAACTGTTCATGATACTCATTGCTTTTGATGATATACCAGTATCAGGATGTACTTGTTTCAACACTTTATAAATATAGATAGCATAACTTTCCTTCCTCTTACGCTTCTTCTTTTTATCATTTTTCGTAATATTCTTTTGGGCCTTGCCAGCTTTTTTAGCAGCTTTACCACTTGTTTTTGGAGGCATTATTATAGATTTTAAATTTCAAATTTCAAATTTCACTTCACAAAACACTATTATTATTCACTATTATTCACATTATTCAAATGTACTGCTGTTGCCACTTCTTAAGTAGTATTTGATTGACGAAGTTTTCAGGTATAAATATATAAATTACACAACAACCCTTATAGCGATTAGAATGTTCATAAAAAAAGTATAAATATTTGAACATATTTGATGATTGTTAAACAGTTTTGTACAAACAGTGAACAGTGAACAGTGAAAAGTTAAAAGTGAATAGTGAGCAAGCAAGCAAGCAGTAAATTTGTGGAAGAGTGCATTAAACAAAAGAAAAAAAGTGAAAAATGTCTGGCCGTGGTAAAGGTGGTAAAGTTAAGGGAAAGGCAAAGTCTCGTTCAAATCGTGCTGGTCTTCAATTTCCTGTTGGTCGCATACATCGTTTATTGCGTAAAGGTAATTATGCTGAGCGTGTTGGTGCAGGAGCTCCAGTATATTTAGCAGCTGTTATGGAATATTTGGCTGCTGAAGTTCTTGAATTAGCTGGTAATGCTGCTCGTGATAACAAAAAGACAAGAATTATTCCACGTCATTTGCAATTGGCCATCCGTAATGATGAAGAATTGAATAAACTTTTGTCTGGAGTGACTATTGCTCAAGGTGGTGTTTTACCAAATATTCAAGCTGTGCTCTTGCCAAAGAAAACCGAAAAGAAGGCATAAACTCAAATTATTTAATTAAATTGAATTGCCAGAAAGGAATCTACAAAATACAAATACAAACCGTCCTTTTCAGGACGACAATATATTATATGAAAAGAGTAATAAAAAAATTTTTTTTCTTCAATTTTTCACATATACATATATAAACATACATCATACATATTTACGAGTATTATTATACTTATGTATATTGTGTGAAACATATATTTTCACAGTTTTAGCTTTTAGTCAGTAGCACAAGTTATATTGTAAATCGAAATAGCTTACGAAACATTTATGAGGTTTGCATATTATACAGTACTTACTTACATACCTATATAGTAAGTATACAAGTATAAAAAAAATTTCTTATTTTACTCATATTAATTATATAATAATATAATTTTGAGTGTAAAATAAAATTTTTGTTTTTTTTTTTTATGTGTCACAACATATTATTTTATATATATTTATATATTATATATTAACAAATCTTCTTATATCTTCATCAAAATATATTGTGGTCCTAAAAAGGACCGATTTTTTCGTATATATGTATAAGTAAAATACTATTTTACATAAATTTAACCGCCAAAGCCGTATAATGTACGACCTTGTCTTTTCAAAGCATAAACAACATCCATAGCTGTAACTGTTTTCCTTTTAGCATGTTCAGTATATGTAACAGCATCACGTATAACATTTTCCAAAAATACTTTTAATACTCCACGTGTTTCTTCGTATATTAAACCAGAAATACTAAACGTCTGATTGCTGGTTTTGTAATACCTTGGATATTATCACGAAGAACTTTGCGATGTCTTTTAGCTCCCCCTTTACCTAAACCTTTTCCGCCCTTACCGCGACCAGTCATTTTACACTATTCCTTTTTTTTTTTCCTCGTTTCACAACTGATTCAATCACTTACTTCCTACTTCCTACTTTCTACTTTCCACTTCTCACAAACGATACACAAGAACTAATGTTATATGTCATGTGTCATATTTTACCATGTATTTATACAAAAAAAAATTTTGCTTCATAAAGAAAAGAGATAGAAATAGACGCTATTTATATTTGCATTTCGTTTTAAGTATACATACACATACTTCCACATTTGTATAAATATGCCGTCGCTTGCTTTCCGAATAATTACTTTATATTGATCAGTGTTAGGGTTAGTGTTCGTACTTACGTATTTAGTAAAGATAAAAGTGACAAAAAAAAAACATGGCGCGTACTAAGCAAACTGCTCGTAAATCAACTGGTGGTAAAGCACCACGTAAACAATTGGCTACAAAAGCAGCTCGTAAGAGTGCACCAGCTACTGGTGGTGTTAAAAAGCCACATCGTTATCGTCCAGGTACAGTAGCTCTTCGTGAAATTCGTCGCTATCAAAAGAGCACAGAATTGTTGATTCGCAAATTACCTTTCCAACGTTTGGTACGTGAGATAGCTCAAGATTTTAAAACAGATCTGCGTTTCCAAAGTTCTGCTGTAATGGCACTACAAGAAGCAAGTGAAGCATATTTGGTTGGTCTTTTTGAAGATACAAATTTGTGTGCAATTCATGCTAAACGTGTCACAATTATGCCAAAAGATATTCAATTGGCCAGACGTATTCGTGGAGAGCGTGCTTAAATGATATATACATATTTACATAATTTAATTATGTATAATTATATTATTTAAAAACCGAAAAAAAAAAATCAATCGGTCCTTTTCAGGGCCACAAAATATTATAAAATATAAAAGAGATGAGAAACATTTTCTGTTTTTTATTTTATTTATATGTAATTATATCAATCTTGCCCCCAATTTATTTTACAAATTACCAAAATTTGATGTTTTAATTCGTTGATTTATAATCAAAAAAAAAAAAATAAATAAAAATATTAGTTTATTAAGATTAAAAAGGATATAATAAAAACAAAAGTACAAGTACATATATTCCAAGTGGAAAAATTTGCTGCATGATTATAAAATATTTGCACTAATATAAGTACATACATGGATAATATAGAATGTATGTATGTTTGAATGATACGAATTCTGACAACATTTGTAAAAGTTAATTATTTTTTATTTTAGATATCACGAAATATTTGTTGCATTACTTTTTCCACCACGCCATTAACGTTCCCCTGTAATTAAATCTGATGGATGTATTTACATATATGTATGTATATAATATATCGGTTATTTAAATTTTTATTATAGAAAATATTTATTACATTTAATACCTAAGAAATTGTCAAATTTTTTTTTATTTTATAGTTAATTAAATGATGAATATTTAACATTAATTTATACATATATACATATACATGTGTATGTATATATTATGGCTACTTAATGAATATAATGATAAATATTATTCATTTACATTTCCGGATGTTTACTTAAGTGTTAGGCATTTTTTTATTTTTTTATTTTAATTATTTATTATTAAGTAATAAATGCATTTTCATAATTATATTCGTTTTTCCTTTTTTATGGTATTTTCACAAAAAAATTAACTACATACATTATACGTATGTTTGTTATTATGGTATGTACATATGTTGGTATTAATAATCAATTTAACTTTATTATTAAGAAAATGTGCGATTGTTTAATACTTAATATCAGAAAATAATAACACTAAATATGAGTCTAATTAAAAAATCATTTATATTATATAATATTTATATTGTAAGATTTGTTAACTGATATTTTGGTAATTATGTCCATTTTACTTAAATTAATTTAATTACACACATATTAATTAGAGTTTTTAAGTAATTTATAACTATATATCTAAATTTATATTGCTTCATTTCTTTTAAGAAATAAAGATATATATTTTTTCATTGAAAAATTATAAAATATTTTCTTGAAATAAATACACTACATTCCAATCGGATAATGGTAATAGTAAATGAATTTTTGAGATTAATAAATTTCATAAAAATTAAATATTAATTTATATTTTCATTGAAAATTGATTAAAGATTATATTTCGGAAATAAATAATTATATATTGTATTGTATTATTAAAAAATAAGCAATATATTATAATTAAATCAAGATGTTGTATAAATAAAGTTTATCTTTCGGTTATATAAAATATATTATTATAAAGAAAAATTATATAATTTCGGTAAAACATTTAAATATAATAATTAATTGATGTGTATAGATAATAAATTATTTGAAAATATTATTTAATAGTATTTATAAAATTAAAATAATATTTGAAGATAACAAAACGAAAATGTTAACAACCACTGAATTACATTTTATTATTATATCGCTCTCCTACGCGATTCTCATTTTTATGGGTACCACTTTTTTTGTTCCATATTTTTTTGTTGTAACATTTTTCAAGTGAATAAAATATTATTTATACTCCCAAGTAAATCCCAGTACATACTAATATTTGCAAATCAAGATGTCTGATACTGCTGTTGTATCAGCTAGTGCTATTTCTCCAGTTGCTGCTCCTGTTGAAAAAAAAGTTACTACAAAGAAATCTGCATCTACTGCATCTACTAAAGTTAAAAAGCCATCGGCAGCTCCTACTCATCCACCAACTCAACAAATGGTTGATGCATCAATTAAAAGTTTAAAAGAACGTGGTGGTTCATCATTATTAGCTATTAAAAAATATATAAGTTCTACATATAAATGTGATGTACAAAAATTGGCACCATTTATTAAAAAATACTTAAAATCAGCAGTTGCTAGTGGTAAATTAATTCAAACTAAGGGTAAAGGCGCATCTGGATCATTTAAATTGTCTGCGAGTGCCACAAAAGAACCAAAATCTAAATCTGTGAAATCTATTGAAAAGAAAAAGAAGGTAACATCTACTATCGCAGCAAAGAAGAAAACATTATCATCATTAAATGTAGTAAGGTAGCTAGTGGTGAGAAAAAAGCAAAAAAGGCTGTAGCTGGTAAAAAGACGGTTGAGAAGATGAAAACTGAAAAGGCAAAGGTAAAGAATATCAAAAAAGCTGGTACAGTTAAAGTAAAAACTACTAAATCATCTGCTACAAAACCGAAAGCACCCAAAGCAAAAACATCTACTTCTGCCAAACAAAAAAAAGCAAGTTTCCGCTTCTAAAAAAGTAGCCGATAAAAAAACAGCAGCCAAAAAGTAATTATTTTTCAATTATTTCAAAAGTCCTTTTCAGGACTAAAAAATATTATTTATTGAAAGAGATAATATATATAATTTATTTTTTAATATTTATTTGAAAAAAACAAAAAAAATTCTAAACAAATTCTCATGTCTATGCATAAGCAAATGTAACATTTCTACATTTTCATTATCATCATATAAATCTGTAAAATGAAAATGCAAAAAATAACTTCAGTGTATGTTGGGAGAATTTGATAAATTTAATATATCTCTTTATTTTTTTAATATATTTGTGGCCCTGAAAAGGGCCTTTGGATGCGAAAGTTTTATTTTAATTTGAAAAAATAGAACATATTTATTTTGAACTGGTGTATTTAGTTACGGCTTTTGTTCCTTCACTGACAGCATGCTTAGCCAATTCACCGGGCAATAGAAGACGAACGGCAGTCTGAATTTCGCGACTGGTAATTGTTGAACGTTTATTATAATGAGCAAGACGTGAAGCTTCAGCAGCAATACGCTCAAAAATATCATTTACAAAACTGTTCATGATACTCATTGCTTTTGATGATATACCAGTATCAGGATGTACTTGTTTCAACACTTTATAAATATAGATAGCATAACTTTCCTTCCTCTTACGCTTCTTCTTTTTATCATTTTTCGTAATATTCTTTTGGGCCTTGCCAGCTTTTTTAGCAGCTTTACCACTTGTTTTTGGAGGCATTATTATAGATTTTAAATTTCAAATTTCAAATTTCACTTCACAAAACACTATTATTATTCACTATTATTCACATTATTCAAATGTACTGCTGTTGCCACTTCTTAAGTAGTATTTGATTGACGAAGTTTTCAGGTATAAATATATAAATTACACAACAACCCTTATAGCGATTAGAATGTTCATAAAAAAAGTATAAATATTTGAACATATTTGATGATTGTTAAACAGTTTTGTACAAACAGTGAACAGTGAACAGTGAAAAGTTAAAAGTGAATAGTGAGCAAGCAAGCAAGCAGTAAATTTGTGGAAGAGTGCATTAAACAAAAGAAAAAAAGTGAAAAATGTCTGGCCGTGGTAAAGGTGGTAAAGTTAAGGGAAAGGCAAAGTCTCGTTCAAATCGTGCTGGTCTTCAATTTCCTGTTGGTCGCATACATCGTTTATTGCGTAAAGGTAATTATGCTGAGCGTGTTGGTGCAGGAGCTCCAGTATATTTAGCAGCTGTTATGGAATATTTGGCTGCTGAAGTTCTTGAATTAGCTGGTAATGCTGCTCGTGATAACAAAAAGACAAGAATTATTCCACGTCATTTGCAATTGGCCATCCGTAATGATGAAGAATTGAATAAACTTTTGTCTGGAGTGACTATTGCTCAAGGTGGTGTTTTACCAAATATTCAAGCTGTGCTCTTGCCAAAGAAAACCGAAAAGAAGGCATAAACTCAAATTATTTAATTAAATTGAATTGCCAGAAAGGAATCTACAAAATACAAATACAAACCGTCCTTTTCAGGACGACAATATATTATATGAAAAGAGTAATAAAAAAATTTTTTTTCTTCAATTTTTCACATATACATATATAAACATACATCATACATATTTACGAGTATTATTATACTTATGTATATTGTGTGAAACATATATTTTCACAGTTTTAGCTTTTAGTCAGTAGCACAAGTTATATTGTAAATCGAAATAGCTTACGAAACATTTATGAGGTTTGCATATTATACAGTACTTACTTACATACCTATATAGTAAGTATACAAGTATAAAAAAAATTTCTTATTTTACTCATATTAATTATATAATAATATAATTTTGAGTGTAAAATAAAATTTTTGTTTTTTTTTTTTATGTGTCACAACATATTATTTTATATATATTTATATATTATATATTAACAAATCTTCTTATATCTTCATCAAAATATATTGTGGTCCTAAAAAGGACCGATTTTTTCGTATATATGTATAAGTAAAATACTATTTTACATAAATTTAACCGCCAAAGCCGTATAATGTACGACCTTGTCTTTTCAAAGCATAAACAACATCCATAGCTGTAACTGTTTTCCTTTTAGCATGTTCAGTATATGTAACAGCATCACGTATAACATTTTCCAAAAATACTTTTAATACTCCACGTGTTTCTTCGTATATTAAACCAGAAATACTAAACGTCTGATTGCTGGTTTTGTAATACCTTGGATATTATCACGAAGAACTTTGCGATGTCTTTTAGCTCCCCCTTTACCTAAACCTTTTCCGCCCTTACCGCGACCAGTCATTTTACACTATTCCTTTTTTTTTTTCCTCGTTTCACAACTGATTCAATCACTTACTTCCTACTTCCTACTTTCTACTTTCCACTTCTCACAAACGATACACAAGAACTAATGTTATATGTCATGTGTCATATTTTACCATGTATTTATACAAAAAAAAATTTTGCTTCATAAAGAAAAGAGATAGAAATAGACGCTATTTATATTTGCATTTCGTTTTAAGTATACATACACATACTTCCACATTTGTATAAATATGCCGTCGCTTGCTTTCCGAATAATTACTTTATATTGATCAGTGTTAGGGTTAGTGTTCGTACTTACGTATTTAGTAAAGATAAAAGTGACAAAAAAAAAACATGGCGCGTACTAAGCAAACTGCTCGTAAATCAACTGGTGGTAAAGCACCACGTAAACAATTGGCTACAAAAGCAGCTCGTAAGAGTGCACCAGCTACTGGTGGTGTTAAAAAGCCACATCGTTATCGTCCAGGTACAGTAGCTCTTCGTGAAATTCGTCGCTATCAAAAGAGCACAGAATTGTTGATTCGCAAATTACCTTTCCAACGTTTGGTACGTGAGATAGCTCAAGATTTTAAAACAGATCTGCGTTTCCAAAGTTCTGCTGTAATGGCACTACAAGAAGCAAGTGAAGCATATTTGGTTGGTCTTTTTGAAGATACAAATTTGTGTGCAATTCATGCTAAACGTGTCACAATTATGCCAAAAGATATTCAATTGGCCAGACGTATTCGTGGAGAGCGTGCTTAAATGATATATACATATTTACATAATTTAATTATGTATAATTATATTATTTAAAAACCGAAAAAAAAAAATCAATCGGTCCTTTTCAGGGCCACAAAATATTATAAAATATAAAAGAGATGAGAAACATTTTCTGTTTTTTATTTTATTTATATGTAATTATATCAATCTTGCCCCCAATTTATTTTACAAATTACCAAATTTTGATGTTTTAATTCGTTGATTTATAATCAAAAAAAAAAAAAAAAAAAATTATATATATTAGTTTATTAAGATTAAAAAGGATATAATAAAAACAAAAGTACAAGTACATATATTCCAAGTGGAAAAATTTGCTGCATGATCATAAAATATTTGCACTAATATAAGTACATACATGGATAATATAGAATGTATGTATGTTTGAATGATACGAATTCTGACAACATTTGTAAAAGTTAATTATTTTTTATTTTAGATATCACGAAATATTTGTTGCATTACTTTTTCCACCACGCCATTAACGTTCCCCTGTAATTAAATCTGATGGATGTATTTACATATATGTATGTATATAATATATCGGTTATTTAAATTTTTATTATAGAAAATATTTATTACATTTAATACCTAAGAAATTGTCAAATTTTTTTTTATTTTATAGTTAATTAAATGATGAATATTTAACATTAATTTATACATATATACATATACATGTGTATGTATATATTATGGCTACTTAATGAATATAATGATAAATATTATTCATTTACATTTCCGGATGTTTACTTAAGTGTTAGGCATTTTTTTATTTTTTTATTTTAATTATTTATTATTAAGTAATAAATGCATTTTCATAATTATATTCGTTTTTCCTTTTTTATGGTATTTTCACAAAAAAATTAACTACATACATTATACGTATGTTTGTTATTATGGTATGTACATATGTTGGTATTAATAATCAATTTAACTTTATTATTAAGAAAATGTGCGATTGTTTAATACTTAATATCAGAAAATAATAACACTAAATATGAGTCTAATTAAAAAATCATTTATATTATATAATATTTATATTGTAAGATTTGTTAACTGATATTTTGGTAATTATGTCCATTTTACTTAAATTAATTTAATTACACACATATTAATTAGAGTTTTTAAGTAATTTATAACTATATATCTAAATTTATATTGCTTCATTTCTTTTAAGAAATAAAGATATATATTTTTTCATTGAAAAATTATAAAATATTTTCTTGAAATAAATACACTACATTCCAATCGGATAATGGTAATAGTAAATGAATTTTTGAGATTAATAAATTTCATAAAAATTAAATATTAATTTATATTTTCATTGAAAATTGATTAAAGATTATATTTCGGAAATAAATAATTATATATTGTATTGTATTATTAAAAAATAAGCAATATATTATAATTAAATCAAGATGTTGTATAAATAAAGTTTATCTTTCGGTTATATAAAATATATTATTATAAAGAAAAATTATATAATTTCGGTAAAACATTTAAATATAATAATTAATTGATGTGTATAGATAATAAATTATTTGAAAATATTATTTAATAGTATTTATAAAATTAAAATAATATTTGAAGATAACAAAACGAAAATGTTAACAACCACTGAATTACATTTTATTATTATATCGCTCTCCTACGCGATTCTCATTTTTATGGGTACCACTTTTTTTGTTCCATATTTTTTTGTTGTTGTAACATTTTTCAAGTGAATAAAATATTATTTATACTCCCAAGTAAATCCCAGTACATACTAATATTTGCAAATCAAGATGTCTGATACTGCTGTTGTATCAGCTAGTGCTATTTCTCCAGTTGCTGCTCCTGTTGAAAAAAAAGTTACTACAAAGAAATCTGCATCTACTGCATCTACTAAAGTTAAAAAGCCATCGGCAGCTCCTACTCATCCACCAACTCAACAAATGGTTGATGCATCAATTAAAAGTTTAAAAGAACGTGGTGGTTCATCATTATTAGCTATTAAAAAATATATAAGTTCTACATATAAATGTGATGTACAAAAATTGGCACCATTTATTAAAAAATACTTAAAATCAGCAGTTGCTAGTGGTAAATTAATTCAAACTAAGGGTAAAGGCGCATCTGGATCATTTAAATTGTCTGCGAGTGCCACAAAAGAACCAAAATCTAAATCTGTGAAATCTATTGAAAAGAAAAAGAAGGTAACATCTACTATCGCAGCAAAGAAGAAAACATTATCATCATTAAATGTAGTTAATAAAAAGGTAGCTAGTGGTGAGAAAAAAGCAAAAAAGGCTGTAGCTGGTAAAAAGACGGTTGAGAAGATGAAAACTGAAAAGGCAAAGGTAAAGAATATCAAAAAAGCTGGTACAGTTAAAGTAAAAACTACTAAATCATCTGCTACAAAACCGAAAGCACCCAAAGCAAAAACATCTACTTCTGCCAAACAAAAAAAAGCAACAGTTTCCGCTTCTAAAAAAGTAGCCGCTAAAAAAACAGCAGCCAAAAAGTAATTATTTTTCAATTATTTCAAAAGTCCTTTTCAGGACTAAAAAATATTATTTATTGAAAGAGATAATATATATAATTTATTTTTTAATATTTATTTGAAAAAAACAAAAAAAATTCTAAACAAATTCTCATGTCTATGCATAAGCAAATGTAACATTTCTACATTTTCATTATCATCATATAAATCTGTAAAATGAAAATGCAAAAAATAACTTCAGTGTATGTTGGGAGAATTTGATAAATTTAATATATCTCTTTATTTTTTTAATATATTTGTGGCCCTGAAAAGGGCCTTTGGATGCGAAAGTTTTATTTTAATTTGAAAAAATAGAACATATTTATTTTGAACTGGTGTATTTAGTTACGGCTTTTGTTCCTTCACTGACAGCATGCTTAGCCAATTCACCGGGCAATAGAAGACGAACGGCAGTCTGAATTTCGCGACTGGTAATTGTTGAACGTTTATTATAATGAGCAAGACGTGAAGCTTCAGCAGCAATACGCTCAAAAATATCATTTACAAAACTGTTCATGATACTCATTGCTTTTGATGATATACCAGTATCAGGATGTACTTGTTTCAACACTTTATAAATATAGATAGCATAACTTTCCTTCCTCTTACGCTTCTTCTTTTTATCATTTTTCGTAATATTCTTTTGGGCCTTGCCAGCTTTTTTAGCAGCTTTACCACTTGTTTTTGGAGGCATTATTATAGATTTTAAATTTCAAATTTCAAATTTCAAATTTCACTTCACAAAACACTATTCACTATTATTCACATTATTCAAATGTACTGCTGTTGCCACTTCTTAAGTAGTATTTGATTGACGAAGTTTTCAGGTATAAATATATAAATTACACAACAACCCTTATAGCGATTAGAATGTTCATAAAAAAAGTATAAATATTTGAACATATTTGATGATTGTTAAACAGTTTTGTACAAACAGTGAACAGTGAACAGTGAAAAGTTAAAAGTGAATAGTGAGCAAGCAAGCAAGCAAGCAAGCAGTAAATTTGTGGAAGAGTGCATTAAACAAAAGAAAAAAAGTGAATAATGTCTGGCCGTGGTAAAGGTGGTAAAGTTAAGGGAAAGGCAAAGTCTCGTTCAAATCGTGCTGGTCTTCAATTTCCTGTTGGTCGCATACATCGTTTATTGCGTAAAGGTAATTATGCTGAGCGTGTTGGTGCAGGAGCTCCAGTATATTTAGCAGCTGTTATGGAATATTTGGCTGCTGAAGTTCTTGAATTAGCTGGTAATGCTGCTCGTGATAACAAAAAGACAAGAATTATTCCACGTCATTTGCAATTGGCCATCCGTAATGATGAAGAATTGAATAAACTTTTGTCTGGAGTGACTATTGCTCAAGGTGGTGTTTTACCAAATATTCAAGCTGTGCTCTTGCCAAAGAAAACCGAAAAGAAGGCATAAACTCAAATTATTTAATTAAATTGAATTGCCAGAAAGGAATCTACAAAATACAAATACAAACCGTCCTTTTCAGGACGACAATATATTATATGAAAAGAGTAATAAAAAAATTTTTTTTCTTCAATTTTTCACATATACATATATAAACATACATCATACATATTTACGAGTATTATTATACTTATGTATATTGTGTGAAACATATATTTTCACAGTTTTAGCTTTTAGTCAGTAGCACAAGTTATATTGTAAATCGAAATAGCTTACGAAACATTTATGAGGTTTGCATATTATACAGTACTTACTTACATACCTATATAGTAAGTATACAAGTATAAAAAAAATTTCTTATTTTACTCATATTAATTATATAATAATATAATTTTGAGTGTAAAATAAAATTTTTGTTTTTTTTTTAATGTGTCACAACATATTATTTTATATATATTTATATATTAACAAATCTTCTTATATCTTCATCAAAATATATTGTGGTCCTAAAAAGGACCGATTTTTTCGTATATATGTATAAGTAAAATACTATATAACATAAATTTAACCGCCAAAGCCGTATAATGTACGACCTTGTCTTTTCAAAGCATAAACAACATCCATAGCTGTAACTGTTTTCCTTTTAGCATGTTCAGTATATGTAACAGCATCACGTATAACATTTTCCAAAAATACTTTTAATACTCCACGTGTTTCTTCGTATATTAAACCAGAAATACGTTTTACACCACCACGACGAGCTAAACGTCTGATTGCTGGTTTTGTAATACCTTGGATATTATCACGAAGAACTTTGCGATGTCGTTTAGCTCCCCCTTTACCTAAACCTTTTCCGCCCTTACCGCGACCAGTCATTTTACACTATTCCTTTTTTTTTTCCTCGTTTCACAACTGATTCAATCACTTACTTCCTACTTCCTACTTTCTACTTTCCACTTCTCACAAACGATACACAAGAACTAATGTTATATGTCATGTGTCATATTTTACCATGTATTTATACAAAAAAAAATTTTGCTTCATAAAGAAAAGAGATAGAAATAGACGCTATTTATATTTGCATTTCGTTTTAAGTATACATACACATACTTCCACATTTGTATAAATATGCCGTCGCTTGCTTTCCGAATAATTACTTTATATTGATCAGTGTTAGGGTTAGTGTTCGTACTTACGTATTTAGTAAAGATAAAAGTGACAAAAAAAAAACATGGCGCGTACTAAGCAAACTGCTCGTAAATCAACTGGTGGTAAAGCACCACGTAAACAATTGGCTACAAAAGCAGCTCGTAAGAGTGCACCAGCTACTGGTGGTGTTAAAAAGCCACATCGTTATCGTCCAGGTACAGTAGCTCTTCGTGAAATTCGTCGCTATCAAAAGAGCACAGAATTGTTGATTCGCAAATTACCTTTCCAACGTTTGGTACGTGAGATAGCTCAAGATTTTAAAACAGATCTGCGTTTCCAAAGTTCTGCTGTAATGGCACTACAAGAAGCAAGTGAAGCATATTTGGTTGGTCTTTTTGAAGATACAAATTTGTGTGCAATTCATGCTAAACGTGTCACAATTATGCCAAAAGATATTCAATTGGCCAGACGTATTCGTGGAGAGCGTGCTTAAATGATATATACATATTTACATAATTTAATTATGTATAATTATATTATTTAAAAACCGAAAAAAAAAAATCAATCGGTCCTTTTCAGGGCCACAAAATATTATAAAATATAAAAGAGATGAGAAACATTTTCTGTTTTTTATTTTATTTATATGTAATTATATCAATCTTGCCCCCAATTTATTTTACAAATTACCAAATTTTGATGTTTTAATTCGTTGATTTATAATCAAAAAAAAAAAAAAAAATAAAAATATTAGTTTATTAAGATTAAAAAGGATATAATAAAAACAAAAGTACAAGTACATATATTCCAAGTGGAAAAATTTGCTGCATGATCATAAAATATTTGCACTAATATAAGTACATACATGGATAATATAGAATGTATGTATGTTTGAATGATACGAATTCTGACAACATTTGTAAAAGTTAATTATTTTTTATTTTAGATATCACGAAATATTTGTTGCATTACTTTTTCCACCACGCCATTAACGTTCCCCTGTAATTAAATCTGATGGATGTATTTACATATATGTATGTATATAATATATCGGTTATTTAAATTTTTATTATAGAAAATATTTATTACATTTAATACCTAAGAAATTGTCAAATTTTTTTTTATTTTATAGTTAATTAAATGATGAATATTTAACATTAATTTATACATATATACATATACATGTGTATGTATATATTATGGCTACTTAATGAATATAATGATAAATATTATTCATTTACATTTCCGGATGTTTACTTAAGTGTTAGGCATTTTTTTATTTTTTTATTTTAATTATTTATTATTAAGTAATAAATGCATTTTCATAATTATATTCGTTTTTCCTTTTTTATGGTATTTTCACAAAAAAATTAACTACATACATTATACGTATGTTTGTTATTATGGTATGTACATATGTTGGTATTAATAATCAATTTAACTTTATTATTAAGAAAATGTGCGATTGTTTAATACTTAATATCAGAAAATAATAACACTAAATATGAGTCTAATTAAAAAATCATTTATATTATATAATATTTATATTGTAAGATTTGTTAACTGATATTTTGGTAATTATGTCCATTTTACTTAAATTAATTTAATTACACACATATTAATTAGAGTTTTTAAGTAATTTATAACTATATATCTAAATTTATATTGCTTCATTTCTTTTAAGAAATAAAGATATATATTTTTTCATTGAAAAATTATAAAATATTTTCTTGAAATAAATACACTACATTCCAATCGGATAATGGTAATAGTAAATGAATTTTTGAGATTAATAAATTTCATAAAAATTAAATATTAATTTATATTTTCATTGAAAATTGATTAAAGATTATATTTCGGAAATAAATAATTATATATTGTATTGTATTATTAAAAAATAAGCAATATATTATAATTAAATCAAGATGTTGTATAAATAAAGTTTATCTTTCGGTTATATAAAATATATTATTATAAAGAAAAATTATATAATTTCGGTAAAACATTTAAATATAATAATTAATTGATGTGTATAGATAATAAATTATTTGAAAATATTATTTAATAGTATTTATAAAATTAAAATAATATTTGAAGATAACAAAACGAAAATGTTAACAACCACTGAATTACATTTTATTATTATATCGCTCTCCTACGCGATTCTCATTTTTATGGGTACCACTTTTTTTGTTCCATATTTTTTTGTTGTAACATTTTTCAAGTGAATAAAATATTATTTATACTCCCAAGTAAATCCCAGTACATACTAATATTTGCAAATCAAGATGTCTGATACTGCTGTTGTATCAGCTAGTGCTATTTCTCCAGTTGCTGCTCCTGTTGAAAAAAAAGTTACTACAAAGAAATCTGCATCTACTGCATCTACTAAAGTTAAAAAGCCATCGGCAGCTCCTACTCATCCACCAACTCAACAAATGGTTGATGCATCAATTAAAAGTTTAAAAGAACGTGGTGGTTCATCATTATTAGCTATTAAAAAATATATAAGTTCTACATATAAATGTGATGTACAAAAATTGGCACCATTTATTAAAAAATACTTAAAATCAGCAGTTGCTAGTGGTAAATTAATTCAAACTAAGGGTAAAGGCGCATCTGGATCATTTAAATTGTCTGCGAGTGCCACAAAAGAACCAAAATCTAAATCTGTGAAATCTATTGAAAAGAAAAAGAAGGTAACATCTACTATCGCAGCAAAGAAGAAAACATTATCATCATTAAATGTAGTTAATAAAAAGGTAGCTAGTGGTGAGAAAAAAGCAAAAAAGGCTGTAGCTGGTAAAAAGACGGTTGAGAAGATGAAAACTGAAAAGGCAAAGGTAAAGAATATCAAAAAAGCTGGTACAGTTAAAGTAAAAACTACTAAATCATCTGCTACAAAACCGAAAGCACCCAAAGCAAAAACATCTACTTCTGCCAAACAAAAAAAAGCAAGTTTCCGCTTCTAAAAAAGTAGCCGATAAAAAAACAGCAGCCAAAAAGTAATTATTTTTCAATTATTTCAAAAGTCCTTTTCAGGACTAAAAAATATTATTTATTGAAAGAGATAATATATATAATTTATTTTTTAATATTTATTTGAAAAAAACAAAAAAAATTCTAAACAAATTCTCATGTCTATGCATAAGCAAATGTAACATTTCTACATTTTCATTATCATCATATAAATCTGTAAAATGAAAATGCAAAAAATAACTTCAGTGTATGTTGGGAGAATTTGATAAATTTAATATATCTCTTTATTTTTTTAATATATTTGTGGCCCTGAAAAGGGCCTTTGGATGCGAAAGTTTTATTTTAATTTGAAAAAATAGAACATATTTATTTTGAACTGGTGTATTTAGTTACGGCTTTTGTTCCTTCACTGACAGCATGCTTAGCCAATTCACCGGGCAATAGAAGACGAACGGCAGTCTGAATTTCGCGACTGGTAATTGTTGAACGTTTATTATAATGAGCAAGACGTGAAGCTTCAGCAGCAATACGCTCAAAAATATCATTTACAAAACTGTTCATGATACTCATTGCTTTTGATGATATACCAGTATCAGGATGTACTTGTTTCAACACTTTATAAATATAGATAGCATAACTTTCCTTCCTCTTACGCTTCTTCTTTTTATCATTTTTCGTAATATTCTTTTGGGCCTTGCCAGCTTTTTTAGCAGCTTTACCACTTGTTTTTGGAGGCATTATTATAGATTTTAAATTTCAAATTTCAAATTTCACTTCACAAAACACTATTATTATTCACTATTATTCACATTATTCAAATGTACTGCTGTTGCCACTTCTTAAGTAGTATTTGATTGACGAAGTTTTCAGGTATAAATATATAAATTACACAACAACCCTTATAGCGATTAGAATGTTCATAAAAAAAGTATAAATATTTGAACATATTTGATGATTGTTAAACAGTTTTGTACAAACAGTGAACAGTGAACAGTGAAAAGTTAAAAGTGAATAGTGAGCAAGCAAGCAAGCAGTAAATTTGTGGAAGAGTGCATTAAACAAAAGAAAAAAAGTGAAAAATGTCTGGCCGTGGTAAAGGTGGTAAAGTTAAGGGAAAGGCAAAGTCTCGTTCAAATCGTGCTGGTCTTCAATTTCCTGTTGGTCGCATACATCGTTTATTGCGTAAAGGTAATTATGCTGAGCGTGTTGGTGCAGGAGCTCCAGTATATTTAGCAGCTGTTATGGAATATTTGGCTGCTGAAGTTCTTGAATTAGCTGGTAATGCTGCTCGTGATAACAAAAAGACAAGAATTATTCCACGTCATTTGCAATTGGCCATCCGTAATGATGAAGAATTGAATAAACTTTTGTCTGGAGTGACTATTGCTCAAGGTGGTGTTTTACCAAATATTCAAGCTGTGCTCTTGCCAAAGAAAACCGAAAAGAAGGCATAAACTCAAATTATTTAATTAAATTGAATTGCCAGAAAGGAATCTACAAAATACAAATACAAACCGTCCTTTTCAGGACGACAATATATTATATGAAAAGAGTAATAAAAAAATTTTTTTTCTTCAATTTTTCACATATACATATATAAACATACATCATACATATTTACGAGTATTATTATACTTATGTATATTGTGTGAAACATATATTTTCACAGTTTTAGCTTTTAGTCAGTAGCACAAGTTATATTGTAAATCGAAATAGCTTACGAAACATTTATGAGGTTTGCATATTATACAGTACTTACTTACATACCTATATAGTAAGTATACAAGTATAAAAAAAATTTCTTATTTTACTCATATTAATTATATAATAATATAATTTTGAGTGTAAAATAAAATTTTTGTTTTTTTTTTTTGTGTCACAACATATTATTTTATATATATTTATATATTATATATTAACAAATCTTCTTATATCTTCATCAAAATATATTGTGGTCCTAAAAAGGACCGATTTTTTCGTATATATGTATAAGTAAAATACTATTTTACATAAATTTAACCGCCAAAGCCGTATAATGTACGACCTTGTCTTTTCAAAGCATAAACAACATCCATAGCTGTAACTGTTTTCCTTTTAGCATGTTCAGTATATGTAACAGCATCACGTATAACATTTTCCAAAAATACTTTTAATACTCCACGTGTTTCTTCGTATATTAAACCAGAAATACTAAACGTCTGATTGCTGGTTTTGTAATACCTTGGATATTATCACGAAGAACTTTGCGATGTCTTTTAGCTCCCCCTTTACCTAAACCTTTTCCGCCCTTACCGCGACCAGTCATTTTACACTATTCCTTTTTTTTTTTCCTCGTTTCACAACTGATTCAATCACTTACTTCCTACTTCCTACTTTCTACTTTCCACTTCTCACAAACGATACACAAGAACTAATGTTATATGTCATGTGTCATATTTTACCATGTATTTATACAAAAAAAAATTTTGCTTCATAAAGAAAAGAGATAGAAATAGACGCTATTTATATTTGCATTTCGTTTTAAGTATACATACACATACTTCCACATTTGTATAAATATGCCGTCGCTTGCTTTCCGAATAATTACTTTATATTGATCAGTGTTAGGGTTAGTGTTCGTACTTACGTATTTAGTAAAGATAAAAGTGACAAAAAAAAAACATGGCGCGTACTAAGCAAACTGCTCGTAAATCAACTGGTGGTAAAGCACCACGTAAACAATTGGCTACAAAAGCAGCTCGTAAGAGTGCACCAGCTACTGGTGGTGTTAAAAAGCCACATCGTTATCGTCCAGGTACAGTAGCTCTTCGTGAAATTCGTCGCTATCAAAAGAGCACAGAATTGTTGATTCGCAAATTACCTTTCCAACGTTTGGTACGTGAGATAGCTCAAGATTTTAAAACAGATCTGCGTTTCCAAAGTTCTGCTGTAATGGCACTACAAGAAGCAAGTGAAGCATATTTGGTTGGTCTTTTTGAAGATACAAATTTGTGTGCAATTCATGCTAAACGTGTCACAATTATGCCAAAAGATATTCAATTGGCCAGACGTATTCGTGGAGAGCGTGCTTAAATGATATATACATATTTACATAATTTAATTATGTATAATTATATTATTTAAAAACCGAAAAAAAAAAATCAATCGGTCCTTTTCAGGGCCACAAAATATTATAAAATATAAAAGAGATGAGAAACATTTTCTGTTTTTTATTTTATTTATATGTAATTATATCAATCTTGCCCCCAATTTATTTTACAAATTACCAAATTTTGATGTTTTAATTCGTTGATTTATAATCAAAAAAAAAAAAAAAAAAAATTATATATATTAGTTTATTAAGATTAAAAAGGATATAATAAAAACAAAAGTACAAGTACATATATTCCAAGTGGAAAAATTTGCTGCATGATCATAAAATATTTGCACTAATATAAGTACATACATGGATAATATAGAATGTATGTATGTTTGAATGATACGAATTCTGACAACATTTGTAAAAGTTAATTATTTTTTATTTTAGATATCACGAAATATTTGTTGCATTACTTTTTCCACCACGCCATTAACGTTCCCCTGTAATTAAATCTGATGGATGTATTTACATATATGTATGTATATAATATATCGGTTATTTAAATTTTTATTATAGAAAATATTTATTACATTTAATACCTAAGAAATTGTCAAATTTTTTTTTATTTTATAGTTAATTAAATGATGAATATTTAACATTAATTTATACATATATACATATACATGTGTATGTATATATTATGGCTACTTAATGAATATAATGATAAATATTATTCATTTACATTTCCGGATGTTTACTTAAGTGTTAGGCATTTTTTTATTTTTTTATTTTAATTATTTATTATTAAGTAATAAATGCATTTTCATAATTATATTCGTTTTTCCTTTTTTATGGTATTTTCACAAAAAAATTAACTACATACATTATACGTATGTTTGTTATTATGGTATGTACATATGTTGGTATTAATAATCAATTTAACTTTATTATTAAGAAAATGTGCGATTGTTTAATACTTAATATCAGAAAATAATAACACTAAATATGAGTCTAATTAAAAAATCATTTATATTATATAATATTTATATTGTAAGATTTGTTAACTGATATTTTGGTAATTATGTCCATTTTACTTAAATTAATTTAATTACACACATATTAATTAGAGTTTTTAAGTAATTTATAACTATATATCTAAATTTATATTGCTTCATTTCTTTTAAGAAATAAAGATATATATTTTTTCATTGAAAAATTATAAAATATTTTCTTGAAATAAATACACTACATTCCAATCGGATAATGGTAATAGTAAATGAATTTTTGAGATTAATAAATTTCATAAAAATTAAATATTAATTTATATTTTCATTGAAAATTGATTAAAGATTATATTTCGGAAATAAATAATTATATATTGTATTGTATTATTAAAAAATAAGCAATATATTATAATTAAATCAAGATGTTGTATAAATAAAGTTTATCTTTCGGTTATATAAAATATATTATTATAAAGAAAAATTATATAATTTCGGTAAAACATTTAAATATAATAATTAATTGATGTGTATAGATAATAAATTATTTGAAAATATTATTTAATAGTATTTATAAAATTAAAATAATATTTGAAGATAACAAAACGAAAATGTTAACAACCACTGAATTACATTTTATTATTATATCGCTCTCCTACGCGATTCTCATTTTTATGGGTACCACTTTTTTTGTTCCATATTTTTTTGTTGTTGTAACATTTTTCAAGTGAATAAAATATTATTTATACTCCCAAGTAAATCCCAGTACATACTAATATTTGCAAATCAAGATGTCTGATACTGCTGTTGTATCAGCTAGTGCTATTTCTCCAGTTGCTGCTCCTGTTGAAAAAAAAGTTACTACAAAGAAATCTGCATCTACTGCATCTACTAAAGTTAAAAAGCCATCGGCAGCTCCTACTCATCCACCAACTCAACAAATGGTTGATGCATCAATTAAAAGTTTAAAAGAACGTGGTGGTTCATCATTATTAGCTATTAAAAAATATATAAGTTCTACATATAAATGTGATGTACAAAAATTGGCACCATTTATTAAAAAATACTTAAAATCAGCAGTTGCTAGTGGTAAATTAATTCAAACTAAGGGTAAAGGCGCATCTGGATCATTTAAATTGTCTGCGAGTGCCACAAAAGAACCAAAATCTAAATCTGTGAAATCTATTGAAAAGAAAAAGAAGGTAACATCTACTATCGCAGCAAAGAAGAAAACATTATCATCATTAAATGTAGTTAATAAAAAGGTAGCTAGTGGTGAGAAAAAAGCAAAAAAGGCTGTAGCTGGTAAAAAGACGGTTGAGAAGATGAAAACTGAAAAGGCAAAGGTAAAGAATATCAAAAAAGCTGGTACAGTTAAAGTAAAAACTACTAAATCATCTGCTATAAAACCGAAAGCACCCAAAGCAAAAACATCTACTTCTGCCAAACAAAAAAAAGCAACAGTTTCCGCTTCTAAAAAAGTAGCCGCTAAAAAAACAGCAGCCAAAAAGTAATTATTTTTCAATTATTTCAAAAGTCCTTTTCAGGACTAAAAAATATTATTTATTGAAAGAGATAATATATATAATTTATTTTTTAATATTTATTTGAAAAAAACAAAAAAAATTCTAAACAAATTCTCATGTCTATGCATAAGCAAATGTAACATTTCTACATTTTCATTATCATCATATAAATCTGTAAAATGAAAATGCAAAAAATAACTTCAGTGTATGTTGGGAGAATTTGATAAATTTAATATATCTCTTTATTTTTTTAATATATTTGTGGCCCTGAAAAGGGCCTTTGGATGCGAAAGTTTTATTTTAATTTGAAAAAATAGAACATATTTATTTTGAACTGGTGTATTTAGTTACGGCTTTTGTTCCTTCACTGACAGCATGCTTAGCCAATTCACCGGGCAATAGAAGACGAACGGCAGTCTGAATTTCGCGACTGGTAATTGTTGAACGTTTATTATAATGAGCAAGACGTGAAGCTTCAGCAGCAATACGCTCAAAAATATCATTTACAAAACTGTTCATGATACTCATTGCTTTTGATGATATACCAGTATCAGGATGTACTTGTTTCAACACTTTATAAATATAGATAGCATAACTTTCCTTCCTCTTACGCTTCTTCTTTTTATCATTTTTCGTAATATTCTTTTGGGCCTTGCCAGCTTTTTTAGCAGCTTTACCACTTGTTTTTGGAGGCATTATTATAGATTTTAAATTTCAAATTTCACTTCACAAAACACTATTATTATTCACTATTATTCACATTATTCAAATGTACTGCTGTTGCCACTTCTTAAGTAGTATTTGATTGACGAAGTTTTCAGGTATAAATATATAAATTACACAACAACCCTTATAGCGATTAGAATGTTCATAAAAAAAGTATAAATATTTGAACATATTTGATGATTGTTAAACAGTTTTGTACAAACAGTGAACAGTGAACAGTGAAAAGTTAAAAGTGAATAGTGAGCAAGCAAGCAAGCAAGCAAGCAGTAAATTTGTGGAAGAGTGTATTAAACAAAAGAAAAAAAGTGAAAAATGTCTGGCCGTGGTAAAGGTGGTAAAGTTAAGGGAAAGGCAAAGTCTCGTTCAAATCGTGCTGGTCTTCAATTTCCTGTTGGTCGCATACATCGTTTATTGCGTAAAGGTAATTATGCTGAGCGTGTTGGTGCAGGAGCTCCAGTATATTTAGCAGCTGTTATGGAATATTTGGCTGCTGAAGTTCTTGAATTAGCTGGTAATGCTGCTCGTGATAACAAAAAGACAAGAATTATTCCACGTCATTTGCAATTGGCCATCCGTAATGATGAAGAATTGAATAAACTTTTGTCTGGAGTGACTATTGCTCAAGGTGGTGTTTTACCAAATATTCAAGCTGTGCTCTTGCCAAAGAAAACCGAAAAGAAGGCATAAACTCAAATTATTTAATTAAATTGAATTGCCAGAAAGGAATCTACAAAATACAAATACAAACCGTCCTTTTCAGGACGACAATATATTATATGAAAAGAGTAATAAAAAAATTTTTTTTCTTCAATTTTTCACATATACATATATAAACATACATCATACATATTTACGAGTATTATTATACTTATGTATATTGTGTGAAACATATATTTTCACAGTTTTAGCTTTTAGTCAGTAGCACAAGTTATATTGTAAATCGAAGTAGCTTACGAAACATTTATGAGGTTTGCATATTATACAGTACTTACTTACATACCTATATAGTAAGTATACAAGTATAAAAAAAATTTCTTATTTTACTCATATTAATTATATAATAATATAATTTTGAGTGTAAAATAAAATTTTTGTTTTTTTTTTTATGTGTCACAACATATTATTTTATATATATTTATATATTATATATTAACAAATCTTCTTATATCTTCATCAAAATATATTGTGGTCCTAAAAAGGACCGATTTTTTCGTATATATGTATAAGTAAAATACTATTTTACATAAATTTAACCGCCAAAGCCGTATAATGTACGACCTTGTCTTTTCAAAGCATAAACAACATCCATAGCTGTAACTGTTTTCCTTTTAGCATGTTCAGTATATGTAACAGCATCACGTATAACATTTTCCAAAAATACTTTTAATACTCCACGTGTTTCTTCGTATATTAAACCAGAAATACGTTTTACACCACCACGACGAGCTAAACGTCTGATTGCTGGTTTTGTAATACCTTGGATATTATCACGAAGAACTTTGCGATGTCGTTTAGCTCCCCCTTTACCTAAACCTTTTCCGCCCTTACCGCGACCAGTCATGTTACACTATTCCTTTTTTTTTTTCCTCGTTTCACAACTGATTCAATCACTTACTTCCTACTTCCTACTTTCCACTTCTCACAAACGATACACAAGAACTAATGTTATATGTCATGTGTCATATTTTACCATGTATTTATACAAAAAAAAATTTTGCTTCATAAAGAAAAGAGATAGAAATAGACGCTATTTATATTTGCATTTCGTTTTAAGTATACATACACATACTTCCACATTTGTATAAATATGCCGTCGCTTGCTTTCCGAATAATTACTTTATATTGATCAGTGTTAGGGTTAGTGTTCGTACTTACGTATTTAGTAAAGATAAAAGTGACAAAAAAAAAACAAGGCGCGTACTAAGCAAACTGCTCGTAAATCAACTGGTGGTAAAGCACCACGTAAACAATTGGCTACAAAAGCAGCTCGTAAGAGTGCACCAGCTACTGGTGGTGTTAAAAAGCCACATCGTTATCGTCCAGGTACAGTAGCTCTTCGTGAAATTCGTCGCTATCAAAAGAGCACAGAATTGTTGATTCGCAAATTACCTTTCCAACGTTTGGTACGTGAGATAGCTCAAGATTTTAAAACAGATCTGCGTTTCCAAAGTTCTGCTGTAATGGCACTACAAGAAGCAAGTGAAGCATATTTGGTTGGTCTTTTTGAAGATACAAATTTGTGTGCAATTCATGCTAAACGTGTCACAATTATGCCAAAAGATATTCAATTGGCCAGACGTATTCGTGGAGAGCGTGCTTAAATGATATATACATATTTACATAATTTAATTATGTATAATTATATTATTTAAAAACCGAAAAAAAAAAACAATCGGTCCTTTTCAGGGCCACAAAATATTATAAAATATAAAAGAGATGAGAAACATTTTCTGTTTTTTATTTTATTTATATGTAATTATATCAATCTTGCCCCCAATTTATTTTACAAATTACCAAATTTTGATGTTTTAATTCGTTGATTTATAATCAAAAAAAAAAAAAAAAATAAAAATATTAGTTTATTAAGATTAAAAAGGATATAATAAAAACAAAAGTACAAGTACATATATTCCAAGTGGAAAAATTTGCTGCATGATCATAAAATATTTGCACTAATATAAGTACATACATGGATAATATAGAATGTATGTATGTTTGAATGATACGAATTCTGACAACATTTGTAAAAGTTAATTATTTTTTATTTTAGATATCACGAAATATTTGTTGCATTACTTTTTCCACCACGCCATTAACGTTCCCCTGTAATTAAATCTGATGGATGTATTTACATATATGTATGTATATAATATATCGGTTATTTAAATTTTTATTATAGAAAATATTTATTACATTTAATACCTAAGAAATTGTCAAATTTTTTTTTATTTTATAGTTAATTAAATGATGAATATTTAACATTAATTTATACATATATACATATACATGTGTATGTATATATTATGGCTACTTAATGAATATAATGATAAATATTATTCATTTACATTTCCGGATGTTTACTTAAGTGTTAGGCATTTTTTTATTTTTTTATTTTAATTATTTATTATTAAGTAATAAATGCATTTTCATAATTATATTCGTTTTTCCTTTTTTATGGTATTTTCACAAAAAAATTAACTACATACATTATACGTATGTTTGTTATTATGGTATGTACATATGTTGGTATTAATAATCAATTTAACTTTATTATTAAGAAAATGTGCGATTGTTTAATACTTAATATCAGAAAATAATAACACTAAATATGAGTCTAATTAAAAAATCATTTATATTATATAATATTTATATTGTAAGATTTGTTAACTGATATTTTGGTAATTATGTCCATTTTACTTAAATTAATTTAATTACACACATATTAATTAGAGTTTTTAAGTAATTTATAACTATATATCTAAATTTATATTGCTTCATTTCTTTTAAGAAATAAAGATATATATTTTTTCATTGAAAAATTATAAAATATTTTCTTCAAATAAATACACTACATTCCAATCGGATAATGGTAATAGTAAATGAATTTTTGAGATTAATAAATTTCATAAAAATTAAATATTAATTTATATTTTCATTGAAAATTGATTAAAGATTATATTTCGGAAATAAATAATTATATATTGTATTGTATTATTAAAAAATAAGCAATATATTATAATTAAATCAAGATGTTGTATAAATAAAGTTTATCTTTCGGTTATATAAAATATATTATTATAAAGAAAAATTATATAATTTCGGTAAAACATTTAAATATAATAATTAATTGATGTGTATAGATAATAAATTATTTGAAAATATTATTTAATAGTATTTATAAAATTAAAATAATATTTGAAGATAACAAAACGAAAATGTTAACAACCACTGAATTACATTTTATTATTATATCGCTCTCCTACGCGATTCTCATTTTTATGGGTACCACTTTTTTTGTTCCATATTTTTTTGTTGTTGTAACATTTTTCAAGTGAATAAAATATTATTTATACTCCCAAGTAAATCCCAGTACATACTAATATTTGCAAATCAAGATGTCTGATACTGCTGTTGTATCAGCTAGTGCTATTTCTCCAGTTGCTGCTCCTGTTGAAAAAAAAGTTACTACAAAGAAATCTGCATCTACTGCATCTACTAAAGTTAAAAAGCCATCGGCAGCTCCTACTCATCCACCAACTCAACAAATGGTTGATGCATCAATTAAAAGTTTAAAAGAACGTGGTGGTTCATCATTATTAGCTATTAAAAAATATATAAGTTCTACATATAAATGTGATGTACAAAAATTGGCACCATTTATTAAAAAATACTTAAAATCAGCAGTTGCTAGTGGTAAATTAATTCAAACTAAGGGTAAAGGCGCATCTGGATCATTTAAATTGTCTGCGAGTGCCACAAAAGAACCAAAATCTAAATCTGTGAAATCTATTGAAAAGAAAAAGAAGGTAACATCTACTATCGCAGCAAAGAAGAAAACATTATCATCATTAAATGTAGTTAATAAAAAGGTAGCTAGTGGTGAGAAAAAAGCAAAAAAGGCTGTAGCTGGTAAAAAGACGGTTGAGAAGATGAAAACTGAAAAGGCAAAGGTAAAGAATATCAAAAAAGCTGGTACAGTTAAAGTAAAAACTACTAAATCATCTGCTATAAAACCGAAAGCACCCAAAGCAAAAACATCTACTTCTGCCAAACAAAAAAAAGCAACAGTTTCCGCTTCTAAAAAAGTAGCCGCTAAAAAAACAGCAGCCAAAAAGTAATTATTTTTCAATTATTTCAAAAGTCCTTTTCAGGACTAAAAAATATTATTTATTGAAAGAGATAATATATATAATTTATTTTTTAATATTTATTTGAAAAAAACAAAAAAAATTCTAAACAAATTCTCATGTCTATGCATAAGCAAATGTAACATTTCTACATTTTCATTATCATCATATAAATCTGTAAAATGAAAATGCAAAAAATAACTTCAGTGTATGTTGGGAGAATTTGATAAATTTAATATATCTCTTTATTTTTTTAATATATTTGTGGCCCTGAAAAGGGCCTTTGGATGCGAAAGTTTTATTTTAATTTGAAAAAATAGAACATATTTATTTTGAACTGGTGTATTTAGTTACGGCTTTTGTTCCTTCACTGACAGCATGCTTAGCCAATTCACCGGGCAATAGAAGACGAACGGCTGTCTGAATTTCGCGACTGGTAATTGTTGAACGTTTATTATAATGAGCAAGACGTGAAGCTTCAGCAGCAATACGCTCAAAAATATCATTTACAAAACTGTTCATGATACTCATTGCTTTTGATGATATACCAGTATCAGGATGTACTTGTTTCAACACTTTATAAATATAGATAGCATAACTTTCCTTCCTCTTACGCTTCTTCTTTTTATCATTTTTCGTAATATTCTTTTGGGCCTTGCCAGCTTTTTTAGCAGCTTTACCACTTGTTTTTGGAGGCATTATTATAGATTTTAAATTTCAAATTTCAAATTTCACTTCACAAAACCCTATTATTATTCACTATTATTCACATTATTCAAATGTACTGCTGTTGCCACTTCTTAAGTAGTATTTGATTGACGAAGTTTTCAGGTATAAATATATAAATTACACAACAACCCTTATAGCGATTAGAATGTTCATAAAAAAAGTATAAATATTTGAACATATTTGATGATTGTTAAACAGTTTTGTACAAACAGTGAACAGTGAACAGTGAAAAGTTAAAAGTGAATAGTGAGCAAGCAAGCAAGCAAGCAAGCAGTAAATTTGTGGAAGAGTGTATTAAACAAAAGAAAAAAAGTGAAAAATGTCTGGCCGTGGTAAAGGTGGTAAAGTTAAGGGAAAGGCAAAGTCTCGTTCAAATCGTGCTGGTCTTCAATTTCCTGTTGGTCGCATACATCGTTTATTGCGTAAAGGTAATTATGCTGAGCGTGTTGGTGCAGGAGCTCCAGTATATTTAGCAGCTGTTATGGAATATTTGGCTGCTGAAGTTCTTGAATTAGCTGGTAATGCTGCTCGTGATAACAAAAAGACAAGAATTATTCCACGTCATTTGCAATTGGCCATCCGTAATGATGAAGAATTGAATAAACTTTTGTCTGGAGTGACTATTGCTCAAGGTGGTGTTTTACCAAATATTCAAGCTGTGCTCTTGCCAAAGAAAACCGAAAAGAAGGCATAAACTCAAATTATTTAATTAAATTGAATTGCCAGAAAGGAATCTACAAAATACAAATACAAACCGTCCTTTTCAGGACGACAATATATTATATGAAAAGAGTAATAAAAAAATTTTTTTTCTTCAATTTTTCACATATACATATATAAACATACATCATACATATTTACGAGTATTATTATACTTATGTATATTGTGTGAAACATATATTTTCACAGTTTTAGCTTTTAGTCAGTAGCACAAGTTATATTGTAAATCGAAATAGCTTACGAAACATTTATGAGGTTTGCATATTATACAGTACTTACTTACATACCTATATAGTAAGTATACAAGTATAAAAAAAATTTCTTATTTTACTCATATTAATTATATAATAATATAATTTTGAGTGTAAAATAAAATTTTTGTTTTTTTTTTTATGTGTCACAACATATTATTTTATATATATTTATATATTATATATTAACAAATCTTCTTATATCTTCATCAAAATATATTGTGGTCCTAAAAAGGACCGATTTTTTCGTATATATGTATAAGTAAAATACTATTTTACATAAATTTAACCGCCAAAGCCGTATAATGTACGACCTTGTCTTTTCAAAGCATAAACAACATCCATAGCTGTAACTGTTTTCCTTTTAGCATGTTCAGTATATGTAACAGCATCACGTATAACATTTTCCAAAAATACTTTTAATACTCCACGTGTTTCTTCGTATATTAAACCAGAAATACGTTTTACACCACCACGACGAGCTAAACGTCTGATTGCTGGTTTTGTAATACCTTGGATATTATCACGAAGAACTTTGCGATGTCGTTTAGCTCCCCCTTTACCTAAACCTTTTCCGCCCTTACCACGACCAGTCATTTTACACTATTCCTTTTTTTTTTTCCTCGTTTCACAACTGATTCAATCACTTACTTCCTACTTCCTACTTTCCACTTCTCACAAACGATACACAAGAACTAATGTTATATGTCATGTGTCATATTTTACCATGTATTTATACAAAAAAAAATTTTGCTTCATAAAGAAAAGAGATAGAAATAGACGCTATTTATATTTGCATTTCGTTTTAAGTATACATACACATACTTCCACATTTGTATAAATATGCCGTCGCTTGCTTTCCGAATAATTACTTTATATTGATCAGTGTTAGGGTTAGTGTTCGTACTTACGTATTTAGTAAAGATAAAAGTGACAAAAAAAAAACAAGGCGCGTACTAAGCAAACTGCTCGTAAATCAACTGGTGGTAAAGCACCACGTAAACAATTGGCTACAAAAGCAGCTCGTAAGAGTGCACCAGCTACTGGTGGTGTTAAAAAGCCACATCGTTATCGTCCAGGTACAGTAGCTCTTCGTGAAATTCGTCGCTATCAAAAGAGCACAGAATTGTTGATTCGCAAATTACCTTTCCAACGTTTGGTACGTGAGATAGCTCAAGATTTTAAAACAGATCTGCGTTTCCAAAGTTCTGCTGTAATGGCACTACAAGAAGCAAGTGAAGCATATTTGGTTGGTCTTTTTGAAGATACAAATTTGTGTGCAATTCATGCTAAACGTGTCACAATTATGCCAAAAGATATTCAATTGGCCAGACGTATTCGTGGAGAGCGTGCTTAAATGATATATACATATTTACATAATTTAATTATGTATAATTATATTATTTAAAAACCGAAAAAAAAAAACAATCGGTCCTTTTCAGGGCCACAAAATATTATAAAATATAAAAGAGATGAGAAACATTTTCTGTTTTTTATTTTATTTATATGTAATTATATCAATCTTGCCCCCAATTTATTTTACAAATTACCAAATTTTGATGTTTTAATTCGTTGATTTATAATCAAAAAAAAAAAAAAAAATAAAAATATTAGTTTATTAAGATTAAAAAGGATATAATAAAAACAAAAGTACAAGTACATATATTCCAAGTGGAAAAATTTGCTGCATGATCATAAAATATTTGCACTAATATAAGTACATACATGGATAATATAGAATGTATGTATGTTTGAATGATACGAATTCTGACAACATTTGTAAAAGTTAATTATTTTTTATTTTAGATATCACGAAATATTTGTTGCATTACTTTTTCCACCACGCCATTAACGTTCCCCTGTAATTAAATCTGATGGATGTATTTACATATATGTATGTATATAATATATCGGTTATTTAAATTTTTATTATAGAAAATATTTATTACATTTAATACCTAAGAAATTGTCAAATTTTTTTTTATTTTATAGTTAATTAAATGATGAATATTTAACATTAATTTATACATATATACATATACATGTGTATGTATATATTATGGCTACTTAATGAATATAATGATAAATATTATTCATTTACATTTCCGGATGTTTACTTAAGTGTTAGGCATTTTTTTATTTTTTTATTTTAATTATTTATTATTAAGTAATAAATGCATTTTCATAATTATATTCGTTTTTCCTTTTTTATGGTATTTTCACAAAAAAATTAACTACATACATTATACGTATGTTTGTTATTATGGTATGTACATATGTTGGTATTAATAATCAATTTAACTTTATTATTAAGAAAATGTGCGATTGTTTAATACTTAATATCAGAAAATAATAACACTAAATATGAGTCTAATTAAAAAATCATTTATATTATATAATATTTATATTGTAAGATTTGTTAACTGATATTTTGGTAATTATGTCCATTTTACTTAAATTAATTTAATTACACACATATTAATTAGAGTTTTTAAGTAATTTATAACTATATATCTAAATTTATATTGCTTCATTTCTTTTAAGAAATAAAGATATATATTTTTTCATTGAAAAATTATAAAATATTTTCTTCAAATAAATACACTACATTCCAATCGGATAATGGTAATAGTAAATGAATTTTTGAGATTAATAAATTTCATAAAAATTAAATATTAATTTATATTTTCATTGAAAATTGATTAAAGATTATATTTCGGAAATAAATAATTATATATTGTATTGTATTATTAAAAAATAAGCAATATATTATAATTAAATCAAGATGTTGTATAAATAAAGTTTATCTTTCGGTTATATAAAATATATTATTATAAAGAAAAATTATATAATTTCGGTAAAACATTTAAATATAATAATTAATTGATGTGTATAGATAATAAATTATTTGAAAATATTATTTAATAGTATTTATAAAATTAAAATAATATTTGAAGATAACAAAACGAAAATGTTAACAACCACTGAATTACATTTTATTATTATATCGCTCTCCTACGCGATTCTCATTTTTATGGGTACCACTTTTTTTGTTCCATATTTTTTTGTTGTTGTAACATTTTTCAAGTGAATAAAATATTATTTATACTCCCAAGTAAATCCCAGTACATACTAATATTTGCAAATCAAGATGTCTGATACTGCTGTTGTATCAGCTAGTGCTATTTCTCCAGTTGCTGCTCCTGTTGAAAAAAAAGTTACTACAAAGAAATCTGCATCTACTGCATCTACTAAAGTTAAAAAGCCATCGGCAGCTCCTACTCATCCACCAACTCAACAAATGGTTGATGCATCAATTAAAAGTTTAAAAGAACGTGGTGGTTCATCATTATTAGCTATTAAAAAATATATAAGTTCTACATATAAATGTGATGTACAAAAATTGGCACCATTTATTAAAAAATACTTAAAATCAGCAGTTGCTAGTGGTAAATTAATTCAAACTAAGGGTAAAGGCGCATCTGGATCATTTAAATTGTCTGCGAGTGCCACAAAAGAACCAAAATCTAAATCTGTGAAATCTATTGAAAAGAAAAAGAAGGTAACATCTACTATCGCAGCAAAGAAGAAAACATTATCATCATTAAATGTAGTTACTAAAAAGGTAGCTAGTGGTGAGAAAAAAGCAAAAAAGGCTGTAGCTGGTAAAAAGACGGTTGAGAAGATGAAAACTGAAAAGGCAAGGGTAAAGAATATCAAAAAAGCTGGTACAGTTAAAGTAAAAACTACTAAATCATCTGCTATAAAACCGAAAGCACCCAAAGCAAAAACATCTACTTCTGCCAAACAAAAAAAAGCAACAGTTTCCGCTTCTAAAAAAGTAGCCGCTAAAAAAACAGCAGCCAAAAAGTAATTATTTTTCAATTATTTCAAAAGTCCTTTTCAGGACTAAAAAATATTATTTATTGAAAGAGATAATATATATAATTTATTTTTTAATATTTATTTGAAAAAAACAAAAAAAATTCTAAACAAATTCTCATGTCTATGCATAAGCAAATGTAACATTTCTACATTTTCATTATCATCATATAAATCTGTAAAATGAAAATGCAAAAAATAACTTCAGTGTATGTTGGGAGAATTTGATAAATTTAATATATCTCTTTATTTTTTTAATATATTTGTGGCCCTGAAAAGGGCCTTTGGATGCGAAAGTTTTATTTTAATTTGAAAAAATAGAACATATTTATTTTGAACTGGTGTATTTAGTTACGGCTTTTGTTCCTTCACTGACAGCATGCTTAGCCAATTCACCGGGCAATAGAAGACGAACGGCTGTCTGAATTTCGCGACTGGTAATTGTTGAACGTTTATTATAATGAGCAAGACGTGAAGCTTCAGCAGCAATACGCTCAAAAATATCATTTACAAAACTGTTCATGATACTCATTGCTTTTGATGATATACCAGTATCAGGATGTACTTGTTTCAACACTTTATAAATATAGATAGCATAACTTTCCTTCCTCTTACGCTTCTTCTTTTTATCATTTTTCGTAATATTCTTTTGGGCCTTGCCAGCTTTTTTAGCAGCTTTACCACTTGTTTTTGGAGGCATTATTATAGATTTTAAATTTCAAATTTCACTTCACAAAACCCTATTATTATTCACTATTATTCACATTATTCAAATGTACTGCTGTTGCCACTTCTTAAGTAGTATTTGATTGACGAAGTTTTCAGGTATAAATATATAAATTACACAACAACCCTTATAGCGATTAGAATGTTCATAAAAAAAGTATAAATATTTGAACATATTTGATGATTGTTAAACAGTTTTGTACAAACAGTGAACAGTGAACAGTGAAAAGTTAAAAGTGAATAGTGAGCAAGCAAGCAAGCAAGCAAGCAGTAAATTTGTGGAAGAGTGCATTAAACAAAAGAAAAAAAGTGAAAAATGTCTGGCCGTGGTAAAGGTGGTAAAGTTAAGGGAAAGGCAAAGTCTCGTTCAAATCGTGCTGGTCTTCAATTTCCTGTTGGTCGCATACATCGTTTATTGCGTAAAGGTAATTATGCTGAGCGTGTTGGTGCAGGAGCTCCAGTATATTTAGCAGCTGTTATGGAATATTTGGCTGCTGAAGTTCTTGAATTAGCTGGTAATGCTGCTCGTGATAACAAAAAGACAAGAATTATTCCACGTCATTTGCAATTGGCCATCCGTAATGATGAAGAATTGAATAAACTTTTGTCTGGAGTGACTATTGCTCAAGGTGGTGTTTTACCAAATATTCAAGCTGTGCTCTTGCCAAAGAAAACCGAAAAGAAGGCATAAACTCAAATTATTTAATTAAATTGAATTGCCAGAAAGGAATCTACAAAATACAAATACAAACCGTCCTTTTCAGGACGACAATATATTATATGAAAAGAGTAATAAAAAAATTTTTTTTCTTCAATTTTTCACATATACATATATAAACATACATCATACATATTTACGAGTATTATTATACTTATGTATATTGTGTGAAACATATATTTTCACAGTTTTAGCTTTTAGTCAGTAGCACAAGTTATATTGTAAATCGAAATAGCTTACGAAACATTTATGAGGTTTGCATATTATACAGTACTTACTTACATACCTATATAGTAAGTATACAAGTATAAAAAAAATTTCTTATTTTACTCATATTAATTATATAATAATATAATTTTGAGTGTAAAATAAAATTTTTGTTTTTTTTTTTATGTGTCACAACATATTATTTTATATATATTTATATATTATATATTAACAAATCTTCTTATATCTTCATCAAAATATATTGTGGTCCTAAAAAGGACCGATTTTTTCGTATATATGTATAAGTAAAATACTATTTTACATAAATTTAACCGCCAAAGCCGTATAATGTACGACCTTGTCTTTTCAAAGCATAAACAACATCCATAGCTGTAACTGTTTTCCTTTTAGCATGTTCAGTATATGTAACAGCATCACGTATAACATTTTCCAAAAATACTTTTAATACTCCACGTGTTTCTTCGTATATTAAACCAGAAATACGTTTTACACCACCACGACGAGCTAAACGTCTGATTGCTGGTTTTGTAATACCTTGGATATTATCACGAAGAACTTTGCGATGTCGTTTAGCTCCCCCTTTACCTAAACCTTTTCCGCCCTTACCGCGACCAGTCATTTTACACTATTCCTTTTTTTTTTTCCTCGTTTCACAACTGATTCAATCACTTACTTCCTACTTCCTACTTTCCACTTCTCACAAACGATACACAAGAACTAATGTTATATGTCATGTGTCATATTTTACCATGTATTTATACAAAAAAAAATTTTGCTTCATAAAGAAAAGAGATAGAAATAGACGCTATTTATATTTGCATTTCGTTTTAAGTATACATACACATACTTCCACATTTGTATAAATATGCCGTCGCTTGCTTTCCGAATAATTACTTTATATTGATCAGTGTTAGGGTTAGTGTTCGTACTTACGTATTTAGTAAAGATAAAAGTGACAAAAAAAAAACAAGGCGCGTACTAAGCAAACTGCTCGTAAATCAACTGGTGGTAAAGCACCACGTAAACAATTGGCTACAAAAGCAGCTCGTAAGAGTGCACCAGCTACTGGTGGTGTTAAAAAGCCACATCGTTATCGTCCAGGTACAGTAGCTCTTCGTGAAATTCGTCGCTATCAAAAGAGCACAGAATTGTTGATTCGCAAATTACCTTTCCAACGTTTGGTACGTGAGATAGCTCAAGATTTTAAAACAGATCTGCGTTTCCAAAGTTCTGCTGTAATGGCACTACAAGAAGCAAGTGAAGCATATTTGGTTGGTCTTTTTGAAGATACAAATTTGTGTGCAATTCATGCTAAACGTGTCACAATTATGCCAAAAGATATTCAATTGGCCAGACGTATTCGTGGAGAGCGTGCTTAAATGATATATACATATTTACATAATTTAATTATGTATAATTATATTATTTAAAAACCGAAAAAAAAAAACAATCGGTCCTTTTCAGGGCCACAAAATATTATAAAATATAAAAGAGATGAGAAACATTTTCTGTTTTTTATTTTATTTATATGTAATTATATCAATCTTGCCCCCAATTTATTTTACAAATTACCAAATTTTGATGTTTTAATTCGTTGATTTATAATCAAAAAAAAAAAAAAAAAATAAAAATATTAGTTTATTAAGATTAAAAAGGATATAATAAAAACAAAAGTACAAGTACATATATTCCAAGTGGAAAAATTTGCTGCATGATCATAAAATATTTGCACTAATATAAGTACATACATGGATAATATAGAATGTATGTATGTTTGAATGATACGAATTCTGACAACATTTGTAAAAGTTAATTATTTTTTATTTTAGATATCACGAAATATTTGTTGCATTACTTTTTCCACCACGCCATTAACGTTCCCCTGTAATTAAATCTGATGGATGTATTTACATATATGTATGTATATAATATATCGGTTATTTAAATTTTTATTATAGAAAATATTTATTACATTTAATACCTAAGAAATTGTCAAATTTTTTTTTATTTTATAGTTAATTAAATGATGAATATTTAACATTAATTTATACATATATACATATACATGTGTATGTATATATTATGGCTACTTAATGAATATAATGATAAATATTATTCATTTACATTTCCGGATGTTTACTTAAGTGTTAGGCATTTTTTTATTTTTTTATTTTAATTATTTATTATTAAGTAATAAATGCATTTTCATAATTATATTCGTTTTTCCTTTTTTATGGTATTTTCACAAAAAAATTAACTACATACATTATACGTATGTTTGTTATTATGGTATGTACATATGTTGGTATTAATAATCAATTTAACTTTATTATTAAGAAAATGTGCGATTGTTTAATACTTAATATCAGAAAATAATAACACTAAATATGAGTCTAATTAAAAAATCATTTATATTATATAATATTTATATTGTAAGATTTGTTAACTGATATTTTGGTAATTATGTCCATTTTACTTAAATTAATTTAATTACACACATATTAATTAGAGTTTTTAAGTAATTTATAACTATATATCTAAATTTATATTGCTTCATTTCTTTTAAGAAATAAAGATATATATTTTTTCATTGAAAAATTATAAAATATTTTCTTCAAATAAATACACTACATTCCAATCGGATAATGGTAATAGTAAATGAATTTTTGAGATTAATAAATTTCATAAAAATTAAATATTAATTTATATTTTCATTGAAAATTGATTAAAGATTATATTTCGGAAATAAATAATTATATATTGTATTGTATTATTAAAAAATAAGCAATATATTATAATTAAATCAAGATGTTGTATAAATAAAGTTTATCTTTCGGTTATATAAAATATATTATTATAAAGAAAAATTATATAATTTCGGTAAAACATTTAAATATAATAATTAATTGATGTGTATAGATAATAAATTATTTGAAAATATTATTTAATAGTATTTATAAAATTAAAATAATATTTGAAGATAACAAAACGAAAATGTTAACAACCACTGAATTACATTTTATTATTATATCGCTCTCCTACGCGATTCTCATTTTTATGGGTACCACTTTTTTTGTTCCATATTTTTTTGTTGTTGTAACATTTTTCAAGTGAATAAAATATTATTTATACTCCCAAGTAAATCCCAGTACATACTAATATTTGCAAATCAAGATGTCTGATACTGCTGTTGTATCAGCTAGTGCTATTTCTCCAGTTGCTGCTCCTGTTGAAAAAAAAGTTACTACAAAGAAATCTGCATCTACTGCATCTACTAAAGTTAAAAAGCCATCGGCAGCTCCTACTCATCCACCAACTCAACAAATGGTTGATGCATCAATTAAAAGTTTAAAAGAACGTGGTGGTTCATCATTATTAGCTATTAAAAAATATATAAGTTCTACATATAAATGTGATGTACAAAAATTGGCACCATTTATTAAAAAATACTTAAAATCAGCAGTTGCTAGTGGTAAATTAATTCAAACTAAGGGTAAAGGCGCATCTGGATCATTTAAATTGTCTGCGAGTGCCACAAAAGAACCAAAATCTAAATCTGTGAAATCTATTGAAAAGAAAAAGAAGGTAACATCTACTATCGCAGCAAAGAAGAAAACATTATCATCATTAAATGTAGTTAATAAAAAGGTAGCTAGTGGTGAGAAAAAAGCAAAAAAGGCTGTAGCTGGTAAAAAGACGGTTGAGAAGATGAAAACTGAAAAGGCAAAGGTAAAGAATATCAAAAAAGCTGGTACAGTTAAAGTAAAAACTACTAAATCATCTGCTATAAAACCGAAAGCACCCAAAGCAAAAACATCTACTTCTGCCAAACAAAAAAAAGCAACAGTTTCCGCTTCTAAAAAAGTAGCCGCTAAAAAAACAGCAGCCAAAAAGTAATTATTTTTCAATTATTTCAAAAGTCCTTTTCAGGACTAAAAAATATTATTTATTGAAAGAGATAATATATATAATTTATTTTTTAATATTTATTTGAAAAAAACAAAAAAAATTCTAAACAAATTCTCATGTCTATGCATAAGCAAATGTAACATTTCTACATTTTCATTATCATCATATAAATCTGTAAAATGAAAATGCAAAAAATAACTTCAGTGTATGTTGGGAGAATTTGATAAATTTAATATATCTCTTTATTTTTTTAATATATTTGTGGCCCTGAAAAGGGCCTTTGGATGCGAAAGTTTTATTTTAATTTGAAAAAATAGAACATATTTATTTTGAACTGGTGTATTTAGTTACGGCTTTTGTTCCTTCACTGACAGCATGCTTAGCCAATTCACCGGGCAATAGAAGACGAACGGCTGTCTGAATTTCGCGACTGGTAATTGTTGAACGTTTATTATAATGAGCAAGACGTGAAGCTTCAGCAGCAATACGCTCAAAAATATCATTTACAAAACTGTTCATGATACTCATTGCTTTTGATGATATACCAGTATCAGGATGTACTTGTTTCAACACTTTATAAATATAGATAGCATAACTTTCCTTCCTCTTACGCTTCTTCTTTTTATCATTTTTCGTAATATTCTTTTGGGCCTTGCCAGCTTTTTTAGCAGCTTTACCACTTGTTTTTGGAGGCATTATTATAGATTTTAAATTTCAAATTTCAAATTTCACTTCACAAAACACTATTATTATTCACTATTATTCACATTATTCAAATGTACTGCTGTTGCCACTTCTTAAGTAGTATTTGATTGACGAAGTTTTCAGGTATAAATATATAAATTACACAACAACCCTTATAGCGATTAGAATGTTCATAAAAAAAGTATAAATATTTGAACATATTTGATGATTGTTAAACAGTTTTGTACAAACAGTGAACAGTGAACAGTGAAAAGTTAAAAGTGAATAGTGAGCAAGCAAGCAAGCAGTAAATTTGTGGAAGAGTGCATTAAACAAAAGAAAAAAAGTGAAAAATGTCTGGCCGTGGTAAAGGTGGTAAAGTTAAGGGAAAGGCAAAGTCTCGTTCAAATCGTGCTGGTCTTCAATTTCCTGTTGGTCGCATACATCGTTTATTGCGTAAAGGTAATTATGCTGAGCGTGTTGGTGCAGGAGCTCCAGTATATTTAGCAGCTGTTATGGAATATTTGGCTGCTGAAGTTCTTGAATTAGCTGGTAATGCTGCTCGTGATAACAAAAAGACAAGAATTATTCCACGTCATTTGCAATTGGCCATCCGTAATGATGAAGAATTGAATAAACTTTTGTCTGGAGTGACTATTGCTCAAGGTGGTGTTTTACCAAATATTCAAGCTGTGCTCTTGCCAAAGAAAACCGAAAAGAAGGCATAAACTCAAATTATTTAATTAAATTGAATTGCCAGAAAGGAATCTACAAAATACAAATACAAACCGTCCTTTTCAGGACGACAATATATTATATGAAAAGAGTAATAAAAAAATTTTTTTTCTTCAATTTTTCACATATACATATATAAACATACATCATACATATTTACGAGTATTATTATACTTATGTATATTGTGTGAAACATATATTTTCACAGTTTTAGCTTTTAGTCAGTAGCACAAGTTATATTGTAAATCGAAATAGCTTACGAAACATTTATGAGGTTTGCATATTATACAGTACTTACTTACATACCTATATAGTAAGTATACAAGTATAAAAAAAATTTCTTATTTTACTCATATTAATTATATAATAATATAATTTTGAGTGTAAAATAAAATTTTTGTTTTTTTTTTTATGTGTCACAACATATTATTTTATATATATTTATATATTATATATTAACAAATCTTCTTATATCTTCATCAAAATATATTGTGGTCCTAAAAAGGACCGATTTTTTCGTATATATGTATAAGTAAAATACTATTTTACATAAATTTAACCGCCAAAGCCGTATAATGTACGACCTTGTCTTTTCAAAGCATAAACAACATCCATAGCTGTAACTGTTTTCCTTTTAGCATGTTCAGTATATGTAACAGCATCACGTATAACATTTTCCAAAAATACTTTTAATACTCCACGTGTTTCTTCGTATATTAAACCAGAAATACGTTTTACACCACCACGACGAGCTAAACGTCTGATTGCTGGTTTTGTAATACCTTGGATATTATCACGAAGAACTTTGCGATGTCGTTTAGCTCCCCCTTTACCTAAACCTTTTCCGCCCTTACCACGACCAGTCATTTTACACTATTCCTTTTTTTTTTTCCTCGTTTCACAACTGATTCAATCACTTACTTCCTACTTCCTACTTTCCACTTCTCACAAACGATACACAAGAACTAATGTTATATGTCATGTGTCATATTTTACCATGTATTTATACAAAAAAAAATTTTGCTTCATAAAGAAAAGAGATAGAAATAGACGCTATTTATATTTGCATTTCGTTTTAAGTATACATACACATACTTCCACATTTGTATAAATATGCCGTCGCTTGCTTTCCGAATAATTACTTTATATTGATCAGTGTTAGGGTTAGTGTTCGTACTTACGTATTTAGTAAAGATAAAAGTGACAAAAAAAAAACAAGGCGCGTACTAAGCAAACTGCTCGTAAATCAACTGGTGGTAAAGCACCACGTAAACAATTGGCTACAAAAGCAGCTCGTAAGAGTGCACCAGCTACTGGTGGTGTTAAAAAGCCACATCGTTATCGTCCAGGTACAGTAGCTCTTCGTGAAATTCGTCGCTATCAAAAGAGCACAGAATTGTTGATTCGCAAATTACCTTTCCAACGTTTGGTACGTGAGATAGCTCAAGATTTTAAAACAGATCTGCGTTTCCAAAGTTCTGCTGTAATGGCACTACAAGAAGCAAGTGAAGCATATTTGGTTGGTCTTTTTGAAGATACAAATTTGTGTGCAATTCATGCTAAACGTGTCACAATTATGCCAAAAGATATTCAATTGGCCAGACGTATTCGTGGAGAGCGTGCTTAAATGATATATACATATTTACATAATTTAATTATGTATAATTATATTATTTAAAAACCGAAAAAAAAAAACAATCGGTCCTTTTCAGGGCCACAAAATATTATAAAATATAAAAGAGATGAGAAACATTTTCTGTTTTTTATTTTATTTATATGTAATTATATCAATCTTGCCCCCAATTTATTTTACAAATTACCAAATTTTGATGTTTTAATTCGTTGATTTATAATCAAAAAAAAAAAAAAAAATAAAAATATTAGTTTATTAAGATTAAAAAGGATATAATAAAAACAAAAGTACAAGTACATATATTCCAAGTGGAAAAATTTGCTGCATGATCATAAAATATTTGCACTAATATAAGTACATACATGGATAATATAGAATGTATGTATGTTTGAATGATACGAATTCTGACAACATTTGTAAAAGTTAATTATTTTTTATTTTAGATATCACGAAATATTTGTTGCATTACTTTTTCCACCACGCCATTAACGTTCCCCTGTAATTAAATCTGATGGATGTATTTACATATATGTATGTATATAATATATCGGTTATTTAAATTTTTATTATAGAAAATATTTATTACATTTAATACCTAAGAAATTGTCAAATTTTTTTTTATTTTATAGTTAATTAAATGATGAATATTTAACATTAATTTATACATATATACATATACATGTGTATGTATATATTATGGCTACTTAATGAATATAATGATAAATATTATTCATTTACATTTCCGGATGTTTACTTAAGTGTTAGGCATTTTTTTATTTTTTTATTTTAATTATTTATTATTAAGTAATAAATGCATTTTCATAATTATATTCGTTTTTCCTTTTTTATGGTATTTTCACAAAAAAATTAACTACATACATTATACGTATGTTTGTTATTATGGTATGTACATATGTTGGTATTAATAATCAATTTAACTTTATTATTAAGAAAATGTGCGATTGTTTAATACTTAATATCAGAAAATAATAACACTAAATATGAGTCTAATTAAAAAATCATTTATATTATATAATATTTATATTGTAAGATTTGTTAACTGATATTTTGGTAATTATGTCCATTTTACTTAAATTAATTTAATTACACACATATTAATTAGAGTTTTTAAGTAATTTATAACTATATATCTAAATTTATATTGCTTCATTTCTTTTAAGAAATAAAGATATATATTTTTTCATTGAAAAATTATAAAATATTTTCTTCAAATAAATACACTACATTCCAATCGGATAATGGTAATAGTAAATGAATTTTTGAGATTAATAAATTTCATAAAAATTAAATATTAATTTATATTTTCATTGAAAATTGATTAAAGATTATATTTCGGAAATAAATAATTATATATTGTATTGTATTATTAAAAAATAAGCAATATATTATAATTAAATCAAGATGTTGTATAAATAAAGTTTATCTTTCGGTTATATAAAATATATTATTATAAAGAAAAATTATATAATTTCGGTAAAACATTTAAATATAATAATTAATTGATGTGTATAGATAATAAATTATTTGAAAATATTATTTAATAGTATTTATAAAATTAAAATAATATTTGAAGATAACAAAACGAAAATGTTAACAACCACTGAATTACATTTTATTATTATATCGCTCTCCTACGCGATTCTCATTTTTATGGGTACCACTTTTTTTGTTCCATATTTTTTTGTTGTTGTAACATTTTTCAAGTGAATAAAATATTATTTATACTCCCAAGTAAATCCCAGTACATACTAATATTTGCAAATCAAGATGTCTGATACTGCTGTTGTATCAGCTAGTGCTATTTCTCCAGTTGCTGCTCCTGTTGAAAAAAAAGTTACTACAAAGAAATCTGCATCTACTGCATCTACTAAAGTTAAAAAGCCATCGGCAGCTCCTACTCATCCACCAACTCAACAAATGGTTGATGCATCAATTAAAAGTTTAAAAGAACGTGGTGGTTCATCATTATTAGCTATTAAAAAATATATAAGTTCTACATATAAATGTGATGTACAAAAATTGGCACCATTTATTAAAAAATACTTAAAATCAGCAGTTGCTAGTGGTAAATTAATTCAAACTAAGGGTAAAGGCGCATCTGGATCATTTAAATTGTCTGCGAGTGCCACAAAAGAACCAAAATCTAAATCTGTGAAATCTATTGAAAAGAAAAAGAAGGTAACATCTACTATCGCAGCAAAGAAGAAAACATTATCATCATTAAATGTAGTTAATAAAAAGGTAGCTAGTGGTGAGAAAAAAGCAAAAAAGGCTGTAGCTGGTAAAAAGACGGTTGAGAAGATGAAAACTGAAAAGGCAAAGGTAAAGAATATCAAAAAAGCTGGTACAGTTAAAGTAAAAACTACTAAATCATCTGCTATAAAACCGAAAGCACCCAAAGCAAAAACATCTACTTCTGCCAAACAAAAAAAAGCAACAGTTTCCGCTTCTAAAAAAGTAGCCGCTAAAAAAACAGCAGCCAAAAAGTAATTATTTTTCAATTATTTCAAAAGTCCTTTTCAGGACTAAAAAATATTATTTATTGAAAGAGATAATATATATAATTTATTTTTTAATATTTATTTGAAAAAAACAAAAAAAATTCTAAACAAATTCTCATGTCTATGCATAAGCAAATGTAACATTTCTACATTTTCATTATCATCATATAAATCTGTAAAATGAAAATGCAAAAAATAACTTCAGTGTATGTTGGGAGAATTTGATAAATTTAATATATCTCTTTATTTTTTTAATATATTTGTGGCCCTGAAAAGGGCCTTTGGATGCGAAAGTTTTATTTTAATTTGAAAAAATAGAACATATTTATTTTGAACTGGTGTATTTAGTTACGGCTTTTGTTCCTTCACTGACAGCATGCTTAGCCAATTCACCGGGCAATAGAAGACGAACGGCAGTCTGAATTTCGCGACTGGTAATTGTTGAACGTTTATTATAATGAGCAAGACGTGAAGCTTCAGCAGCAATACGCTCAAAAATATCATTTACAAAACTGTTCATGATACTCATTGCTTTTGATGATATACCAGTATCAGGATGTACTTGTTTCAACACTTTATAAATATAGATAGCATAACTTTCCTTCCTCTTACGCTTCTTCTTTTTATCATTTTTCGTAATATTCTTTTGGGCCTTGCCAGCTTTTTTAGCAGCTTTACCACTTGTTTTTGGAGGCATTATTATAGATTTTAAATTTCAAATTTCAAATTTCACTTCACAAAACACTATTATTATTCACTATTATTCACATTATTCAAATGTACTGCTGTTGCCACTTCTTAATTAGTATTTGATTGACGAAGTTTTCAGGTATAAATATATAAATTACACAACAACCCTTATAGCGATTAGAATGTTCATAAAAAAAGTATAAATATTTGAACATATTTGATGATTGTTAAACAGTTTTGTACAAACAGTGAACAGTGAACAGTGAAAAGTTAAAAGTGAGCAAGCAAGCAAGCAGTAAATTTGTGGAAGAGTGTATTAAACAAAAGAAAAAAAGTGAAAAATGTCTGGCCGTGGTAAAGGTGGTAAAGTTAAGGGAAAGGCAAAGTCTCGTTCAAATCGTGCTGGTCTTCAATTTCCTGTTGGTCGCATACATCGTTTATTGCGTAAAGGTAATTATGCTGAGCGTGTTGGTGCAGGAGCTCCAGTATATTTAGCAGCTGTTATGGAATATTTGGCTGCTGAAGTTCTTGAATTAGCTGGTAATGCTGCTCGTGATAACAAAAAGACAAGAATTATTCCACGTCATTTGCAATTGGCCATCCGTAATGATGAAGAATTGAATAAACTTTTGTCTGGAGTGACTATTGCTCAAGGTGGTGTTTTACCAAATATTCAAGCTGTGCTCTTGCCAAAGAAAACCGAAAAGAAGGCATAAACTCAAATTATTTAATTAAATTGAATTGCCAGAAAGGAATCTACAAAATACAAATACAAACCGTCCTTTTCAGGACGACAATATATTATATGAAAAGAGTAATAAAAAAAATTTTTTTCTTCAATTTTTCACATATACATATATAAACATACATCATACATATTTACGAGTATTATTATACTTATGTATATTGTGTGAAACATATATTTTCACAGTTTTAGCTTTTAGTCAGTAGCACAAGTTATATTGTAAATCGAAATAGCTTACGAAACATTTATGAGGTTTGCATATTATACAGTACTTACTTACATACCTATATAGTAAGTATACAAGTATAAAAAAAATTTCTTATTTTACTCATATTAATTATATAATAATATAATTTTGAGTGTAAAATAAAATTTTTGTTTTTTTTTTATGTGTCACAACATATTATTTTATATATATTTATATATTATATATTAACAAATCTTCTTATATCTTCATCAAAATATATTGTGGTCCTAAAAAGGACCGATTTTTTCGTATATATGTATAAGTAAAATACTATTTTACATAAATTTAACCGCCAAAGCCGTATAATGTACGACCTTGTCTTTTCAAAGCATAAACAACATCCATAGCTGTAACTGTTTTCCTTTTAGCATGTTCAGTATATGTAACAGCATCACGTATAACATTTTCCAAAAATACTTTTAATACTCCACGTGTTTCTTCGTATATTAAACCAGAAATACGTTTTACACCACCACGACGAGCTAAACGTCTGATTGCTGGTTTTGTAATACCTTGGATATTATCACGAAGAACTTTGCGATGTCGTTTAGCTCCCCCTTTACCTAAACCTTTTCCGCCCTTACCGCGACCAGTCATTTTACACTATTCCTTTTTTTTTTCCTCGTTTCACAACTGATTCAATCACCTACTTCCTACTTTCTACTTTCCACTTCTCACAAACGATACACAAGAACTAATGTTATATGTCATATTTTACCATGTATTTATACAAAAAAAAAATTTTGCTTCATAAAGAAAAGAGATAGAAATAGACGCTATTTATATTTGCATTTCGTTTTAAGTATACATACACATACTTCCACATTTGTATAAATATGCCGTCGCTTGCTTTCCGAATAATTACTTTATATTGATCAGTGTTAGGGTTAGTGTTCGTACTTACGTATTTAGTAAAGATAAAAGTGACAAAAAAAAAACATGGCGCGTACTAAGCAAACTGCTCGTAAATCAACTGGTGGTAAAGCACCACGTAAACAATTGGCTACAAAAGCAGCTCGTAAGAGTGCACCAGCTACTGGTGGTGTTAAAAAGCCACATCGTTATCGTCCAGGTACAGTAGCTCTTCGTGAAATTCGTCGCTATCAAAAGAGCACAGAATTGTTGATTCGCAAATTACCTTTCCAACGTTTGGTACGTGAGATAGCTCAAGATTTTAAAACAGATCTGCGTTTCCAAAGTTCTGCTGTAATGGCACTACAAGAAGCAAGTGAAGCATATTTGGTTGGTCTTTTTGAAGATACAAATTTGTGTGCAATTCATGCTAAACGTGTCACAATTATGCCAAAAGATATTCAATTGGCCAGACGTATTCGTGGAGAGCGTGCTTAAATGATATATACATATTTACATAATTTAATTATGTATAATTATATTATTTAAAAACCGAAAAAAAAAAATCAATCGGTCCTTTTCAGGGCCACAAAATATAAAATATAAAAGAGATGAGAAACATTTTCTGTTTTTTATTTTATTTATATGTAATTATATCAATCTTGCCCCCAATTTATTTTACAAATTACCAAATTTTGATGTTTTAATTCGTTGATTTATAATCAAAAAAAAAAAAAAAAATAAAAATATTAGTTTATTAAGATTAAAAAGGATATAATAAAAACAAAAGTACAAGTACATATATTCCAAGTGGAAAAATTTGCTGCATGATCATAAAATATTTGCACTAATATAAGTACATACATGGATAATATAGAATGTATGTATGTTTGAATGATACGAATTCTGACAACATTTGTAAAAGTTAATTATTTTTTATTTTAGATATCACGAAATATTTGTTGCATTACTTTTTCCACCACGCCATTAACGTTCCCCTGTAATTAAATCTGATGGATGTATTTACATATATGTATGTATATAATATATCGGTTATTTAAATTTTTATTATAGAAAATATTTATTACATTTAATACCTAAGAAATTGTCAAATTTTTTTTTATTTTATAGTTAATTAAATGATGAATATTTAACATTAATTTATACATATATACATATACATGTGTATGTATATATTATGGCTACTTAATGAATATAATGATAAATATTATTCATTTACATTTCCGGATGTTTACTTAAGTGTTAGGCATTTTTTTATTTTTTTATTTTAATTATTTATTATTAAGTAATAAATGCATTTTCATAATTATATTCGTTTTTCCTTTTTTATGGTATTTTCACAAAAAAATTAACTACATACATTATACGTATGTTTGTTATTATGGTATGTACATATGTTGGTATTAATAATCAATTTAACTTTATTATTAAGAAAATGTGCGATTGTTTAATACTTAATATCAGAAAATAATAACACTAAATATGAGTCTAATTAAAAAATCATTTATATTATATAATATTTATATTGTAAGATTTGTTAACTGATATTTTGGTAATTATGTCCATTTTACTTAAATTAATTTAATTACACACATATTAATTAGAGTTTTTAAGTAATTTATAACTATATATCTAAATTTATATTGCTTCATTTCTTTTAAGAAATAAAGATATATATTTTTTCATTGAAAAATTATAAAATATTTTCTTGAAATAAATACACTACATTCCAATCGGATAATGGTAATAGTAAATGAATTTTTGAGATTAATAAATTTCATAAAAATTAAATATTAATTTATATTTTCATTGAAAATTGATTAAAGATTATATTTCGGAAATAAATAATTATATATTGTATTGTATTATTAAAAAATAAGCAATATATTATAATTAAATCAAGATGTTGTATAAATAAAGTTTATCTTTCGGTTATATAAAATATATTATTATAAAGAAAAATTATATAATTTCGGTAAAACATTTAAATATAATAATTAATTGATGTGTATAGATAATAAATTATTTGAAAATATTATTTAATAGTATTTATAAAATTAAAATAATATTTGAAGATAACAAAACGAAAATGTTAACAACCACTGAATTACATTTTATTATTATATCGCTCTCCTACGCGATTCTCATTTTTATGGGTACCACTTTTTTTGTTCCATATTTTTTTGTTGTTGTAACATTTTTCAAGTGAATAAAATATTATTTATACTCCCAAGTAAATCCCAGTACATACTAATATTTGCAAATCAAGATGTCTGATACTGCTGTTGTATCAGCTAGTGCTATTTCTCCAGTTGCTGCTCCTGTTGAAAAAAAAGTTACTACAAAGAAATCTGCATCTACTGCATCTACTAAAGTTAAAAAGCCATCGGCAGCTCCTACTCATCCACCAACTCAACAAATGGTTGATGCATCAATTAAAAGTTTAAAAGAACGTGGTGGTTCATCATTATTAGCTATTAAAAAATATATAAGTTCTACATATAAATGTGATGTACAAAAATTGGCACCATTTATTAAAAAATACTTAAAATCAGCAGTTGCTAGTGGTAAATTAATTCAAACTAAGGGTAAAGGCGCATCTGGATCATTTAAATTGTCTGCGAGTGCCACAAAAGAACCAAAATCTAAATCTGTGAAATCTATTGAAAAGAAAAAGAAGGTAACATCTACTATCGCAGCAAAGAAGAAAACATTATCATCATTAAATGTAGTTAATAAAAAGGTAGCTAGTGGTGAGAAAAAAGCAAAAAAGGCTGTAGCTGGTAAAAAGACGGTTGAGAAGATGAAAACTGAAAAGGCAAAGGTAAAGAATATCAAAAAAGCTGGTACAGTTAAAGTAAAAACTACTAAATCATCTGCTATAAAACCGAAAGCACCCAAAGCAAAAACATCTACTTCTGCCAAACAAAAAAAAGCAACAGTTTCCGCTTCTAAAAAAGTAGCCGCTAAAAAAACAGCAGCCAAAAAGTAATTATTTTTCAATTATTTCAAAAGTCCTTTTCAGGACTAAAAAATATTATTTATTGAAAGAGATAATATATATAATTTATTTTTTAATATTTATTTGAAAAAAACAAAAAAAATTCTAAACAAATTCTCATGTCTATGCATAAGCAAATGTAACATTTCTACATTTTCATTATCATCATATAAATCTGTAAAATGAAAATGCAAAAAATAACTTCAGTGTATGTTGGGAGAATTTGATAAATTTAATATATCTCTTTATTTTTTTAATATATTTGTGGCCCTGAAAAGGGCCTTTGGATGCGAAAGTTTTATTTTAATTTGAAAAAATAGAACATATTTATTTTGAACTGGTGTATTTAGTTACGGCTTTTGTTCCTTCACTGACAGCATGCTTAGCCAATTCACCGGGCAATAGAAGACGAACGGCAGTCTGAATTTCGCGACTGGTAATTGTTGAACGTTTATTATAATGAGCAAGACGTGAAGCTTCAGCAGCAATACGCTCAAAAATATCATTTACAAAACTGTTCATGATACTCATTGCTTTTGATGATATACCAGTATCAGGATGTACTTGTTTCAACACTTTATAAATATAGATAGCATAACTTTCCTTCCTCTTACGCTTCTTCTTTTTATCATTTTTCGTAATATTCTTTTGGGCCTTGCCAGCTTTTTTAGCAGCTTTACCACTTGTTTTTGGAGGCATTATTATAGATTTTAAATTTCAAATTTCAAATTTCACTTCACAAAACACTATTATTATTCACTATTATTCACATTATTCAAATGTACTGCTGTTGCCACTTCTTAAGTAGTATTTGATTGACGAAGTTTTCAGGTATAAATATATAAATTACACAACAACCCTTATAGCGATTAGAATGTTCATAAAAAAAGTATAAATATTTGAACATATTTGATGATTGTTAAACAGTTTTGTACAAACAGTGAACAGTGAACAGTGAAAATTTAAAAGTGAATAGTGAGCAAGCAAGCAAGCAGTAAATTTGTGGAAGAGTGTATTAAACAAAAGAAAAAAAGTGAAAAATGTCTGGCCGTGGTAAAGGTGGTAAAGTTAAGGGAAAGGCAAAGTCTCGTTCAAATCGTGCTGGTCTTCAATTTCCTGTTGGTCGCATACATCGTTTATTGCGTAAAGGTAATTATGCTGAGCGTGTTGGTGCAGGAGCTCCAGTATATTTAGCAGCTGTTATGGAATATTTGGCTGCTGAAGTTCTTGAATTAGCTGGTAATGCTGCTCGTGATAACAAAAAGACAAGAATTATTCCACGTCATTTGCAATTGGCCATCCGTAATGATGAAGAATTATAAACTTTTGTCTGGAGTGACTATTGCTCAAGGTGGTGTTTTACCAAATATTCAAGCTGTGCTCTTGCCAAAGAAAACCGAAAAGAAGGCATAAACTCAAATTATTTAATTAAATTGAATTGCCAGAAAGGAATCTACAAAATACAAATACAAACCGTCCTTTTCAGGACGACAATATATTATATGAAGAGTAATAAAAAAATTTTTTTTCTTTAATTTTTCACATATACATATATAAACATACATCATACATATTTACGAGTATTATTATACTTATGTATATTGTGTGAAACATATATTTTCACAGTTTTAGCTTTTAGTCAGTAGCACAAGTTATATTGTAAATCGAAATAGCTTACGAAACATTTATGAGGTTTGCATATTATACAGTACTTACTTACATACCTATATAGTAAGTATACAAGTATAAAAAAAATTTCTTATTTTACTCATATTAATTATATAATAATATAATTTTGAGTGTAAAATAAAATTTTTGTTTTTTTTTTATGTGTCACAACATATTATTTTATATATATTTATATATTATATATTAACAAATCTTCTTATATCTTCATCAAAATATATTGTGGTCCTAAAAAGGACCGATTTTTTCGTATATATGTATAAGTAAAATACTATTTTACATAAATTTAACCGCCAAAGCCGTATAATGTACGACCTTGTCTTTTCAAAGCATAAACAACATCCATAGCTGTAACTGTTTTCCTTTTAGCATGTTCAGTATATGTAACAGCATCACGTATAACATTTTCCAAAAATACTTTTAATACTCCACGTGTTTCTTCGTATATTAAACCAGAAATACGTTTTACACCACCACGACGAGCTAAACGTCTGATTGCTGGTTTTGTAATACCTTGGATATTATCACGAAGAACTTTGCGATGTCGTTTAGCTCCCCCTTTACCTAAACCTTTTCCGCCCTTACCGCGACCAGTCATTTTACACTATTCCTTTTTTTTTCCTCGTTTCACAACTGATTCAATCACTTACTTCCTACTTCCTACTTTCTACTTTCCACTTCTCACAAACGATACACAAGAACTAATGTTATATGTCATATTTTACCATGTATTTATACAAAAAAAAATTTTGCTTCATAAAGAAAAGAGATAGAAATAGACGCTATTTATATTTGCATTTCGTTTTAAGTATACATACACATACTTCCACATTTGTATAAATATGCCGTCGCTTGCTTTCCGAATAATTACTTTATATTGATCAGTGTTAGGGTTAGTGTTCGTACTTACGTATTTAGTAAAGATAAAAGTGACAAAAAAAAAACATGGCGCGTACTAAGCAAACTGCTCGTAAATCAACTGGTGGTAAAGCACCACGTAAACAATTGGCTACAAAAGCAGCTCGTAAGAGTGCACCAGCTACTGGTGGTGTTAAAAAGCCACATCGTTATCGTCCAGGTACAGTAGCTCTTCGTGAAATTCGTCGCTATCAAAAGAGCACAGAATTGTTGATTCGCAAATTACCTTTCCAACGTTTGGTACGTGAGATAGCTCAAGATTTTAAAACAGATCTGCGTTTCCAAAGTTCTGCTGTAATGGCACTACAAGAAGCAAGTGAAGCATATTTGGTTGGTCTTTTTGAAGATACAAATTTGTGTGCAATTCATGCTAAACGTGTCACAATTATGCCAAAAGATATTCAATTGGCCAGACGTATTCGTGGAGAGCGTGCTTAAATGATATATACATATTTACATAATTTAATTATGTATAATTATATTATTTAAAAACCGAAAAAAAAAAATCAATCGGTCCTTTTCAGGGCCACAAAATATTATAAAATATAAAAGAGATGAGAAACATTTTCTGTTTTTTATTTTATTTATATGTAATTATATCAATCTTGCCCCCAATTTATTTTACAAATTACCAAATTTTGATGTTTTAATTCGTTGATTTATAATCAAAAAAAAAAAAAAAAAATAAAAATATTTTATTAAGATTAAAAAGGATATAATAAAAACAAAAGTACAAGTACATATATTCCAAGTGGAAAAATTTTCTGCATGATCATAAAATATTTGCACTAATATAAGTACATACATGGATAATATAGAATGTATGTATGTTTGAATGATACGAATTCTGACAACATTTGTAAAAGTTAATTATTTTTTATTTTAGATATCACGAAATATTTGTTGCATTACTTTTTCCACCACGCCATTAACGTTCCCCTGTAATTAAATCTGATGGATGTATTTACATATATGTATGTATATAATATATCGGTTATTTAAATTTTTATTATAGAAAATATTTATTACATTTAATACCTAAGAAATTGTCAAATTTTTTTTTATTTTATAGTTAATTAAATGATGAATATTTAACATTAATTTATACATATATACATATACATGTGTATGTATATATTATGGCTACTTAATGAATATAATGATAAATATTATTCATTTACATTTCCGGATGTTTACTTAAGTGTTAGGCATTTTTTTATTTTTTTATTTTAATTATTTATTATTAAGTAATAAATGCATTTTCATAATTATATTCGTTTTTCCTTTTTTATGGTATTTTCACAAAAAAATTAACTACATACATTATACGTATGTTTGTTATTATGGTATGTACATATGTTGGTATTAATAATCAATTTAACTTTATTATTAAGAAAATGTGCGATTGTTTAATACTTAATATCAGAAAATAATAACACTAAATATGAGTCTAATTAAAAAATCATTTATATTATATAATATTTATATTGTAAGATTTGTTAACTGATATTTTGGTAATTATGTCCATTTTACTTAAATTAATTTAATTACACACATATTAATTAGAGTTTTTAAGTAATTTATAACTATATATCTAAATTTATATTGCTTCATTTCTTTTAAGAAATAAAGATATATATTTTTTCATTGAAAAATTATAAAATATTTTCTTGAAATAAATACACTACATTCCAATCGGATAATGGTAATAGTAAATGAATTTTTGAGATTAATAAATTTCATAAAAATTAAATATTAATTTATATTTTCATTGAAAATTGATTAAAGATTATGTTTCGGAAATAAATAATTATATATTGTATTGTATTATTAAAAAATAAGCAATATATTATAATTAAATCAAGATGTTGTATAAATAAAGTTTATCTTTCGGTTATATAAAATATATTATTATAAAGAAAAATTATATAATTTCGGTAAAACATTTAAATATAATAATTAATTGATGTGTATAGATAATAAATTATTTGAAAATATTATTTAATAGTATTTATAAAATTAAAATAATATTTGAAGATAACAAAACGAAAATGTTAACAACCACTGAATTACATTTTATTATTATATCGCTCTCCTACGCGATTCTCATTTTTATGGGTACCACTTTTTTTGTTCCATATTTTTTTGTTGTTGTAACATTTTTCAAGTGAATAAAATATTATTTATACTCCCAGGTAAATCCCAGTACATACTAATATTTGCAAATCAAGATGTCTGATACTGCTGTTGTATCAGCTAGTGCTATTTCTCCAGTTGCTGCTCCTGTTGAAAAAAAAGTTACTACAAAGAAATCTGCATCTACTGCATCTACTAAAGTTAAAAAGCCATCGGCAGCTCCTACTCATCCACCAACTCAACAAATGGTTGATGCATCAATTAAAAGTTTAAAAGAACGTGGTGGTTCATCATTATTAGCTATTAAAAAATATATAAGTTCTACATATAAATGTGATGTACAAAAATTGGCACCATTTATTAAAAAATACTTAAAATCAGCAGTTGCTAGTGGTAAATTAATTCAAACTAAGGGTAAAGGCGCATCTGGATCATTTAAATTGTCTGCGAGTGCCACAAAAGAACCAAAATCTAAATCTGTGAAATCTATTGAAAAGAAAAAGAAGGTAACATCTACTATCGCAGCAAAGAAGAAAACATTATCATCATTAAATGTAGTTACTAAAAAGGTAGCTAGTGGTGAGAAAAAAGCAAAAAAGGCTGTAGCTGGTAAAAAGACGGTTGAGAAGATGAAAACTGAAAAGGCAAGGGTAAAGAATATCAAAAAAGCTGGTACAGTTAAAGTAAAAACTACTAAATCATCTGCTATAAAACCGAAAGCACCCAAAGCAAAAACATCTACTTCTGCCAAACAAAAAAAAGCAACAGTTTCCGCTTCTAAAAAAGTAGCCGCTAAAAAAACAGCAGCCAAAAAGTAATTATTTTTCAATTATTTCAAAAGTCCTTTTCAGGACTAAAAAATATTATTTATTGAAAGAGATAATATATATAATTTATTTTTTAATATTTATTTGAAAAAAACAAAAAAAATTCTAAACAAATTCTCATGTCTATGCATAAGCAAATGTAACATTCTACATTTTCATTATCATCATATAAATCTGTAAAATGAAAATGCAAAAAATAACTTCAGTGTATGTTGGGAGAATTTGATAAATTTAATATATCTCTTTATTTTTTTAATATATTTGTGGCCCTGAAAAGGGCCTTTGGATGCGAAAGTTTTATTTTAATTTGAAAAAATAGAACATATTTATTTTGAACTGGTGTATTTAGTTACGGCTTTTGTTCCTTCACTGACAGCATGCTTAGCCAATTCACCGGGCAATAGAAGACGAACGGCAGTCTGAATTTCGCGACTGGTAATTGTTGAACGTTTATTATAATGAGCAAGACGTGAAGCTTCAGCAGCAATACGCTCAAAAATATCATTTACAAAACTGTTCATGATACTCATTGCTTTTGATGATATACCAGTATCAGGATGTACTTGTTTCAACACTTTATAAATATAGATAGCATAACTTTCCTTCCTCTTACGCTTCTTCTTTTTATCATTTTTCGTAATATTCTTTTGGGCCTTGCCAGCTTTTTTAGCAGCTTTACCACTTGTTTTTGGAGGCATTATTATAGATTTTAAATTTCAAATTTTAAATTTCACTTCACAAAACACTATTATTATTCACTATTATTCACATTATTCAAATGTACTGCTGTTGCCACTTCTTAAGTAGTATTTGATTGACGAAGTTTTCAGGTATAAATATATAAATTACACAACAACCCTTATAGCGATTAGAATGTTCATAAAAAAAGTATAAATATTTGAACATATTTGATGATTGTTAAACAGTTTTGTACTAACAGTGAACAGTGAACAGTGAAAATTTAAAAGTGAATAGTGAGCAAGCAAGCAAGCAGTAAATTTGTGGAAGAGTGTATTAAACAAAAGAAAAAAAGTGAAAAATGTCTGGCCGTGGTAAAGGTGGTAAAGTTAAGGGAAAGGCAAAGTCTCGTTCAAATCGTGCTGGTCTTCAATTTCCTGTTGGTCGCATACATCGTTTATTGCGTAAAGGTAATTATGCTGAGCGTGTTGGTGCAGGAGCTCCAGTATATTTAGCAGCTGTTATGGAATATTTGGCTGCTGAAGTTCTTGAATTAGCTGGTAATGCTGCTCGTGATAACAAAAAGACAAGAATTATTCCACGTCATTTGCAATTGGCCATCCGTAATGATGAAGAATTGAATAAACTTTTGTCTGGAGTGACTATTGCTCAAGGTGGTGTTTTACCAAATATTCAAGCTGTGCTCTTGCCAAAGAAAACCGAAAAGAAGGCATAAACTCAAATTATTTAATTAAATTGAATTGCCAGAAAGGAATCTACAAAATACAAATACAAATACAAACCGTCCTTTTCAGGACGACAATATATTATATGAAAAGAGTAATAAAAAAATTTTTTTTCTTCAATTTTTCACATATACATATATAAACATACATCATACATATTTACGAGTATTATTATACTTATGTATATTGTGTGAAACATATATTTTCACAGTTTTAGCTTTTAGTCAGTAGCACAAGTTATATTGTAAATCGAAATAGCTTACGAAACATTTATGAGGTTTGCATATTATACAGTACTTACTTACATACCTATATAGTAAGTATACAAGTATAAAAAAAATTTCTTATTTTACTCATATTAATTATATAATAATATAATTTTGAGTGTAAAATAAAATTTTTGTTTTTTTTTTTTATGTGTCACAACATATTATTTTATATATATTTATATATTATATATTAACAAATCTTCTTATATCTTCATCAAAATATATTGTGGTCCTAAAAAGGACCGATTTTTTCGTATATATGTATAAGTAAAATACTATTTTACATAAATTTAACCGCCAAAGCCGTATAATGTACGACCTTGTCTTTTCAAAGCATAAACAACATCCATAGCTGTAACTGTTTTCCTTTTAGCATGTTCAGTATATGTAACAGCATCACGTATAACATTTTCCAAAAATACTTTTAATACTCCACGTGTTTCTTCGTATATTAAACCAGAAATACGTTTTACACCACCACGACGAGCTAAACGTCTGATTGCTGGTTTTGTAATACCTTGGATATTATCACGAAGAACTTTGCGATGTCGTTTAGCTCCCCCTTTACCTAAACCTTTTCCGCCCTTACCGCGACCAGTCATTTTACACTATTCCTTTTTTTTTCCTCGTTTCACAACTGATTCAATCACTTACTTCCTACTTCCTACTTTCTACTTTCCACTTCTCACAAACGATACACAAGAACTAATGTTATATGTCATGTGTCATATTTTACCATGTATTTATACAAAAAAAAATTTTGCTTCATAAAGAAAAGAGATAGAAATAGACGCTATTTATATTTGCATTTCGTTTTAAGTATACATACACATACTTCCACATTTGTATAAATATGCCGTCGCTTGCTTTCCGAATAATTACTTTATATTGATCAGTGTTAGGGTTAGTGTTCGTACTTACGTATTTAGTAAAGATAAAAGTGACAAAAAAAAAACATGGCGCGTACTAAGCAAACTGCTCGTAAATCAACTGGTGGTAAAGCACCACGTAAACAATTGGCTACAAAAGCAGCTCGTAAGAGTGCACCAGCTACTGGTGGTGTTAAAAAGCCACATCGTTATCGTCCAGGTACAGTAGCTCTTCGTGAAATTCGTCGCTATCAAAAGAGCACAGAATTGTTGATTCGCAAATTACCTTTCCAACGTTTGGTACGTGAGATAGCTCAAGATTTTAAAACAGATCTGCGTTTCCAAAGTTCTGCTGTAATGGCACTACAAGAAGCAAGTGAAGCATATTTGGTTGGTCTTTTTGAAGATACAAATTTGTGTGCAATTCATGCTAAACGTGTCACAATTATGCCAAAAGATATTCAATTGGCCAGACGTATTCGTGGAGAGCGTGCTTAAATGATATATACATATTTACATAATTTAATTATGTATAATTATATTATTTAAAAACCGAAAAAAAAAAATCAATCGGTCCTTTTCAGGGCCACAAAATATTATAAAATATAAAAGAGATGAGAAACATTTTCTGTTTTTTATTTTATTTATATGTAATTATATCAATCTTGCCCCCAATTTATTTTACAAATTACCAAATTTTGATGTTTTAATTCGTTGATTTATAATCAAAAAAAAAAAAATTAATAAAAATATTATTTTATTAATATTAAAGAGGATATAATAAAAACAAAAGTACATATATTCCAAATGGAAAAATTTGCTGCATGATCATAAAATATTTGCACTAATATAAGTACATACATGGATAATATAGAATGTATGTATGTTTGAATGATACGAATTCTGACAACATTTGTAAAAGTTAATTATTTTTTATTTTAGATATCACGAAATATTTGTTGCATTACTTTTTCCACCACGCCATTAACGTTCCCCTGTAATTAAATCTGATGGATGTATTTACATATATGTATGTATATAATATATCGGTTATTTAAATTTTTATTATAGAAAATATTTATTACATTTAATACCTAAGAAATTGTCAAATTTTTTTTTATTTTATAGTTAATTAAATGATGAATATTTAACATTAATTTATACATATATACATATACATGTGTATGTATATATTATGGCTACTTAATGAATATAATGATAAATATTATTCATTTACATTTCCGGATGTTTACTTAAGTGTTAGGCATTTTTTTATTTTTTTATTTTAATTATTTATTATTAAGTAATAAATGCATTTTCATAATTATATTCGTTTTTCCTTTTTTATGGTATTTTCACAAAAAAATTAACTACATACATTATACGTATGTTTGTTATTATGGTATGTACATATGTTGGTATTAATAATCAATTTAACTTTATTATTAAGAAAATGTGCGATTGTTTAATACTTAATATCAGAAAATAATAACACTAAATATGAGTCTAATTAAAAAATCATTTATATTATATAATATTTATATTGTAAGATTTGTTAACTGATATTTTGGTAATTATGTCCATTTTACTTAAATTAATTTAATTACACACATATTAATTAGAGTTTTTAAGTAATTTATAACTATATATCTAAATTTATATTGCTTCATTTCTTTTAAGAAATAAAGATATATATTTTTTCATTGAAAAATTATAAAATATTTTCTTGAAATAAATACACTACATTCCAATCGGATAATGGTAATAGTAAATGAATTTTTGAGATTAATAAATTTCATAAAAATTAAATATTAATTTATATTTTCATTGAAAATTGATTAAAGATTATGTTTCGGAAATAAATAATTATATATTGTATTGTATTATTAAAAAATAAGCAATATATTATAATTAAATCAAGATGTTGTATAAATAAAGTTTATCTTTCGGTTATATAAAATATATTATTATAAAGAAAAATTATATAATTTCGGTAAAACATTTAAATATAATAATTAATTGATGTGTATAGATAATAAATTATTTGAAAATATTATTTAATAGTATTTATAAAATTAAAATAATATTTTAAGATAACAAAACGAAAATGTTAACAACCACTGAATTACATTTTATTATTATATCGCTCTCCTACGCGATTCTCATTTTTATGGGTACCACTTTTTTTGTTCCATATTTTTTTGTTGTTGTAACATTTTTCAAGTGAATAAAATATTATTTATACTCCCAAGTAAATCCCAGTACATACTAATATTTGCAAATCAAGATGTCTGATACTGCTGTTGTATCAGCTAGTGCTATTTCTCCAGTTGCTGCTCCTGTTGAAAAAAAAGTTACTACAAAGAAATCTGCATCTACTGCATCTACTAAAGTTAAAAAGCCATCGGCAGCTCCTACTCATCCACCAACTCAACAAATGGTTGATGCATCAATTAAAAGTTTAAAAGAACGTGGTGGTTCATCATTATTAGCTATTAAAAAATATATAAGTTCTACATATAAATGTGATGTACAAAAATTGGCACCATTTATTAAAAAATACTTAAAATCAGCAGTTGCGAGTGGTAAATTAATTCAAACTAAGGGTAAAGGCGCATCTGGATCATTTAAATTGTCTGCGAGTGCCACAAAAGAACCAAAATCTAAATCTGTGAAATCTATTGAAAAGAAAAAGAAGGTAACATCTACTATCGCAGCAAAGAAGAAAACATTATCATCATTAAATGTAGTTAATAAAAAGGTAGCTAGTGGTGAGAAAAAAGCAAAAAAGGCTGTAGCTGGTAAAAAGACGGTTGAGAAGATGAAAACTGAAAAGGCAAAGGTAAAGAATATCAAAAAAGCTGGTACAGTTAAAGTAAAAACTACTAAATCATCTGCTATAAAACCGAAAGCACCCAAAGCAAAAACATCTACTTCTGCCAAACAAAAAAAAGCAACAGTTTCCGCTTCTAAAAAAGTAGCCGCTAAAAAAACAGCAGCCAAAAAGTAATTATTTTTCAATTATTTCAAAAGTCCTTTTCAGGACTAAAAAATATTATTTATTGAAAGAGATAATATATATAATTTATTTTTTAATATTTATTTGAAAAAAACAAAAAAAATTCTAAACAAATTCTCATGTCTATGCATAAGCAAATGTAACATTTCTACATTTTCATTATCATCATATAAATCTGTAAAATGAAAATGCAAAAAATAACTTCAGTGTATGTTGGGAGAATTTGATAAATTTAATATATCTCTTTATTTTTTTAATATATTTGTGGCCCTGAAAAGGGCCTTTGGATGCGAAAGTTTTATTTTAATTTGAAAAAATAGAACATATTTATTTTGAACTGGTGTATTTAGTTACGGCTTTTGTTCCTTCACTGACAGCATGCTTAGCCAATTCACCGGGCAATAGAAGACGAACGGCAGTCTGAATTTCGCGACTGGTAATTGTTGAACGTTTATTATAATGAGCAAGACGTGAAGCTTCAGCAGCAATACGCTCAAAAATATCATTTACAAAACTGTTCATGATACTCATTGCTTTTGATGATATACCAGTATCAGGATGTACTTGTTTCAACACTTTATAAATATAGATAGCATAACTTTCCTTCCTCTTACGCTTCTTCTTTTTATCATTTTTCGTAATATTCTTTTGGGCCTTGCCAGCTTTTTTAGCAGCTTTACCACTTGTTTTTGGAGGCATTATTATAGATTTTAAATTTCAAATTTCACTTCACAAAACACTCTTATTCACTATTATTCACATTATTCAAATGTACTGCTGTTGCCACTTCTTAAGTAGTATTTGATTGACGAAGTTTTCAAGTATAAATATATAAATTACACAACAACCCTTATAGCGATTAGAATGTTCATAAAAAAAGTATAAATATTTGAACATATTTGATGATTGTTAAACAGTTTTGTACAAACAGTGAACAGTGAACAGTGAAAAGTTAAAAGTGAATAGTGAGCAAGCAAGCAAGCAGTAAATTTGTGGAAGAGTGTATTAAACAAAAGAAAAAAAGTGAAAAATGTCTGGCCGTGGTAAAGGTGGTAAAGTTAAGGGAAAGGCAAAGTCTCGTTCAAATCGTGCTGGTCTTCAATTTCCTGTTGGTCGCATACATCGTTTATTGCGTAAAGGTAATTATGCTGAGCGTGTTGGTGCAGGAGCTCCAGTATATTTAGCAGCTGTTATGGAATATTTGGCTGCTGAAGTTCTTGAATTAGCTGGTAATGCTGCTCGTGATAACAAAAAGACAAGAATTATTCCACGTCATTTGCAATTGGCCATCCGTAATGATGAAGAATTGAATAAACTTTTGTCTGGAGTGACTATTGCTCAAGGTGGTGTTTTACCAAATATTCAAGCTGTGCTCTTGCCAAAGAAAACCGAAAAGAAGGCATAAACTCAAATTATTTAATTAAATTGAATTGCCAGAAAGGAATCTACAAAATACAAATACAAACCGTCCTTTTCAGGACGACAATATATTATATGAAAAGAGTAATAAAAAAATTTTTTTTCTTCAATTTTTCACATATACATATATAAACATACATCATACATATTTACGAGTATTATTATACTTATGTATATTGTGTGAAACATATATTTTCACAGTTTTAGCTTTTAGTCAGTAGCACAAGTTATATTGTAAATCGAAATAGCTTACGAAACATTTATGAGGTTTGCATATTATACAGTACTTACTTACATACCTATATAGTAAGTATACAAGTATAAAAAAAATTTCTTATTTTACTCATATTAATTATATAATAATATAATTTTGAGTGTAAAATAAAATTTTTGTTTTTTTTTTATGTGTCACAACATATTATTTTATATATATTTATATATTATATATTAACAAATCTTCTTATATCTTCATCAAAATATATTGTGGTCCTAAAAAGGACCGATTTTTTCGTATATATATATAAGTAAAATACTATTTTACATAAATTTAACCGCCAAAGCCGTATAATGTACGACCTTGTCTTTTCAAAGCATAAACAACATCCATAGCTGTAACTGTTTTCCTTTTAGCATGTTCAGTATATGTAACAGCATCACGTATAACATTTTCCAAAAATACTTTTAATACTCCACGTGTTTCTTCGTATATTAAACCAGAAATACGTTTTACACCACCACGACGAGCTAAACGTCTGATTGCTGGTTTTGTAATACCTTGGATATTATCACGAAGAACTTTGCGATGTCGTTTAGCTCCCCCTTTACCTAAACCTTTTCCGCCCTTACCACGACCAGTCATTTTACACTATTCCTTTTTTTTTTCCTCGTTTCACAACTGATTCAATCACTTACTTCCTACTTCCTACTTTCTACTTTCCACTTCTCACAAACCTCACAAACGATACACAAGAACTAATGTTATATGTCATATTTTACCATGTATTTATACAAAAAAAAATTTTGCTTCATAAAGAAAAGAGATAGAAATAGACGCTATTTATATTTGCATTTCGTTTTAAGTATACATACACATACTTCCACATTTGTATAAATATGCCGTCGCTTGCTTTCCGAATAATGACTTTATATTGATCAGTGTTAGGGTTAGTGTTCGTACTTACGTATTTAGTAAAGATAAAAGTGACAAAAAAAAAACATGGCGCGTACTAAGCAAACTGCTCGTAAATCAACTGGTGGTAAAGCACCACGTAAACAATTGGCTACAAAAGCAGCTCGTAAGAGTGCACCAGCTACTGGTGGTGTTAAAAAGCCACATCGTTATCGTCCAGGTACAGTAGCTCTTCGTGAAATTCGTCGCTATCAAAAGAGCACAGAATTGTTGATTCGCAAATTACCTTTCCAACGTTTGGTACGTGAGATAGCTCAAGATTTTAAAACAGATCTGCGTTTCCAAAGTTCTGCTGTAATGGCACTACAAGAAGCAAGTGAAGCATATTTGGTTGGTCTTTTTGAAGATACAAATTTGTGTGCAATTCATGCTAAACGTGTCACAATTATGCCAAAAGATATTCAATTGGCCAGACGTATTCGTGGAGAGCGTGCTTAAATGATATATACATATTTACATAATTTAATTATGTATAATTATATTATTTAAAAACCGAAAAAAAAAATCAATCGGTCCTTTTCAGGGCCACAAAATATTATAAAATATAAAAGAGATGAGAAACATTTTCTGTTTTTTATTTTATTTATATGTAATTATATCAATCTTGCCCCCAATTTATTTTACAAATTACCAAATTTTGATGTTTTAATTCGTTGATTTATAATCAAAAAAAAAAAAAAAAAATAAAAATATTATTTTATTAAGATTAAAAAGGATATAATAAAAACAAAAGTACAAGTACATATATTCCAAGTGGAAAAATTTGCTGCATGATAATAAAATATTTGCACTAATATAAGTACATACATGGATAATATAGAATGTATGTATGTTTGAATGATACGAATTCTGACAACATTTGTAAAAGTTAATTATTTTTTATTTTAGATATCACGAAATATTTGTTGCATTACTTTTTCCACCACGCCATTAACGTTCCCCTGTAATTAAATCTGATGGATGTATGTACATATATGTATGTATATAATATATCGGTTATTTAAATTTTTATTATAGAAAATATTTATTACATTTAATACCTAAGAAATTGTCAAATTTTTTTTATTTTATAGTTAATTAAATGATGAATATTTAACATTAATTTATACATATATACATATACATGTGTATGTATATATTATGGCTACTTAATGAATATAATGATAAATATTATTCATTTACATTTCCGGATGTTTACTTAAGTGTTAGGCATTTTTTTATTTTTTTATTTTAATTATTTATTATTAAGTAATAAATGCATTTTCATAATTATATTCGTTTTTCCTTTTTTATGGTATTTTCACAAAAAAATTAACTACATACATTATACGTATGTTTGTTATTATGGTATGTACATATGTTGGTATTAATAATCAATTTAACTTTATTATTAAGAAAATGTGCGATTGTTTAATACTTAATATCAGAAAATAATAACACTAAATATGAGTCTAATTAAAAAATCATTTATATTATATAATATTTATATTGTAAGATTTGTTAACTGATATTTTGGTAATTATGTCCATTTTACTTAAATTAATTTAATTACACACATATTAATTAGAGTTTTTAAGTAATTTATAACTATATATCTAAATTTATATTGCTTCATTTCTTTTAAGAAATAAAGATATATATTTTTTCATTTAAAAATTATAAAATATTTTCTTGAAATAAATACACTACATTCCAATCGGATAATGGTAATAGTAAATGAATTTTTGAGATTAATAAATTTCATAAAAATTAAATATTAATTTATATTTTCATTGAAAATTGATTAAAGATTATATTTCGGAAATAAATAATTATATATTGTATTGTATTATTAAAAAATAAGCAATATATTATAATTAAATCAAGATGTTGTATAAATAAAGTTTATCTTTCGGTTATATAAAATATATTATTATAAAGAAAAATTATATAATTTCGGTAAAACATTTAAATATAATAATTAATTGATGTGTATAGATAATAAATTATTTGAAAATATTATTTAATAGTATTTATAAAATTAAAATAATATTTGAAGATAACAAAACGAAAATGTTAACAACCACTGAATTACATTTTATTATTATATCGCTCTCCTACGCGATTCTCATTTTTATGGGTACCACTTTTTTTATTCCATATTTTTTTGTTGTTGTAACATTTTTCAAGTGAATAAAATATTATTTATACTCCCAGGTAAATCCCAGTACATACTAATATTTACAAATCAAGATGTCTGATACTGCTGTTGTATCAGCTAGTGCTATTTCTCCAGTTGCTGCTCCTGTTGAAAAAAAAGTTACTACAAAGAAATCTGCATCTACTAAAGTTAAAAAGCCATCGGCAGCTCCTACTCATCCACCAACTCAACAAATGGTTGATGCATCAATTAAAAGTTTAAAAGAACTTGGTGGTTCATCATTATTAGCTATTAAAAAATATATAAGTTCTACATATAAATGTGATGTACAAAAATTGGCACCATTTATTAAAAAATACTTAAAATCAGCAGTTGCTAGTGGTAAATTAATTCAAACTAAGGGTAAAGGCGCATCTGGATCATTTAAATTGTCTGCGAGTGCCACAAAAGAACCAAAATCTAAATCTGTGAAATCTATTGAAAAGAAAAAGAAGGTAACATCTACTATCGCAGCAAAGAAGAAAACATTATCATCATTAAATGTAGTTAATAAAAAGGTAGCTAGTGGTGAGAAAAAAGCAAAAAAGGCTGTAGCTGGTAAAAAGACGGTTGAGAAGATGAAAACTGAAAAGGCAAAGGTAAAGAATATCAAAAAAGCTGGTACAGTTAAAGTAAAAACTACTAAATCATCTGCTATAAAACCGAAAGCACCCAAAGCAAAAACATCTACTTCTGCCAAACAAAAAAAAGCAACAGTTTCCGCTTCTAAAAAAGTAGCCGCTAAAAAAACAGCAGCCAAAAAGTAATTATTTTTCAATTATTTCAAAAGTCCTTTTCAGGACTAAAAAATATTATTTATTGAAAGAGATAATATATATAATTTATTTTTTAATATTTATTTGAAAAAAACAAAAAAAATTCTAAACAAATTCTCATGTCTATGCATAAGCAAATGTAACATTTCTACATTTTCATTATCATCATATAAATCTGTAAAATGAAAATGCAAAAAATAACTTCAGTGTATGTTGGGAGAATTTGATAAATTTAATATATCTCTTTATTTTTTTAATATATTTGTGGCCCTGAAAAGGGCCTTTGGATGCGAAAGTTTTATTTTAATTTGAAAAAATAGATCATATTTATTTTGAACTGGTGTATTTAGTTACGGCTTTTGTTCCTTCACTGACAGCATGCTTAGCCAATTCACCGGGCAATAGAAGACGAACGGCAGTCTGAATTTCGCGACTGGTAATTGTTGAACGTTTATTATAATGAGCAAGACGTGAAGCTTCAGCAGCAATACGCTCAAAAATATCATTTACAAAACTGTTCATGATACTCATTGCTTTTGATGATATACCAGTATCAGGATGTACTTGTTTCAACACTTTATAAATATAGATAGCATAACTTTCCTTCCTCTTACGCTTCTTCTTTTTATCATTTTTCGTAATATTCTTTTGGGCCTTGCCAGCTTTTTTAGCAGCTTTACCACTTGTTTTTGGAGGCATTATTATAGATTTTAAATTTCAAATTTCACTTCACAAAACACTCTTATTCACTATTATTCACATTATTCAAATGTACTGCTGTTGCCACTTCTTAAGTAGTATTTGATTGACGAAGTTTTCAAGTATAAATATATAAATTACACAACAACCCTTATAGCGATTAGAATGTTCATAAAAAAAGTATAAATATTTGAACATATTTGATGATTGTTAAACAGTTTTGTACAAACAGTGAACAGTGAAAAGTTAAAAGTGAATAGTGAGCAAGCAAGCAAGCAGTAAATTTGTGGAAGAGTGTATTAAACAAAAGAAAAAAAGTGAAAAATGTCTGGCCGTGGTAAAGGTGGTAAAGTTAAGGGAAAGGCAAAGTCTCGTTCAAATCGTGCTGGTCTTCAATTTCCTGTTGGTCGCATACATCGTTTATTGCGTAAAGGTAATTATGCTGAGCGTGTTGGTGCAGGAGCTCCAGTATATTTAGCAGCTGTTATGGAATATTTGGCTGCTGAAGTTCTTGAATTAGCTGGTAATGCTGCTCGTGATAACAAAAAGACAAGAATTATTCCACGTCATTTGCAATTGGCCATCCGTAATGATGAAGAATTGAATAAACTTTTGTCTGGAGTGACTATTGCTCAAGGTGGTGTTTTACCAAATATTCAAGCTGTGCTCTTGCCAAAGAAAACCGAAAAGAAGGCATAAACTCAAATTATTTAATTAAATTGAATTGCCAGAAAGGAATCTACAAAATACAAATACAAACCGTCCTTTTCAGGACGACAATATATTATATGAAAAGAGTAATAAAAAAATTTTTTTTCTTCAATTTTTCACATATACATATATAAACATACATCATACATATTTACGAGTATTATTATACTTATGTATATTGTGTGAAACATATATTTTCACAGTTTTAGCTTTTAGTCAGTAGCACAAGTTATATTGTAAATCGAAATAGCTTACGAAACATTTATGAGGTTTGCATATTATACAGTACTTACTTACATACCTATATAGTAAGTATACAAGTATAAAAAAAATTTCTTATTTTACTCATATTAATTATATAATAATATAATTTTGAGTGTAAAATAAAATTTTTGTTTTTTTTTTTTATGTGTCACAACATATTATTTTATATATATTTATATATTATATATTAACAAATCTTCTTATATCTTCATCAAAATATATTGTGGTCCTAAAAAGGACCGATTTTTTCGTATATATGTATAAGTAAAATACTATTTTACATAAATTTAACCGCCAAAGCCGTATAATGTACGACCTTGTCTTTTCAAAGCATAAACAACATCCATAGCTGTAACTGTTTTCCTTTTAGCATGTTCAGTATATGTAACAGCATCACGTATAACATTTTCCAAAAATACTTTTAATACTCCACGTGTTTCTTCGTATATTAAACCAGAAATACGTTTTACACCACCACGACGAGCTAAACGTCTGATTGCTGGTTTTGTAATACCTTGGATATTATCACGAAGAACTTTGCGATGTCGTTTAGCTCCCCCTTTACCTAAACCTTTTCCGCCCTTACCACGACCAGTCATTTTACACTATTCCTTTTTTTTTTTCCTCGTTTCACAACTGATTCAATCACTTACTTCCTACTTCCTACTTTCTACTTTCCACTTCTCACAAACGATACACAAGAACTAATGTTATATGTCATATTTTACCATGTATTTATACAAAAAAAAATTTTGCTTCATAAAGAAAAGAGATAGAAATAGACGCTATTTATATTTGCATTTCGTTTTAAGTATACATACACATACTTCCACATTTGTATAAATATGCCGTCGCTTGCTTTCCGAATAATTACTTTATATTGATCAGTGTTAGGGTTAGTGTTCGTACTTACGTATTTAGTAAAGATAAAAGTGACAAAAAAAAAACATGGCGCGTACTAAGCAAACTGCTCGTAAATCAACTGGTGGTAAAGCACCACGTAAACAATTGGCTACAAAAGCAGCTCGTAAGAGTGCACCAGCTACTGGTGGTGTTAAAAAGCCACATCGTTATCGTCCAGGTACAGTAGCTCTTCGTGAAATTCGTCGCTATCAAAAGAGCACAGAATTGTTGATTCGCAAATTACCTTTCCAACGTTTGGTACGTGAGATAGCTCAAGATTTTAAAACAGATCTGCGTTTCCAAAGTTCTGCTGTAATGGCACTACAAGAAGCAAGTGAAGCATATTTGGTTGGTCTTTTTGAAGATACAAATTTGTGTGCAATTCATGCTAAACGTGTCACAATTATGCCAAAAGATATTCAATTGGCCAGACGTATTCGTGGAGAGCGTGCTTAAATGATATATACATATTTACATAATTTAATTATGTATAATTATATTATTTAAAAACCGAAAAAAAAAATCAATCGGTCCTTTTCAGGGCCACAAAATATTATAAAATATAAAAGAGATGAGAAACATTTTCTGTTTTTTATTTTATTTATATGTAATTATATCAATCTTGCCCCCAATTTATTTTACAAATTACCAAATTTTGATGTTTTAATTCGTTGATTTATAATCAAAAAAAAAAAAAAAAAATAAAAATATTATTTTATTAAGATTAAAAAGGATATAATAAAAACAAAAGTACAAGTACATATATTCCAAGTGGAAAAATTTGCTGCATGATAATAAAATATTTGCACTAATATAAGTACATACATGGATAATATAGAATGTATGTATGTTTGAATGATACGAATTCTGACAACATTTGTAAAAGTTAATTATTTTTTATTTTAGATATCACGAAATATTTGTTGCATTACTTTTTCCACCACGCCATTAACGTTCCCCTGTAATTAAATCTGATGGATGTATGTACATATATGTATGTATATAATATATCGGTTATTTAAATTTTTATTATAGAAAATATTTATTACATTTAATACCTAAGAAATTGTCAAATTTTTTTTATTTTATAGTTAATTAAATGATGAATATTTAACATTAATTTATACATATATACATATACATGTGTATGTATATATTATGGCTACTTAATGAATATAATGATAAATATTATTCATTTACATTTCCGGATGTTTACTTAAGTGTTAGGCATTTTTTTATTTTTTTATTTTAATTATTTATTATTAAGTAATAAATGCATTTTCATAATTATATTCGTTTTTCCTTTTTTATGGTATTTTCACAAAAAAATTAACTACATACATTATACGTATGTTTGTTATTATGGTATGTACATATGTTGGTATTAATAATCAATTTAACTTTATTATTAAGAAAATGTGCGATTGTTTAATACTTAATATCAGAAAATAATAACACTAAATATGAGTCTAATTAAAAAATCATTTATATTATATAATATTTATATTGTAAGATTTGTTAACTGATATTTTGGTAATTATGTCCATTTTACTTAAATTAATTTAATTACACACATATTAATTAGAGTTTTTAAGTAATTTATAACTATATATCTAAATTTATATTGCTTCATTTCTTTTAAGAAATAAAGATATATATTTTTTCATTTAAAAATTATAAAATATTTTCTTGAAATAAATACACTACATTCCAATCGGATAATGGTAATAGTAAATGAATTTTTGAGATTAATAAATTTCATAAAAATTAAATATTAATTTATATTTTCATTGAAAATTGATTAAAGATTATATTTCGGAAATAAATAATTATATATTGTATTGTATTATTAAAAAATAAGCAATATATTATAATTAAATCAAGATGTTGTATAAATAAAGTTTATCTTTCGGTTATATAAAATATATTATTATAAAGAAAAATTATATAATTTCGGTAAAACATTTAAATATAATAATTAATTGATGTGTATAGATAATAAATTATTTGAAAATATTATTTAATAGTATTTATAAAATTAAAATAATATTTGAAGATAACAAAACGAAAATGTTAACAACCACTGAATTACATTTTATTATTATATCGCTCTCCTACGCGATTCTCATTTTTATGGGTACCACTTTTTTTATTCCATATTTTTTTGTTGTTGTAACATTTTTCAAGTGAATAAAATATTATTTATACTCCCAGGTAAATCCCAGTACATACTAATATTTACAAATCAAGATGTCTGATACTGCTGTTGTATCAGCTAGTGCTATTTCTCCAGTTGCTGCTCCTGTTGAAAAAAAAGTTACTACAAAGAAATCTGCATCTACTAAAGTTAAAAAGCCATCGGCAGCTCCTACTCATCCACCAACTCAACAAATGGTTGATGCATCAATTAAAAGTTTAAAAGAACTTGGTGGTTCATCATTATTAGCTATTAAAAAATATATAAGTTCTACATATAAATGTGATGTACAAAAATTGGCACCATTTATTAAAAAATACTTAAAATCAGCAGTTGCTAGTGGTAAATTAATTCAAACTAAGGGTAAAGGCGCATCTGGATCATTTAAATTGTCTGCGAGTGCCACAAAAGAACCAAAATCTAAATCTGTGAAATCTATTGAAAAGAAAAAGAAGGTAACATCTACTATCGCAGCAAAGAAGAAAACATTATCATCATTAAATGTAGTTAATAAAAAGGTAGCTAGTGGTGAGAAAAAAGCAAAAAAGGCTGTAGCTGGTAAAAAGACGGTTGAGAAGATGAAAACTGAAAAGGCAAAGGTAAAGAATATCAAAAAAGCTGGTACAGTTAAAGTAAAAACTACTAAATCATCTGCTATAAAACCGAAAGCACCCAAAGCAAAAACATCTACTTCTGCCAAACAAAAAAAAGCAACAGTTTCCGCTTCTAAAAAAGTAGCCGCTAAAAAAACAGCAGCCAAAAAGTAATTATTTTTCAATTATTTCAAAAGTCCTTTTCAGGACTAAAAAATATTATTTATTGAAAGAGATAATATATATAATTTATTTTTTAATATTTATTTGAAAAAAACAAAAAAAATTCTAAACAAATTCTCATGTCTATGCATAAGCAAATGTAACATTTCTACATTTTCATTATCATCATATAAATCTGTAAAATGAAAATGCAAAAAATAACTTCAGTGTATGTTGGGAGAATTTGATAAATTTAATATATCTCTTTATTTTTTTAATATATTTGTGGCCCTGAAAAGGGCCTTTGGATGCGAAAGTTTTATTTTAATTTGAAAAAATAGATCATATTTATTTTGAACTGGTGTATTTAGTTACGGCTTTTGTTCCTTCACTGACAGCATGCTTAGCCAATTCACCGGGCAATAGAAGACGAACGGCAGTCTGAATTTCGCGACTGGTAATTGTTGAACGTTTATTATAATGAGCAAGACGTGAAGCTTCAGCAGCAATACGCTCAAAAATATCATTTACAAAACTGTTCATGATACTCATTGCTTTTGATGATATACCAGTATCAGGATGTACTTGTTTCAACACTTTATAAATATAGATAGCATAACTTTCCTTCCTCTTACGCTTCTTCTTTTTATCATTTTTCGTAATATTCTTTTGGGCCTTGCCAGCTTTTTTAGCAGCTTTACCACTTGTTTTTGGAGGCATTATTATAGATTTTAAATTTCAAATTTCACTTCACAAAACACTCTTATTCACTATTATTCACATTATTCAAATGTACTGCTGTTGCCACTTCTTAAGTAGTATTTGATTGACGAAGTTTTCAAGTATAAATATATAAATTACACAACAACCCTTATAGCGATTAGAATGTTCATAAAAAAAGTATAAATATTTGAACATATTTGATGATTGTTAAACAGTTTTGTACAAACAGTGAACAGTGAAAAGTTAAAAGTGAATAGTGAGCAAGCAAGCAAGCAGTAAATTTGTGGAAGAGTGTATTAAACAAAAGAAAAAAAGTGAAAAATGTCTGGCCGTGGTAAAGGTGGTAAAGTTAAGGGAAAGGCAAAGTCTCGTTCAAATCGTGCTGGTCTTCAATTTCCTGTTGGTCGCATACATCGTTTATTGCGTAAAGGTAATTATGCTGAGCGTGTTGGTGCAGGAGCTCCAGTATATTTAGCAGCTGTTATGGAATATTTGGCTGCTGAAGTTCTTGAATTAGCTGGTAATGCTGCTCGTGATAACAAAAAGACAAGAATTATTCCACGTCATTTGCAATTGGCCATCCGTAATGATGAAGAATTGAATAAACTTTTGTCTGGAGTGACTATTGCTCAAGGTGGTGTTTTACCAAATATTCAAGCTGTGCTCTTGCCAAAGAAAACCGAAAAGAAGGCATAAACTCAAATTATTTAATTAAATTGAATTGCCAGAAAGGAATCTACAAAATACAAATACAAACCGTCCTTTTCAGGACGACAATATATTATATGAAAAGAGTAATAAAAAAATTTTTTTTCTTCAATTTTTCACATATACATATATAAACATACATCATACATATTTACGAGTATTATTATACTTATGTATATTGTGTGAAACATATATTTTCACAGTTTTAGCTTTTAGTCAGTAGCACAAGTTATATTGTAAATCGAAATAGCTTACGAAACATTTATGAGGTTTGCATATTATACAGTACTTACTTACATACCTATATAGTAAGTATACAAGTATAAAAAAAATTTCT